>CM016722.1:31236619-31836439 GCA_005771605.1 Scutellaria baicalensis | reverse complement strand
CGGTGAGGGTGTAAGTTAATAATTTGGGACGAAGCTTCGATGATATATAAACATTGCTTTGAAGCACTTGACAGAAGCATGTGTGACATCCTAAGATTCACCAATCCCAAGAGTAATGTTTTGTCTTATGGTGGAACGACTATAGTTTTGGGAGGATATTTTCGACAGATACTACTAGTTATTTCGAAAGAAACAAGGCAAGACATAGTAAATTAGCAATCAATTCACCTTATCTTTGGAGACACTACAAGATATTGAGACTTACCAATAATATGAGACTTCAGAGTTCTATTGTGTCTGATGAACGTAATAGATTGAAGATATTTTCAGAATGGATTGCTGATATAAGAGATGGAAAAATTCGAATTGATAATGATGGCATAGACAATATCAATATCCCAAATGACGTCTTGCTAAAGAATTTTGATGATCCTATTCCAACAATAGTTCAAAGTACACATCCTCAATTCAATAGTACATCGAATGATTCAACTTATCTGTATGACAGAGCTATATTGGCTCCAACGCTTGATGTGGTGGAGAAAATCAATGACTATATGACTTCTATCAGTGATGGTGAAGTCAGATGCTACCTAAATTCTAGTACATCATGCAAGTCAGATTCTAATGTTGATATTTTGCAAGATGTTCACACACCAGAATTTTTAAATGGAATTAAATATTCTGGTGTGTTGAATCATGAGTTGAAACTGAAAGTAAGAACTCCATTGATGTTGTTGAGGAATATAGACCATTCTATGGGTTATGCAATAGAACTAGATTGGTTGTGCTACAAGGCTTGCTGATCATGTAATTGAAGCGAAGTTTATATCAGAAAACAATTCAAATGACAGGTTTTGATTCCAAAAATGTCATTAATTTCATCAGATAAAAGATTGCCCTTCAGGTTTCAACATAGACTGTTAACAAGAATCAAGGTCAATATTTATCTCATGTAGTCTCTTACTGAATAAGCCGGGTTTTTGTCACGGTCAACTCTACGTTGCAGTTTTCAGAGTCACAAATCGAGAGGGGTTGAAAATCCTAATTTACAACGAATATGGTTTGGGAATGAGCTCAACAACTATTGTTTTTTTATAAATAAGTTTTTCAAATTTTGTAATTTATATGTTTACTATGAAACATATACATTTTTTATTGAATTCTAATTACATTTGTAGTTAATATGTTCTTATTTATGTCAATTTTGTGAATGGAATTCGTGAGATAAATATTATTATTTATATATTTAAATTTAAATTTTAAATATAATAAAACATTTTATCTTTTATAAAGTTTTATAAAGCCATGCAACACACAGACTAAATAATAATAATAATAATAATAATAATAATAATAATAAAATATGGATTTTATCAATTCAAACACTAAGGGCCAGTTTGGTTGATGGGATAGGCTGGGTTTATGGCCAAAAATTGTGATCATGCATGTGTAGTAGTTGAATGGATCCAATTGGGATGACCCAACTCGAATCTGCGTCCATGTGAATTTTTCGATTGAGATTGTTATCTTTATGTTGTATTGATATGTCATTTATGTCATATACGTTTTTTCTTCAATTCAGGTTGTTACCTATATTGTATTGGTGTGACATTCATGTTCAGTAACTTAAAAAAAAAATGAAGTTTTCAGTTATTTCCGTTTCAGGTTAAGACCTTATGTTACATTGGTGTGACCTTTATATTATATTATTGTGACTTTTATACACAAATATAACTGGAACGTATAAAGAAAATTGTGAGATACATTAACCAAAACTTAAAGTTAGGACCATAGTTAAGTTACAATTGTGTTTTAAAAAGAGAATAAGAAAATTAAACTTATGATGGCGTGATGGCGTGGTAAGAAAAAATCGTGATTGTAAATAATGTTATTAAACTTATAATTCAAGAATTTCGAAATAAGTGCTCCAAAGTCCAATTACAGACACTTGTGTGAATCGGTGCCCCCAACACATTCTTATATATAGAAGATGAAAATTTGCATTTGAATTTTGAAACTTGTATCTCCTTAAGGGTATATATGTCATACCTTTAGAACAAACAATTGATATCTATACTGAATGAACCCAATTTACAACAAATAATTGATACATTTACTGAATGAACCCAAGTGATACAAGTGGTACCTTAAGAGTATACGTTGATACCTTTACAACAAATAATTGATACATTTACGGAATGAACACATATTAAGAGTATACACGTGATACTTATAGAAAAAAAAAAACGGATATCTTTAGTGAATAAACAAGTAATACATTAGTGTATACATATAACATCTAAATAATATATATCTAATATCTATCACCGAATCATTTAACATGAAATCAGATGTGTTGGAGCGCTGGGTTGAGTCGGATTAGATTCGTACCCCTGGTACACACAAGTTTTGGCTAGGGGTTAAATGCAAAAATGTTCAAGTTTTGGGGTTACAGTGCAATTTAGCCTTTACATAACTTTGGCAGTTGGTAGTTCCTCTCCTTTCAATGGATACTCCACAAGCAATGGCTTTATATGGGATTTCTATTCCCTCTTCAAAATTTCATCATCTTCAAAATCTTGTCACTCCATCAAGAAAACCAAGATTGCAGTTTTCTTCCACCATCTCTCATGCTTCTTCTTCTTCTCTCTCCTCATTCTCTACAGCCTCTTCTTCTGATCCTCAATGGAGCGAAGAAATATTTCCAGTTGCCCTCTGCAGAAGAACGATTAACCTCTCAATTCTTGGGTTTCTGTTCCCAATTTCAAGATTCTTGTTTTTCTCTGAGGCCATTGCCTCGGAAGCATTGAAGCTTGACACATACACTGATTTGAAAGAAGGGTTCACCATTCTCGTGCCCTCTTCTTGGATTAAGGTTTCTTTTCTTTTGCTTTTCTTCTTTGCGCCGCTAAAACACACTACATAGTAGCAGACAATGTTGGCCATGTTGACATTTTGATGTGCAATTTTCATCTACCATAAGCATTTGTATGCTATTAACTTTAGGCACAATGATGTGAGTAAGAACATATATGTTTCTAGGTGTTGCTGGTTTTGGGAACTAATGGGGATGGGATGTATTTGATCAGGTTGACAAGGCGGGGGCAACTGTTTTGTTTGAGGATGCAAGTAAAAAAGTAAACAATGTTGGTATAGTGGTGAGTCCTACTCGGATTTCGAGTCTTGGTGAATTTGGGACTCCTCAGTTTGTGGCAGAAAAGCTTATCCAGGCTGAAAGGCGAAAGGTCGGTCAATTTTGTTGTTTTGCTATTTGTGTTGTCTTGGATGTGGTACTTGGTATATATTGTAGTGAACAACAATGATGTGATAAGTTTGCATAATAATCTCATGGCATGATGAAAGGAGCACAAAAACTATTATAAAGAAGAAAGAAATAAAGTTAGTGGTTAGAATCCATTTGGGAAGTGCAGCGGGGGACATGTGAGAGTGTACGTTTTATGAAGTCACACTTATGATCTTTAAGAACAAGCCAAAGTGATCAAGATAAGTATAAGATGATTTTAAAGAGGGAGGGGAGAAAAGTAGATAATGTAATTATTTGACAAGATGCAGTCTTATTTTGAAAAGTAAACTCTTTGTTTTTCTGTCTCCGATTTGCAAGAGTGACGACCATGAAATGTAAAGCATGTATTTGTAAGTTTCCTGTGAAATTTAGGTTGAATGGCTATGTTTTCTTGTGGTCGTGAAGTAGTGCTTTGGATGTACTTATACTTTGTTCGTTTGAATCAAACTCCAACATGAGAATAATTGTTGGCAGCAGCATGAGACCTAGATTGTAGTTATGCTAAATATTTGAAGAGTTATGCTCTAATCTGAATATTCATATCATAATCATAGACCATTACAAGAACTTGCTCTAATGGAAAGTGTTTGATGCTAATGATATCTCGTATCATTTATGTATTTATCCTCGTGTCTTTATTTCCATTCTTTCCATTATATGGTATTAATCCAGAAAAAAACAACTGGAATTCAAAGTACAGGCTGTGCACAGCTCCTTTTACCCCTTCCTATATGTGCAAGGTTCATCCTGGATGTTTTTTATTGAATTCTCTCAGTTATGATTGATCTGAAACATTTCTCTATGTATGAACGGAATCGGAGGATTCAATTCCGCCTTTCACTATTGAATGCCTGACCATACGTGATGCAGTTTTGCATACAACATGAACACAATTATGATATTGCTTTACCTTCATTCTTTTCTCTCTTTTATTACTCTGTAAAACTATGTCATTTGTAATTATGTCATTGATATGAAAAACTCATTGAGATGGAACGCCAACTGTTTAGGAAAGTACAAAGGAAGCGGAGGTAATTTCTGTGTCAGAGAGATCAGGGCATGCAGGACTTCAAGTGTATGAGTTCGAATACAAGGTTGATAGCACCAGGGGAGGGCCAAAGAGGGTCTTTTCTGCTGCATTTGTGAAATCTAAGAGGCTCTACCTTTTGAATATTACTCACTCTGATGGCTTAGAAAACCCTCTGGACATGGAGACAAGGATGATACTCGAACAAGTTCTACATTCATTTGATGCCATTCCTTCAGCTTAAAAAATTGATGTAAGCTGCATTAGTTCTCAGTGTTTCGATACTCTTATTCCCGCTTGCAAATCTATTTTGCTTGTTGAATTATTTCTCTGTCTCATCAGTGAAGCTATGAATACGTTCCCCCCAAAAAAAAAAAAGTTTGTTCTGTTCCATTTCAAACGGTCTTTGTATGTCATTCCTAGCTAGAGGTTCGGAAGAGCAAAGAAGCAGAACCATGTAAGATGACATGGAATACAAAAGAAGAGCACATATTAGAAATAGACTGATCAAAATGTTGACTGTATGTAGAGAATTCAGGTTTTTAGATTCTTCATTGCGATAATATTCAAAAATTAAGACTTTTGGGAACAAGTGTTACATCTATGGTCCGTTTGCTTGCCCTTATTACACTTGATAAATACCATATCAACAAGATTAACGTGTTTGCTTGAAAAATGTAAGCTCATGATAGAAAAAAGGCCCGGTTTTATATGACCAAACCTTGTGATATGACTACCAATGAGGATAGATGGATAGCTTATCCCATGTATTCTTGGCAACACATAATCGCATATATACAAGCAAACCTAATCAATAATTGAAGTAAACGCACCCCTACTGTATAGTATTAAACCGTAAGCCCATATAGAATGAGCACATAGAAAAGAAGGCAATATGCTGATAATGAAGAATCATAAGACTAAAATACATGAGTTGCCACTGCCTATGCAGTCATATTGGAGCTGGTGATCATTAGACATTTGAATTTGAAGGCTCGTTTGATGAGTAAAAGCAGTATGGAAAAATACGACTAACTAATAATTTACATTTTTATGTAAGAAGTCGTTTTTGGACCAGAAGTTATCCCTTCTCTGCAACTCTTGCATTATTGAGATGCTATACTGAAATTGAATGTGACACTATTTTACAGAGTCACCATCTTATTTACGAAGTCATCTTGTTACAGGTGGCATTGCTTTTGCTAGAGGCACGATCTTGGTCGTGGAATGCACATTACAAAAGGCTACATATTATGTATACCATCATATGTATGTTTTAAACTTTGGTATCAGCTGCAGTTTTCAGTTAGAAGCCCATTAATGAGCACTCACTATCATTCTTCATCTCATTTGGTTCTTTTTATAAAAGAAGAAAAAGAATGAAACAAGTTGGTTGAAGTGTGGAAAGACTGACTATAAGGTGCATGAATCACCATGGAGATTGATCATGAGTAAAATGGCTATTTTTATATTAGTTATTGCAAGTTGTAAATTTCTTTTTGTAAATGACATATATGTCCATCCATCACTCTTTAAATAGAGGTGATTGTATCCTTCATTTACACATGAAAATATTGAGGATAATATCTCTTAGTTTGTGTATATTTTCTTTAATATTACAAAGCTTTACCAACACTAAAGTGACTTGTATTTCTCATATGTCTCTATTGCTTCCCATGTTAAATAGTAAATTATTTGAAAGAAAACTGAGTTGAAGTGTGTTAAATGACATGTGATTATGCATCATTAATACATAGAGCAAAAATCCTTCATATCACTTAAATGAAGTAAATGTCAAGGAAGTTTTTTACATTTATTAACAAACTGAATAATTTGTGGATGTGAACATATTTATGACAAATGAAGTTAAAAACTACATGAACTGTGAATGAGACTGTGATGTCAGAAAATAGGGTATGAACATTAAAGTCAACTCTGGGATTTTCATTGCAACCTTATCTAATAGTTTCTTGAATCCTTCAACATGAAATTTCCTGGTGAAAGATAATATCTTATATTCTTAAGTAAGATGCAACATGCAATAAAAAAAGAGGATATGCTAGTTGACAAAACATAACCAACTTTGATCTTGTAAGAAACTTGAGTGTGTTCAAATGTGAATTAGAACAGCGTTCAATTTTCGTTGTTGTTTGTTTAATCTTTAGGTGAGGAATGAATTCTAACTTCCTCATTTTTTGTAGTGATTTTGACCCTTTAATTTCACACTTGATATGAAGGTTTATGAATGAGTCAACTATACTACAAAACACCTTGGCATATATACCATTCATTTTTCTCTCTAGAGTTCATGTTTTTGCAGAATCTAGATTGTTGAAGTTGAAGATATCAATATTGGATTCGGCGGAGAAGCATCTCAATGAGCTTGGATACAAGCAAGAGCTTCGAAGAAAAATGGTGAATCTCAAATTTTCTTTGGTTTTGAACAATCATGAGAAGTTATATATGCTTATTGAAATATTGTGCAGACACTATTTAAAACACTAGCCATATCATTTTCAACCATGACACTCTTCACTGGGATCACTCCTTTGTATGGCTCGAGTCTACTATATGCTGGACCTGCAGCCCTCATTTGGGGTTGGATCGTCGTCTCGTTTTTCACCTGGTTCCTTGGACTTGCCATGGCTGAGATTTGCTCCTCCTTCCCAGTATGTAATATTTACACTTTTCTTGCTGAGAAATATATGACTTTATTGATCTTATTTCTCTAGAATTTAGATATCTAGAATTTAGATAGAGCATAATGTAGTTTTGGTGCTTTATAGGCTGCATGCTTTCTAATAACTTATTAGATCCCATGATCAGATATTTCAAAAAGACTGGGTTTTCAACTCACACAGCATATTATATGGTTTATTTGTTTGGAAATCAAGGTTCTTATACTAGTTGTTACAAATCTACCATTGGTATAGTTTCCCACTAAAATCATCAATCTTTACAGACCACTGGATCACTGTATTTTTGGGCTGCACACTTGGCTGGCCCGAGATGGGCCCCGTTTGCATCGTGGTGTTGTGCGTGGCTTGAGACCATTGGCCTGATTGCTGGCATAGGAACGCAGGTCTTGTTGTGCATGCACAATGATGTCAAAATAACTTCTTATCAATTATGTGTTGGAGTTTTATAGTCACTTTCTACTGTATTGCATGCTGTTCAGGCCTATGCAGGATCTCAGACTATGCAGAGTATCATTCTGCTATGCACTGGTACAAATAAAAATGGGGGCTATTTCGCGCCTAGATGGCTGTTCTTGTGCATGTATATGGGGCTTACACTTATTTTGCCCATCTCACTGAAGAAACCAAAGGTGCAGACAAGAATGGCCCTATAGCAATCCTATCCAGCATCGGGATCATTTCAGTGTTTGGATGGGCATATATTTTGGCTCTCACTTTCAGTATTAAGGTTTAGCATTAATCTCAGTCCTCTCTAGACTCTAGCTGGCACATGAATCGTGTCATGAAACTCCGTTTGTTGATGAGTGCTCGTTTCATGCAGAACCCTGCTTATCTATACGACGCTTCCAATGAGACTGCCGGGGCATTTGTGCCAGCTCAGATACTCTACGATGCATTTCAAGGACGATACCATAGTTCTACCGGAGCTATAATCTTACTCTTTGTCATATGGGGTTCGTTCTTTTTTGGCGGGCTGTCGATTACCACAAGTGCAGCAAGAGTCGTAGGCCATTTATATATAGAATGCTTTCACAATGTGCTTTTGCAGTTTATGGACTAACCATGATTCTGCAGGTTTATGCTCTATCAAGAGAAAAGGAATTCCATTCTCATCTTTATGGAGAAAGCTTCATCCAAAGCACAAAGTACCATCGAATGCTGTATGGCTTTGCGCGGCTATCTGCATTCTTCTTGGACTACCAATCTTGAAGGTGAATGTAGTCTTCACTGCCATAACTTCCATATGCACAATCGGATGGGTTGGTGGCTATGCTGTTCCCATCTTTGCTCGACTGGTTATGGCAGAGAGCAACTTTAAGGCTGGCCCGTTCTATTTGGGACGAGCAAGACGGCCAATTTGCTTAGTAGCCTTCCTTTGGATCTGCTACACCTGCTCAGTGTTTCTTCTACCAACATACTATCCAATCACTTGGGACAATTTCAACTATGCACCAGTGGCCTTAGCTATTGGTTTAGGTCTGATCATGGTATGGTGGTTGCTAGATGCAAGAAAATGGTTCAAGGGCCCTGTTAGAAACATTGATACACCCAATGGGAAAGTTTGAAACACACAAAAGACATATCTCAATTTCTCACATTATAGAGTTTATAAATTTTACATGCAATATGCAGAGTAGCTAGCACTCATAAAACCAGCTTTCGATCATGAAAACCTGAAAAGAAAGTAGTCTCAGATTCTGAGAAGATTTCTTGAACCATTCCATCTTGAGGAAGTGAGAATCTTGATGGCAATAGTTGGAGCTGAGATTTGAGCACTTTCCATTCTTCTGCAAACAAATTGTAACTTGAATTCTTAGCTAAAACATCCATGGACACCTCCTTTCGTTTGATCATTCCCCGTGCATATTGCTCAAACTTCTCGATTTTTTCTAACAGAAATAACTGCCTTCCTGAATCCATTGCACCAGTGATGAGATACACACAGTCTCTGGCCTCTTCCACTCGAGCCCAGAAACATGAATCTTGTGTCAAATTTGCAAACTTGCTTCTCGCTTTGCTTTCTTCATCTCCAACTTTTCTGTCTCTCCACCACTTGTCAAAAATCTTGAACCTTTTCTCCCTCCCATGTTCGATATAGTGGCCTTTCTTCTTATGCATCCCTGTTCTATAATATTCCGCAATCTCCAAAGGCTCGACTAGGAGTTTGTAGAAGTGGGACGCATTAACATACTTAGCTAGCTTGTGGAAATCATGAGTCAGTTGATTGCTTTCCAGCATGTGGATCACTTCATCCCAGAATTGTCCAAGTCTTACCATGTTCATGTACACTTTCGAGCCCCTCTTTGAAGCGGTTCTCAGCTTGAACGAGTCGTAGTATCCCAACTGATCATCAGAGTCATCACAGAATGCTTTGTACCACTCTATCTGAGCTCTTAGAGGATTGACTTTGGCTAAGTTAACAGCCATCCTAGCATTGTTAACCGTACGCCTACACCCCGATTGTCTTGCCAAAGTCAGGCAGTTCTTAGCGGTCCCATAGACTGCTTCCTGTTAGAACCAACTAGTTAGCGAAACATGTTATAAACCTTCCAACTTTGAAGTGTTGAGAACAAGTTTGTAGTCACCTGGAAACTAATTCTTGATGACTGCAATGCCAATGCGATACCAGCTTCATTGCTCGACTCAGAAAAGCAAACATCAGTCAAGCTTCTACGCTGCAAGTACTGCCGAGAAACTTGTGACACATAGCTATCATATCTGAGATGATCTTGCACATAGGAGTCAACTGAGCCCTGGGCCAGCATCAAGTAAAGCAACTTGACAATAGCCACTCTGTTTTCCAAGCAAATAGCCCCATTATCTGTGCAAAACAGATAACTTCCAAAGGGCCAAAACAGGCATGTTTGCTCATCATCTTCAATTTCAATTGACCTCTTCTGGGCACAAGTCAAGATAAGGTCAAAGACTTGAGCAATGATGTCATAAGACATGTGTGAATCATGCGGCATCAGAGCCATGGATGTCTGCCAGAAGGTGAAGAGGACACGAAGCTCTTCCATGATGGGAGTGGCTGGAGCAAAGAGCATTCTTGGGACGATATCATGCTGGCCCACCACGTGGCAGAAGTTGCCAGCCCATCTTTCTTGCAAGATGGCTTGAGAAAACGTCTCGTTTCCGAGCATGGGTGAACCATAGGTGATGCAGAGAATCTGAGTGGAGCTTTGAGTGCTTGAAAGCAGCCAAAGGGCTGTGAGAGAAGCAAGTGCTCCTCCAAGAGAATGACCTGTCATCACTACTGATTTGCATTCATCCATTATCTCTAGCATCTGCATATATCAGTTTCAACATTATTAACTTTTTGGCTTCATTATTTGTTTTGGATGCATTAGTTTTCTTCACTTGCCACTCTACTTTAATCTAAACTGAAAATATACTGATGAACAAAGATTATTCTGTTCACAACTACTTTTCAAGCTCTCAGCAATCAAACGCCAACAAGGGTGGATTGCATTTATCTCCTACTCACCCTCAAGATTTGATCAAATTACGAACAAACAATCAGACTCGTTTAAGATTTGATCAAATCCTCAACATACAACCGCTTAAGATTCAAAATATAATACAATTGTTTGATACCAACAAGATAAAAGTGACTTTACACTAAATTATTCATACGACTCTGCAAAATATTACATGTATTAGGATGTATGATTGTAATTTGTACAAATCTTAAATTAATTTTTTATAATTTAACCAAACAATCAGAGTGTGTAAGATATCATTAACTCAAATATAATAAAATATAGTATCTTCACTGTTTTCTTGTAATCTTTAAAAAAATATGTTCAAGATTGGTAGGTATATATAAATGATATCTTGGAATGAATTTAGTATTGGTGAAAATGACTCTCAATAGTTCAGCAGACATGCAAAGGTATGACATCAGGGGTGACTTATCTTGACCTCTCTCTCTCAATCTCTCTCTCTCTATGACAAAACTTTTTAGTCTTAAGTCTTGATTCCCCTTTGAACAACATATATGGACACATAGGTGTGAATTTAACTTCAGAATTCACCCTAACAGAATTTTTGGTGGGCCATCTGCTTTTAAAAACACGAGTACACGACAAATATCATGTATTATTTTCAAAAGAAAATTTCTAAGGGATGAATAAAAACAACGTTACACATAATCGAAAATGTCAAAACGTTACTCATATATTACATATATATGGATTTGATGTATTTATTCCATGGTGTTATGGGCATATTCCATAGGATAATATGAGTTTCCAATAAAAAATGGAGAGGAGCAAACATTTAATATCTTTCACTTACAGTTTTGAGAGATTATTATTATTATTATATTTCCATTAAAACTATTGAGTAATTTATTATCAAAAAGATTGTGTGCTCTTAATTATTATGAATGAAGAGGGTCCTACATATTGCCTTAGCTCAATTATTACATGCCTAATCAACACGAAAGAGGAATATCTAATAGTAATAATGTTAATGGTAAAAAAAAAAATGGTAATAATAAAAACCATCAGTTTCAAAGTAGAACGTTTCTTTTTCTTGAAAAAAAAGGGAGAGAGATAAAATTGTGAGGCTATAATTTAGTGGATGACGAGTTACATCATAGACCTACCAGATGGAAACATAGATGGGACTGATTCATTGAACTTTTGATCTACAAAATTTGAATTTGAATAATTAAAAAATGAAATATGTTTTACATCATTTTGACAAATAAAATATTTTCGATCTCACTTAATTATTGTTTAGAACTTCGTCAGAAAATTAGGAATATACATTATTAACAATATGCCATTAAGTAATAAGAAAAGAGAATTAAATTAACTTGAAAAAAGTTGGGATATATCAAATTCTTAAATTTTAGTGAAAAAAAAAAACTAGGATATATTTTAGGGATAATCTAATTTGAATAAAATTAATCACATAAGAATCTAAAAAATAAACAATTAAAAATGTGACCGAGGAGATTTTTTTGTTACACACTGTTCACCTCATTGATCAAAATACTCCTACAAGTAGATACAAATATGTAGTCATTATTATTATTATTATATTGTCAAATTGAAGGGATATTTTTGTACAAAGAATAAAAAATAGCTAAATATGTTTATTAATAATTTAGAATGGTTGTCAGTATATTTATTCTTACAACCATTTTTATAGAACCGTTCCTTAATTTGAGATCTCGAACTCGTTCCATTTTAATTGTTTTTTCCATGCAATAACATTTAAAAAAAAAAGGAAGAAGAGAAAATTAATTATAAAAGTGACACTTGTGTCCCGAGGGCACGGTGTCCCCAACTTAACCTATTATATGGTATTATATATATACTCTACATGTATCATATGTATTATATACATATGATATTTGTAGAGTATATATAATACATATGATACATGTAGAGTATATATATAACACCAATAAATATAACATCTATATATATACATGTATCTAACACCTAGATCTGTGCCCTATATGTTTAAAGGTATATAAGTTTTGTACTAATTATAATTATTATGATTGTCATTATGATTGTCCATTCAAGATTAGTGTAAACGGTCATGTGAAACCGAAAAAGGTACTTTCTAGCTTCATTGACAATTAAACTCCATTAATTTATTGGTAACAAATGATGCTATATATTGGTTTAAAGCCTTTCATACTTTTTGTGAAAATCGGATAATCCATATATTTTATGGATATAAATATATTTATGACACGATATAATTTTACAAAATTTTTTTTGCCCGTTCATTAACTCCTTTTTTACTAATTTATATGTGTGAATCTGTGAAGCTAGATGTGTTGGTAGATCAATCTTATGAAACATGATCGGTGTCCCACAAACAATTTTATATACACAAAAAACCAATTATATTTTTATAATTTATAAAACCATATTTTTTGAAATAAGCGACTAAAAGATAGTAAAGTGATTAAATTAAAGACAAGAAAGTGAAAAATAGAAAAATAAATAGATATACTGAATTATTATATCTTATACATTTAGCCAGAATTTATGTAATTTCTTTCCAAAAAACCATTGTGCCACGAAATTACGAAGTGATCATGAGTAATAGACTCAATGTTTTTGAGATGGGTTTATTAATTGAAAATCCAAAACAACACTAAATTAAAGTGGAAAATTAAGAAGATTTAAAGAAAAAGATAGACAAACCTTGTGATGAAAAGTGTTGTTGTAGTAGAAGTACAAGAAGCGTTGTAATAGGCCACCGTGGACCATGATTGGGCGTTGATCTCCTTCAGCACGGCCACTGATCGCACTGAATATTCCCTTGGCGCCGCTGTCGAGCTCCACCAACGTCCGGCAGCTCTCCTCCGAGCAATCCACCATCTGCACGCCGGAAAACGCCACGTAGGCCACCTGCCCCACCCGATTCACGCTGTAGCTCTGCGGCGCAGCCGCGTTGGCGCGGCCGCACAACCGCCATGACTCCTCCAGCAGCGGCGTCGACGCCAGATACGAAGCTAACATTTCACTCGACTCGAACCTGATAATTAGAGAATAATTAAAATTGATTTTTGCTGTGTTGATTCCATGGAAAATTCCAAGTCAATTTGACAAGGAAAAATCAACAAAAAGATTGATGAAAATTAGTATAAGAATTAGGGTTAACTTACTGAGAAGTTTCGGGTTCCATTGAAGCTTCTATTTGCGTTGGTTCTTAGCCCCCTCAGACTTAGGTTGTATATGGGAGAGAGATTCGACACTGTTTTTTTCAAATATCTTTTATGGGGCCCACTATGATTTCTTTTAATTTTGTGCCCACTTCCTTTTTTCTTTAACGTGTGACGAAGAACTCGACGTACGGATGTAAATTGAGGGATCCAAAATGTCCATAGCTCAGCTCGAATAATATGTAAATCGAAAAATCTACTTGAATGATACTACCTTCATCTTAAAATAAATGACGTTTTAGTCTTTTGCACATATATTAAGAAATGTGATAAAAAAATCCAATCTACCCCTATTTAAGTTTAATTAATGAGGTGTTTTTATCTCTTTAACACATTTAATTTGAGGTGAGTAAATATGGGTATATTTGGTATATTGCATGTAAATATGCTTTGGAATACGAAAACGACAATTATTTTGGGACAAATTTTAGTTGCTAAAACGTCATTTATTTTGGGACGGAGGTAGTAGTATACAATTGTATGGGAGAGTTTACTTCTTCTTTTTTCAAATGGTTTATAAACACCTAAAAAAAACAAGTATGAAAATAATTTTGTGTTGGGTCCTATGTTTATATAAATTTGGGTTTTATTAAGGATCATACAAATGGTTTATGGAATTTTATTTTTTAAGTCATTTCTTGAATTGTCTCAGGGCTTATGATTCTTTGAAAACACTTGTTAATTATTTTGAAAAAATGTGTTACTCTTCCTAATTGGAATTAATAATAAGAGTTAGTCTCCTGTGCAACTGATACACATACAATTCGTGTCAAGTTCGGATCGAGCCGAATTCACACACTTTTTTTTAAAAATTTTATTTTTTTCACTTCAGGCTGTTATTTTTATGTTATTATGCGTGTGATCTTTATGTATAAATGTAATGACTTTTATATACTCTAACTTAGGAAAAAAAGAAAGAATTGTAGCAAAATTTATACATATTTACCTTTATGTAATATTTGTTGCACCTATATTTATCATAAAAATACTCTGAATTTTGAAAATTTCCATTTTTTTTCAAAATTATGGTTTGCGTAATAATATTAATTTGTTGTTTTAATTATTGATTGATATGAATTATAGCAATTGAAATGAGTGTATCTAAAATCAATATTTAATTATAGTGTATTTAGAATCAATCTAAAGTGCTAAAAAAAGATCAATTTGAATTGAAGTTGAGTTAATATTATTAATTTGAGCTGGACTCCTGTGAGACCGTCTCATGTGCGATGGCACCCGCGCAAGGTCGTGTTCTGGAACACGGTTGTGTCCTGGGACACGGTCGACCATGCGCGAAAACACATACTTATAGCTCTAAAAGACATACTTATAGATAAAAATCACATACTTATCCCGACCGTGTCCTGAGACCCGACCGTGCGCTACAAATTGCTCTTAGTTTTCGCGTGAGGCACGGTCGTGTTCCAGGGCACGGTCATGGGCAAGGAAAAAAAATCACATACTTATAGTGAAAAATCACATACTTATTGTTGAAAAAGACATATTTATATACCACAGTCGTACACGGTCATGTCCTAGGACACGATCGACCGTGCGCGAGTGCCGTCGCATGTGAGACGGTTGTATATGAGTATTTGTGTATTAAGTTTATATCCTTCCTCGTATCCTTCAGTCCCAAAACATTAAAATTTTATAAGTTTTATTTTTCATTAATAATAACGCAACCATTTTCTTTTTAGAAATAACTAGTAGTCGCACTCGCGCGATGCGCGTTTTTTGATATAATGTTGGTAAATATTAATTATTTCATAATATAGTGTAAGTAATTTTAGTATATAGAATACAATATAATATTTAATAACTAAGAAAGTATAAATTTGCTTAAGATAATTCAATTCACAACAATATATTGATATTATACATATCCAATTCACTAATCTATGATTAATACTAAAAATAAAAGTATCAATATCATGATTTTCAAATCAAAATTAGAAATTCTACCTGTAAAGTTTGTAAGTTTTTTAAAAATTTCTTTATACACAACAATTATAGTCAAAACATTTTTTTTTTTATCATCTGTGTTACAAACTAATATCTTAAGTCACTTAAATTAAATATACTAAAAAAACTAAAAAAATTATGAATTAAAAATCAAATTCAATTATTTAAATTAAATACATGTGTGTGAGTATGTATATATGGAAACATTAATTGATATAGCAATAAAATTAGAAATTTTACGTAGGAACTTGATGCAAACACTGTCAATTATGTATTTTCAACCTTTTATTTCAAAATAAATTGAATTACAATTTTTTTTATTAATATCGCTTAACATCGAAGATGACAGATAATTATTCATTTATAAGTATCATTTAAATTAATTAATATAACAAGACATTGATCATTACAATTTAAACTCAACACATAATCAAAATGTAGTAGTAGTCTACGATCATGATGATAACAATATAATTAGAAACTAAACATATAATTTAAATAATCAGGTGAACCATATAAATTCAAAATGTGCATTCTCATATAAAAATATACGAAGTTTTAAGTGTAAAGTAAAAGACTAAAATGTTATTTGATTATGAGATATTTATAATTTATAAAAATATTTAAGATGACATATAATCAGACTAAATACATATTATATATACATATATGTATATACACACATTTTTAATAGTGTTATATTTATTTATTAATTTATATTATTATGGTATAAATTATCCCCATGCAAATTAATATTTATTATTTAAATTATTGTTTGGATATCTATTATTGATTTTTAATAAACTCTTCAATAAAAATTAATTTAATTAAGATCGATGAAATGAGAATAAATTAATACAATATTTATATTATTAGATCGAATGGATTAAACAGTAAAAATGCATAATAAAAAATTTGTAGATAGGACACTTACAAATATTAATTTAAAAAATATTTAGAATGACATATAATTTCACACTAAATACATTATATATAACATATATGTATATATACGCATCTTTAATAGTGTTACACTTATTTATAAATTATATTTATATTAAATATGATACAATTATCCCCAAACAAATTAATATTTATTATTGAAATTATTGTTTGAACATTATCTATCGTTGGTGTATAAGAAATTACTCAATAAAAATAACTTAATTAATATTAATAAAATAAGAATAAACTAATACAATATATATTATAAATTGAATGAATTAAATAATAAAAAATGCAAAATAAAAATATTGTTGATGTGACACTTTTTGTTGAGAAAATAATATTTCTGTAATTATCTAAAACTTTTCCTCTATTATTATAGTATAGAAATATATAGATAAATTTATCTATTTACTTTTTCTTTTGAGTTTCTATACAATAAATATAAAATTAAATGTATTAAATATTAATATTTATGTATTTGTTTATTAATAAATTTAAAATAAAAGTTATTAATGATTTCTTAAAATGAAGATATTTAATAAATGAGACATTTATTGTAGTTATTTTTGGCAGAATATTCTGCTTTTATATATATATATATATATATAGATATTTATTTTCATAATCATACATCTCAAGAGTTCAATTATCTTAGTTTTTATGAGTACATTTCTCAAAATATGATTTAGCACCTTAGAGAGTTCTAAAAACTACATATACAAACATAAATATATACATACATATAATATAGGTTCATTCTGTAGTACACCAGGTATATTAATACACCAGACTTTCCATCATTTTCAGTCATTAGATTTGATATCATTATTGGCTTTGACCTTAATAATCTTATATTTGATGGCTGAAAATAGGTGGAGAGTCTGATGTATTAATATATCTGGTGTACTATAAAACCACCATATAATATACATATATATGTATGATCTCTCAAATAGACTTAGCCATACACCTTCTTTATACTTTTGTTTGAAAATATTTTTGCATGAAAATTGGGTCTTTATATCAAATACTTTGATGAGATCACTAAGTAGATATAATATACTACCTCCGTCCCGACTAACTTTGCCTACGTTTGACCGGCACGGAGCCTAAGAAAAAACTGTTGACTTTGATGTGATGTGTTATTTTAATATTTTTTAGTGGCAATTTTGTAATTAATGTGTGTTTTTTTAGTGCAAAAGTTGTAAAATGAAAGAAATGGAGGGGTAAGAGAGTAAATTTTTCTTTGCCATTTTTGGGCTGGCAAAATAAAATGGGACAAACAAAAATGGAAAGTAGACAAAGTTAGCAGGGACGGAGGGAGTACTTGATATTAATGCAACTAATTAAAGTTCCATACGCAAAGATCCAATTTTAACAAATTAAGATGAAAATTATAATATCTAAATTGTTTAATTAGATTAATAATTAAGAATGTAATGCTCCACTAGAAAGCATTGAGGTCAAAATGGTTTGAAATATGAGATCATTAGGTTAGACATTTACCGTCTTGCAATTTATTTATTTAATTAGGTGCAAAGTCATCAATAACGATACGACTTTATACATAACATGATGACATAATTTTATATTTCAAATCAATAATGCATTGCCACTCATACCTTTAATTAGCTTTGGATTTAGGCTTTCACTCAATTAATTAAACAAAACATATTCATAATTAAATTAAGTCTCCCTCAGAAAAACAGTGACGAGAATGACGTAACGTATACGTTAATCTCATATAAGAATTAGGATCTTTTTGGATATACTTTATGTTTAATGATTTTTTTTGTTTAACTTTGATAAAATTGAGAAATGTACATGTGCTCAGGTTATGTTTATTCTTTTATAAAATATTTCGTGTATATATTGATTTTCATACTTTAATTAACTATGTAGTCACTAATGTGTATGTGATATTTTAATAACCAACATATATTCTTGTGCACAAAAACTCATCATGTAAGACTGTTTCAAGTGATATGTCTTACGGTTGATCCAATATGTATGTTTCATTTTTAAGTATAAATTTGTTAGCTAGCTATGAATATGTGTTTATTCTCATGCGCACGGTCGTATCTTGAAATATGGTTGACTGTGCACGACAACAATGTATGATTATGCATTTTCATCAATAAATAAGGTTTTTTTTTGTCCTCTCACACGGTTTCGTCCCAGGACGTGGTCCGATCATACACAACACCACAACAGTAGATGTATTTGGTGCATAGTCAGGTTCTGGTACATGATCAACCATGCATAACAACATATAAATATATATTTTTCAACTATAAATATGTGTTTTAAAACTATTTTTTATTTAGACTACATTTATCAACAACCCACCACAACCCAACCTCTCAATAAAATATTAATTTCTCTCTCATCCACATACACAATCTACAACCCAACCCAATCTCAATATTTTTATACTTTATCAACAACCCAACCCAACCTAACTTTTTGATAAAATATTCATTTATCTCTCATCTATATATATACTACAATTATTAATATGAAATTGTATATTATTTTGAGAATTTATTAATTATATTCAAAAATATAATAATTGTATTTTAATTCCGCAATTATTGTAAGAAAATTTGTTTCGATAATACAAGAAAAACAATATACTAACACAATAATTAAATTAAAATTACATTAATTATATAAAAATTACAATAATGGGAATACAAAAAATGAAAAAGATGCATGAAATATTAAATTGCAAACATAAAAGATACAAATTATATTGTGAACCTCAAAATGTAAAAAAGATAGTAGAATTTTAGATTGAGTGAAAATAAATATTTTTTATTGTGATTCAAAATATATCAATATTACACTCTATTTATAGATAAAAAAAAGATATGAATTTTGGTTATTTTTAAAAAATAAAATAAAATAAAATAAATATCATTTATCAATAATTTAAATTTTATCCATAAAAAATAACTAAAATTAATTAGAGTGTGACACTTGTCACACTCTTGGATAAAGTATAAGGTTGATACATGGGTTGGTCAATAACCCATGCACCAACCGGTTGTCCCATTTAATCCAATTTTTATTTTTTTTTTAAATCTAAGTTTTTGTCTTATTAGGACAACCCATGGATTGGGTTATCAATGAATGTAGTCTTATTTGTCGCGTACAATCGACCTTCTCTCTCGTGACACAACCCTTCGTGGTTCCATCACTTGTCAGACGATTGATTAGATGAAATTGTTGTTCCTTGCAAGATTAATATTTGTTTTTCTTTTGTTCGAATACACATGTTTTTTTGTTCGAATACATATGTTATCACTTGATAATATTAAAGATGTGGTCATAATCCACTCAAAGTCGTGATTGACTTTTACTTTGACCTTCACGTGTGGGGTACTGCCTCTGCCACCCATACCATCCAATTCTACACCAATTTTTTTTATTTCTTTTCACTAATTTACTTTCCTAACATCTATTAATTCACAATCTAGATTGATTTAAGCAATTAGTTTGTGTTAAGAACAGTAAATTTTGATTCATGGGTGCTCAAGTATTCAATGTAAAAATAATTAACTATTCTAGAAAAGGATTGAAAATAATATAAAATCTAGTGTGAGATAATCTCACGAATAATTTTTATGAGACAAATCATTTTAATTCGTGAATCAAACTTACTCCAATTAATTTATATGTGAATTGTAAAATTTAGGTTTTACGTAATTTGAGTATCTCATGTAGCATGATCCGTATGACGATCTCAACTAAACTCATTACTAAAATAAATGCAACAAAATTTATATGCACCTGGGGCATGGATCCAGGATCCGTGCCCCTGACCCGACCTGGCGCGTGGGCCGCTTCCACGCGCCCCCATGCACACCCCCACCTGATCTGGTGTGTGCCCACGCACACCAAATTTCATACTATGTGATTTAGTGATAGATGTTATATATATACTCTATAGGTGTTATATATATATATATATATATTCTCTAGGTGTTACATGTATGTTCTTAAGGTATCACATATATAGTGATAGGAGGTGTTATATATATATATTCATTAGGTGTTACATGTGTGTTCTTAATGTATCACATATATAATGATAGGTGTTATATATATATATATATATTCTATCGGTGTTATATATATACTGTTTAGGTGTTATATGTATGTTCTTGAGGTATCACATATATAAATTTCCATATTATGTGATTTAGTGATTCCATATTTTTCATAATCACTTTAAGAAACTACATTAAAAATTTTATAATACCTTTAGAAAGTGTATATAACACCTATAAAGACAATCAGAAACACCTAAGTAATTTTTTTCATAATCATTTGAAGAAACTACATCAAAAATTTCATAAAACCTTTAGAAAGTGTATATAACACCTATAGAGACTATCAATAACACATTTGTAATTTTTAATAATCACTTGAAGAAACTACATTAAAAAATTTATAATACCTTTAGAAAGTGTATATAACACCAATAGAGAAAATCAGAAACACTTAAGTAATTTTTTTCATAATCACTTGAAGAAACTACATTAAAATTTTCACAATACCTTTAGAAAGTGTATATAACATCTATAGAGACTATCAGTAACACCTTTGTAATTTTTTCAGACCATCTATCAAACAGTGTTGAAGCTAAAGGAATGCTTTGGTCAAGTTGAATGCACAAATCCAAGTGATTTTTTTGAATTAGATCTTATAAGCATTTATGTGTCTTTGTTCTCCCAAAAATTATGCAAGTTAAATCGTGCAAAGAAAATAATAAAGCAAGATCCGAAATACTCGACTGGATTCGAGTTTGATCATGTGAAGAAGAAGAAGAAGAAGAAGAGAGGAAGAAGAAGATGATGAAATTAGGAAATTAAAAATCTAGAAAACCCTAGATATTCAGTAGGAAGAAGAAATCAGAATAAGGAAGAAGAAGAAGAAGAAATTGTTGCAGAAGAAGAAGTCATCTCTGAGAATAAGGAAGAAGAAATCAGAAGAAGGAAGAAGAAAAAGAAATTGTTGTAGAAGAAGAAGCAGATCACGGTGAAGAAAAAGAAGTCTCTCAGATGAAGGAAGAAGAAGAAGAAGAAGAAAAAATCAGAAGAAGGAAGAGGAAGAAGAAGAAGAAGAAATTGTTGCAGAAGAGGAAGCATATTGTGTTGAAGAGGAAGCAGATTGCGTTGAAGAAGAAACACTTTGCGGTGAGGATCTGGCGTCTGATTCCTTCTCTCAATTGCAAAGCAGTAAAGCAAAAAAAAAAAAAAATATATATATATATATATATAATTAATCCTTGCAGGCCGGGTCGGGCGGTTCGGGTTGGGGGCACGATCCTTTGATCCGTGCCCCAGGGGTATTTAAGTGTGACTCAAATAAATGTTTTCTTTCCAAGAACCAGACCCAAGCCCTATTTTTCGTGTGGATAATCGGATGAGGATTGAATCAAATGGGAATTAAAGGTCTGTAATGATTTAGATAAATTCTTCAAAAGTAGTTGTTTCTAGAAAATAATATAGTGACAAAGATGTGTGAACACTCAAAAAGTTACTAATCTTTAACGTAAATTTATTCGATTATTAAAATCATTATGTATGATCTCATTGAAGAATTTAATATTATTCCATATAAGAGAAAGGCATTTGAATTATGATCCACACTTTGGAACAATATATACCAAGTGTCTGTTCGTATCCTTATCTTTGTTTGGAGATTATGTAAAATTGAAGAAACTCGACTTTAAAATCCTAAAATTTGTAAATAAAGGTGAAGAGTAGGTCTCTTGTGAATCAGGTATATGGATCTTAGATCCATGCATCCGGGTCGGGGGACTGCACCTTTCTTTATTTTTATTTTTTTTGGCACATGATTTTTGAAAAAAATCACATATCAATAGGTTATGTTAGACATACATTTAAGCTATGTTAAACATATCAGTTCTGCCCAAATTTCATGCCTTGTTTTTTTTTTTTTTTGGCTTGATTTTTGAATTTTGGCACATACCACTACGTTATGTTAAACATACCTTTACGTTGTGTTAGATATACCTTTATGTATACTTAGACATACATTTGTATATGTTAGACATACTTTTGCATATAGTTAAACATACTTTTATATATGTTAGACATATCTTTGTATATAGTTAGACCTACCTACACATGGTTGGTCTAACTATACACAAAGGTTGGTTTAACTATACACAAAAGTTGGTCTATTGGAGCGAATTTTGGATGAGCTTCAGCACAAGTGTTCAGTGCGTGGGAGCGCGTGCAGGCGAGTGGGAGGCACGTTTTGAGTGCGTGAACGGATCGACCCGGTTGCACGGACCGGTGCATAAATTTTTTTGCCAAAGGTGAATAGTTAAAATTTGTGTTGTTATATAATGAGATTTTATAGGGTGGAAACTGGAAATAGTGTGCATGTAATATTATATTGTTAGCCGTGTAGTATATAATGATTGAATGTTTATAATAGAAGAAATTTAGATATGTATGGAAATTTGTATATCAATAGGTTAGAGTGTAGGTTTAATTATAATGGTTTTTGTAAAATAAGATACATAGTATTTGAATGGATTTTATAATTCTAATCTGAATCCCCTAACAAACAATGATTTGAGATTTTGAAATTTCAAATCCTAACACATCTATCATACCCTAAATTATTCTTATAATGTGTAAAATAGGGAGAAAAAGAAAAAAGATTAAAAAATTAATACAAATTAATGTAGTTATATTAACAAACACAAATATACCTTTATATATTATACATTTTCCCCTCCCTTCTTCCCCACCATTTCCTTCCTCAACACCATTTGATACTTCAGTTTTTAGCTCCCTTCTTCCCCACCATCTTCTTCCTCAACACCATCACATATGTGAAATTCCCTTCAGTTAGAAAAAAAAAAAAAACATTAAACAACGTAGATACTTGAGTAAGGATAATGTAATTTCTTATGTTGGATTTTTCTTAGGGTTACACGAAAGTTCAGAAAAAAATTCAAAAAAAAAAAATCACAAATAATATTATCAACCGGTACAAACCGAACACGTTGCATTTTGTTTGACCCGTAAAGATCGAACAACATACATAATGGTCAACATTTTGTGGTTGCACATTATAGTGAGTGTTCGACCAATTATGACCACATGATTTTGGTCAAGCCTATGTCATTATGTTGGACCATCAGTATTGGTCGAACGCTAGTGCATGTGTACGACGGATCACGGTCAAACGGGTGCGTTCGTGTGCTAAAAAAGTTTCTCATTTTTTTAACTTATTTTTTTATGTATTTCATATGAAAATTTTCTACCCATGATTCCTAGACAATCTTTGAAACAACTTAATGTCACATAAGATAGATAACACATTGATATATTAGACCACCTCCAACAGGTGTGGCCGCAAATCACTACGCATACGCATATGGAAGCAAAAAATGGCCTCCAACCTTGACTCAAATTAAGTGGCAAATTTGTCATTTACTGTTCATTGTGGGCAAGTCTTTTTTTTTTTTTTTCCTTTTGATTTCATTTGAGGTTTTTAATTCATTTTCTTTTATTTAATTCATTTTCTTATATCAAGTAATTTCCATTTAGTTATCAATTTATTTTAAATATTTGATACTATTTAATTTTAAACGAATGAAATTTAGAAATTGAAATCATATAACTTAATTGTATCATAATATTTTATTAATACAAGCGTTTACCATATAATATTTTATTATGTGGATATTCATCACAAACTTTGAAATGCTTTCATTGAACATATTTGGAAAACGGTAAATTTGGAACATTAACAACAATCATTATGTAATTTATATTTTCTATCATTATATAAGTATTCTGTTGTATCTATGACTAGGTAATTTTCTTTAGTATTAATATGTGTTGTGATGAATTTTATAATATAATTTTGGTAATTTTAATAAGATTTTCTTTTACATGAATTTTTTATATAATTAAAATCAATTAAATTAATTTCTTTTATTAACTAAAATAAGCAAACATTTGACAAAATAAAAAATTTGAAAAGATAAAATTAAGAATATTCTAATTGAGTTATAATTTGAGTTTAAGGATTGAAGATGATTTTGATGTTGGTGGCAAATTTGGTGACAAATCCAAATTTTAGTGGCAAATTTGTCAATCGTGTGAAGAAAAATGATTGGAGAAAGGAAAAATTGAAAAAAAAAAAAAATCGGGAAAAACACACCATTTGTTCGCATTCAATTGGAAGAAGTCAAACCTGATATGGTTTGTTCGATTTATTCGAACCGAACCTTTCTTTTTATGTTCGACCCTGGTTGGTCAAACATAGTGAAGCATGATCGACAACCTGGGGTTACTAGGGTTTATGAATTGGGGTATGTTTAGTAATGTAGTGTTGTTCCTATTTTCATTTTATTACATATTTAAAGTGATTAGGTGTGTTTAGGAGTTTTTTTTTAGTTAAAATAGATTCATTCAAGGATGTGTTTAGAAAATAGGGTGGGTTAAGTAAGTAGTCGGGTGTGTATAGCCACACACAAAAGGAAACAATTGGAAATAATTTGTTGATACTTCCCTTAAATTGAGTAAATATTATATTGTTGTAAATGTTATTGCTTGAATATGACTCATGGTAAATATAAATAAAAATGAATGCATGAAAGTGAAAACTACTACTCATAACAAATGCTTGTTTCCTCAAATTCAAAAAGATAAACTTAAATCCGTTTTGGCAATGTTAGTCCCCTTTCATAAAACACAAATACAACACTAACATCTCCTTAATACCTCAGATTAATCCTTCAAGTTGTATCTCAAATCCTCATTCTTTTCACGTCGCTGTCAGGGACGCTGGCGTCATTTCCAGTGCCACCCATCGTTTCCAACGACTGTCTGTGAGCCTGCAGTGGAAGTAGCACCATCCATTGCTCTCATTCTTGAGTGAGCGAATGAAGTATCCGAGCAAAAAGAAAAAGGAAAAGCAAGAAACTTACATTCTCATTTGGAACGATTGCATATCTTTGTGTAGGCGACACCCAGCTTTTATCTGGTGGTGGAAAGTGAATTATAAAAGGAACATGTTATACTAACAATGAAAGAATAATAGAATGGAAAACCTGATGATACGTCGACTTTTGAAGCCTTTATGTGTTGTCCGCTTGATCCATCCGTGCTCAATGCTTCTATGATCTTCGGAACATTTCTACAACAGGATTAGTGCAAAATCAATCATACTGCTCAAAACAAATCCTAACAAGTCTAGAATTAAGTTTAGCGTGAATCTATATAAAATATCTTCAATCAAGCAGTCCGCTTACAATCTTCAATGTTTAATAATAATCTGGATTTCATAATATTTTCTAATTAATTGTTTTTACTGGCCTACCACAATAGTTTATGAATTAGTTATTTTGTGCACTGTTATTTAAATTCCTCCATGGTTATATGTTTTTTGCGTTGCACTTTTTATGTCGTTAACTTCATAAACGTGTTGCTGCTTTGTTCTTTATAAATGTAGATTTCTTTTTATGTACTTACTAGATTAGGAACCCTTGCAATGAACAGGCTTCTATTACATATTCTTTGGTATTCTATTTATTAACATGTTCATTTAAGAAAAAAACTAGTTATATAAATTTTAAGAGAAAAGAATTTCTAACATGTTATAGCAAAGTGTTTTGTCTTTTTAAATAAAATTGAAGTAGAATGACGAATACTTTCCAATATTACCTGTCAACGGGATCACCATGGCCGAGCTGACCATTTGTACCCCTTCCCCATGAAAACACGTTTTGTCTATCTGTCACAGCAAGTGTATGCCTCCAACCGCACGAGATATTCACTACTTTCTGTCGAGTAAAAGAAAAGGGTAACCAACAACTTCGACCGAAAGATGAATTAGTTCTAAGGAAGTTTTTGAGGGCAAGAATTGTACCTGATCATGTGGAAATATGACTTGTACAGGTGAGCAATGATTTATATTGTCGCCAACTCCAACTTGTCCAAACTTTAGAGAAAGCAAGTTGAAATTTAATTCAGTTCTATTGATCATGAAAGACATAGCCTTAACTGATTTTTTTTCAATAATATTTTGGATCAAAAAGAAACTATGTAATGAACCTTATTCCAGCCCCAGCCATAAAGTTTTCCATCAGATGTCGCTGCCATCGTATGCCTCCAACCACCTGAAATCTGAGCAAAGAACGAGCATCAACAAAAGTAATATTTGAATGAAAGCTACAAAGAACCTACAGCAGCCACATATATGTTAGCATGAGAACTCAAACTCAATTTTAAAAGATTTAGGTTGTGCTTGGATTGATGAACTTGAAATGCAAATTTTCAAATGAACGGATCACAATTGTTAGGCCATAAAATGAAAGGTACATACAAGTCTCAACTTGGTGTAAGAAATAGAGTAGTTACTTGAGATATACGATGTTCACGCAAAGCTTCTAGCTTATGAGGAATCAGGTGGTCTTCGAAATCCCCATGTCCTAGTTGGCCGTATTTGCTCCAGCCATAAGTGTACAAACTACCCAAATCAGAAATAGATATCGTATGTCGCCATCCACACGCTACCAGGACCATCTTCTCTCTCTGCATCATGGATTATCAACAGTTATTACAATTTACCAGTAAGGATTACATCTTAGTTTCTTTCAAGTGAAATGATGAGGCGATAAAAGTGTGGTAATCTACCTGCACAGTAGCAACTTTGGCAGGGATTAAACGGTCATCTCTGTCACCTAATCCCAAATTACCGTATCTGCCCCACCCCCAACCATACAGCTCACCGTCTTCTGTTACAGCAGCTGTATGTTCAGCACCAGCAGCAACCATTTTCACAGATATTCCCTACAAAAGGTTTATATGCTTCTCTGAATAATCTATGTCAATTTAAGGTTTAGCATAGCTAAATGTTGACCACTTTACAGCTGCATTTTACTCTTCTATTAGCATACACAAACGGCAGAAAAAGAATTTGCTCAAAATATGTTATAGTTTTTAGTTTGTTTTACAGGGAAATGAGAAGTGTTGTGTATTCGTTTCTAAGTTTAAAAGGATCTGCATAGTTTATCATCCCCATCAGCAGTATAATACCTCCATCTACCAAGCAAGAAAGAAAGTTATAATGCAAAATTCTCAATAACAATTGACAGTTAATACCTGGAATGCGTCAATTTTTCTGGGAACAAGAGAATCTTCTGTTGTTCCAAGTCCTAGTTGACCATTTTGATTCCGTCCCCAACTTCAGTTCGAAAAAAGCAACAATAGCAAAGAGCAAAATGTCATACAAATTCATACAGTACATATTTATATGTTTTAAAGTTGAATTTCGACATATGTTAGTTATTCCATACTCAAGAAACGTGAGCAAAAACTTTTGAACACATATATCTTACTACACTCAATTAACATAAGATTTGGCCAACTTCGTCAACTCAGTATATAAAGATATCTTCATAAACTTGGTTGCAAATTGGAAAAGTGAACCAACAAAGCATTAGAAAAGCTCTCCAGCTAAAAAAGGCATGTATATCAGTTCAATGTAGAGTTAATCAACCTTTGAACCTCGCCTTCCATAGTCACTGCCAAACAATGGCTATCCCCACAAGCGATTTGCTTTATCCGGAGGCCTTGTAAAGCTTTGATTGGTTGAGGAGAAAACAAGTCGCTAGAATTTCCATGCCCTAATCTCCCAAAATCACCCCTACAAAATGCTTGCATGATCAACAAAATACTACTTCAAGAAAAAGCACAAAACCATTGAAAAGGGAAGTAGATATACAAGATTAATATCAAAGCATCAATAGAACAACAAACTGTATAATTTACCATCCCCAACTGTAGACTTGAACTTGTGATTGGGAATAAGCAGTAGTATGATCAGCCCCACAAGTAACAGAAACTATTTCTTGATCATCCAATGCACTCAGCTGAGTAGGCAAAAACCGATCTTCGGCATCTCCATGTCCCAACTGTCCATCTTCTCCCCTTCCCCATGAGCAAACAACACCACCAGCTGCATTATACACCATTTTATATTTCATTTTAGATAAACAATCTATAGCTCAAAGTAAGTATAACCAACAACATTTGAGCATTATAGTTGGAAGATAATTGGAATGACACTTGTCCTATGAATCAATATAAAATGTTAACCAACTGTAGCTCAAGAATGACAAATGATCAAACTAAACAATGCCAACAATTTTTAATTGCAAGAATTCAACCTTTTTCAAGAACCAATGTCAAAATGTCAACAGTCTACGATAGAAAATGTTATGAAAAGGGAGGAATCATATCCTACAACCAGTCAAACCCACATCAACCGGGCGTAGTGTAAGAAATCAAGTAGTAAGAGATTCAAGTGGAAGTGACTTTTCTACCCTTCCATAGATTCAAAAGCACACGTGGAGCATTGTAGACCATGCAAAGAAACGACTTTCATCTCCCCAAAACACCATACCTCAAAATTTCACACAAACACCACCACTGTAAATTCAAAGAAGAAAGACATTTACCATCAAGATAAAGAAGCCAAAAAAAACCCAGATGCAAAAAATCGAAATGATCAGGAAACAAAGGCTTTAGAATCACCCGAAGGGTATAAATAGATACGCACACTATAGATACAGAGAGAGAGAGATAGAGAGAGAGTGGGAATATCGTAAGAATTTGGAAACTCACAGAGGAGAGCGACAGAGTGGCTGGCGCCGGCGGAGATGATAAGCACTCTGCGAATCAGCCCAGAAACGGCTTCACCTCCACTACTGCTGCTGCTCAGTGTTTGCGCTTCCTCGGCCATCTTTCTCTCTCTCTCTATTTCTCTCTCTAGAAAAGAGTTTAGAAGGGGGTGGAGGTTCCAAAAGTCAGAGACTGAAAATGAGGTAGAAAGATATTTAGGAAGTATTGAGAGATGAGAGAGAGAGATGAGAGAGAGAGAGGAGGGGCACAGCGTACTTATAGTGATAGGGATAGAGAGCATGTGCTTCTGCTGCCTACCTACTGAAGATCTCTGCCAATCCATGCTCATATTTTTGTTCATGGTTGGAATCGCTATTTACCACTTTCATACCGTAGAACTTTTATGTCCTTCGTTATAATCTATTATCTTCATATATTCATAATTATAATTTATTATCTTTGAATACCCATTTCTTTTAACTTTTTCATAAGTATTCAAAATTTTACTAACTTCCAAAATATATTTGCAATCAAAATTTTTCATTTTCCACACCATTTGATTTTATAATACCAAAATCCTCATTAATTTGAAAAACAATCAGACCCAACATGCTTCCATAAAATAAATTAACCAGTTGAAAATCATACATTTCTTTGACCAAAACAGCACCAGGTGAGGTGGTTTGCAACACCACCAGCTGGAAAATTACTACCCCAAATCATTTTACGAACAGCTTCTCACTATTCAACTTCACCCTCAGGGAAGTTGGTCTGCAAGTTATCCAGCTCCTTCCACAATTGCCTAGCACAACTTTGGTTCGTTTCCTACACCAGGTGTACAAGGTGATCCTTCCAATGGATAAACAGATCGAACGGAAATACGTTGAAGCAAAAACCTCCTTTTTTATTAAGAACTAAATATATTTATTACATAATCTGTAAACTCCTTTTGGGAGTAGAATACTAGATCAGCCTCTCATTGAGATGGCTGTAACTCGTTTATACATAAACTAAAAAACTAAAACTCAAAAACTGAAGCTATTACAGAGATGATTTTATTTGAAGAAAACTATGAAGAATTGTTGATGTCCTTAGCTTCCTTCTGCTCGCCTTATTTATAGATAGAAATCCGGACTTGAAGTGCGGATTCCAAACCTGCTTAAGTCAACTGTCCACCTTTTCTGAGTGGATCAACCACTGAGTTCATGATTTCCAGCTTTTCTTCTTGTGATTCATCCCATGTGAAGTTGTCGGGGAATCTTTCTTTTCTTTCCGTGACTTTCGCATGTGATACTTGTGGGGGTGTGACTCAGCTCATGTTACCTCTGTCGGGGAATCTTAGAAATTCGGCCTTCGTGGTCCCCGCGAATAACTTTTCTTTGGGGCAGGCCCTTTGTCCTTGTCTGCCCCTCTTTCTTGTCGGTCGGGTTTGGGTCGAAACCCTTTCCTGAACTCGGGTTTTTTCTGCTCGGGGCATGCTTGGCAAACATGATCTGTCCATTGGCCAATATGCGCCATGTTGCAGAATTTCCAGTAAGTTTCTTTGCTTGCCGGAAGCTTGTTTTTCCAAATGATCCTTCTTTTTGTTTCAAAAAGGTCCTCTGCAAAGCTCGTCGTTGTTCCTGTCATGGAATTCAGCAGGAAAGATCCATTTGCCGAATTATGAAAGAACTTGAATGGGTACTTGACCTTGTCCATTTCGGTTAGACAAACCCATAGTCCTCATGCTCGTCGGGTAGAAGCTTCGTCTTCTGAGAATGCCCCTACCAAAATTGGAGTATTCTTCGGGGCAGCCATCTTGATGGTTTTCAAGGCGTTTCCGTCAGGTCTCCTCAGCTTGATGAAATGAAAGGCTTCATGGAAACCTTTCTTGGCTGGTTCTAGAGCTGCACTAAAAAAATACAATTCCAGAATATCACTTCTGGCCAAATGTGGATTATTGGCCCAAGTCTCGTGCATCGCTGTCCCAATCCATTTCGGTAGTCTTGAAATTTCTGGGAATTCGGGTGAGACGGTATAAATTGAAGCAAGAGCTACAAAGTTATACCATTCATGTACTTCGTTTGGATGACTTCCTGGTTTCATCCAAACTCTTGGGTACTTTCCAGATATATCAATGATTGTTTTCTCTGGATGGATACCCATCCTGGTGATCAGCTTCTCCCATTGCTTTTGGTAAACCTGCATAGAGGAAACTAAATTTTCGTCAGTTTGAACCTTCAGTCTGTGGCCTAAGATTCAACTCTCCCTCTTTAACCCCAGAGGTGCTGGGTTGACTTGAAGACTCGGGTTTTGACACCGGAGCTTCAATATTTGTTCCAGTTGGTGCATCCTCAAGGAATGCATCATCTGCAGAACTCTTGATTATGGTATTTGAATCCATAACAATCGGGTTAGAGGCCTGCTCTCTTGTTTCCTTCTTTTGCACCGTTGGAGATGCAACCTGAAGGATAGGCCCCTGTAGCACTGTGAACAATTGTTCATGTGCGTACTGGCATGCTCGTATTTGATTAGAGACAGATCTATGATCAGCTTGTTGAAGTCGTCCATCGACCTCTGCCTTGATACATAAAGCATCAAAGCCTCGTTGTAGGCTCTCCAGGTTATCCCTGAGATGTCTGACTCGTTTGAGGACCTCGTCAACGACGTGTCTTTCCATCTCGTGTTAGGAAATCTGCAAGAACATTTTCATGAGATTTTACAATGACAATATCGTAATTATAATATTGACATTCAGCCTGCCATCTAACTATCCTAGCTTTTTCTGGTTTAGATTCAATTTTGTTTTTCGACATTCGAATTATCAATCTTCAAGATGAACTTCTTGGCCAGTAAGAATAAAGGCCATTTTTTGAATGTCTTCCTGACTGTAAAGAATTTCTTCTCGTTGATATGTCATTTTGCTTCACTGTCTGTGAATAAACCGCTATAGTATCTGCATGACATTTCTCCATTTGGTGTAGCCTTCATAAGGATTGCTGCCCACCAATGATCACTATCGTCTGTGTAGAGAACCAGTTCATCCTCGTCTTAGGGTATAAAAAGTTTTGGAAGTTGTTGACAAACCTCCTTAAATTGCTTAATCCCCTCTTGGTGTTCATATTCTCATTTGAATATTGCATCTTTCTTCAATAATGGGCTAAACATCTTCCTGTAGTGCGCTAGATTGTTTATGAACATTCTGGCGAAGTTAACAACTCCGAGAAAACTTTGAAGTTGTTTCTTGTCTTTGAGGGTATCTGGAAATCCCTGAATCTTTTCCACAATATGACTTTGTAGGATGATTCCAGTTTAGTCGATCTCAACTCCAAGGAATTCGATCTGTGTTGTAGCAATTACTGTCTTCTTCTCAGAAAGCACTAATCCTTCTTTGTGACAAACATCTGAAAATATCTCCAAATGCTTGAGATGCTCTTTCACGTTCTTGAATGCGATGAGTATATCATCGATGTATACGAACATGAAGCTGAAATAATATTTAAAAAGATTATCCATCTTTCTCTGATATATCTGGGGAGCGTTTGCCAATCCCATGGGCATCACGTTCAAGATATAATGTCATTGTGGTGTGGAGAAAGCTGTAAACTTCTTGTTTTCTTCTTCTATCATAATCTGGTAGAAACCAGACTTGCAATCGAATTTAGAGAATACCTTGGCACCTTTGACGTTGTTGACTAGGTGTTCTCTACTCGGGATGTAGTATCCATCGAACTCCAAGATGTCATTAATTCCTTTGTAATTAATAACAAGTATTGGCTTTTCTCGCTTGATTTCTCCATGATTTCTAACAAGGAATCCCGAGCTGCTGTATGGAGAGACTCCTGTTCCTTTTCGGATTTAACCTTCAGGGATGCCTTGAGCTCGTTCTTGTTCCACCATGCCAAAGAATTTTCATTGTAATTCCTTTGGATCTTCTTTTTGACATTTTCGAGTGAAATTTGTTCATCAATGGAAATCTCGCTTGATGTCGATGAATCTTCCAATAGGCATATTACTTCCGCAATTACTATTGGAGGAAATTCTTCTTCTCCTTGTACCCTAAATGAATACAAGTGATTATCCCACGCTTTAATCTCTGGTTTGATATGTCCAAACTGTCGGTAGGATAATAGTGAATCACCAAATCTCCTTCTATCCACCATTTTTGGATTTCGAAGTTTGGCTTCATCACCACACTTGCTGCGAAAAGTGATTGGCATTTTTCTGTAGAATGCCTCTCGTAATCTTTGGACAATAATCTTATGATCACATAGTGTTGTGAAAATAAGTCTTCTTGCCTCATTTTCTTGTGTAAAACGCTTGAATGTTTGTAGGAAATTGTTACCTAGCAATACATCTGCGCCTGTATCATGGAAATAGATTGGTGGCGTCTTGACTTTGTACCATGGGGTACCGTCTGCTCCTCCGATCATTATTTCCACTTGCTTGATTCCTCGGTTAAGGATAAGAATCCTTTTAGAGAAATCCCTCCCTGCGATAGCTGGTAGATCTTCTCCAATTTCTTCAGGGAAAACCTCTTGTTTTGCAGTACATATCCCGGTGCCTGAATCGATGTAGGCGGTGAAATACTCGGCCTTGTATTCCTCATATATCATTCCGATAGAAATGTATATGGAGAATGGACTAGTGGTCATCTGATTCTGTATCTTTTATTGGCCACTGTGAACTCCATTCCATCTTGTAATCTTTCCCAAGGTTTATGATCCTCAAGAAACTCAATCCCAAGTATCAACTGATCTGAAATTCTTCCTGCAACTCCTCCGATAGTCAATTCCATTTTACCCATTTTTAGGGTTCCTTGAAATCTTCCGACTATTGGTCGTTGAAAGTAATATAGGGCATTACATGGGAGTGTATTTTCCCCTTGAGTAATGTCAAATATTACTTCAACTCCTCTCCATCCTTCCGGGCATTTCAGCTCTCCTTGTGTTTTGAAAACATCTGGGATTTATTGAATTATACTTGTTCTCTTTTCTTCCCAACGGCTACTACTCATTAGCCTGTCTTGGTGGAAAGACATCCGTCTTAGCTCAATTCTGAGACTTTGGCTTTTGTTGAAGATGGGTTGATCTTGGATCCTCATATCGATTTCCTTTATGGTTGGAGATTGTATGAGTTCTGGTAGAACCACCCTGGCGAAGTCCTCGAAGATCCTTGGAACTTCGATGAATTCCTTTCTCAAGAATACATCTGAGTGATGTGTATTCGAAAGAGCGTAGGAAATCTTGTATGTGATCGAGTAGGGTCTGTTCCCTTCTTTCATCAAATCATTTCGTTTGAAATCTTGATGAAGGGTTAAAACTCAGTTGAAATCTCGATCTCCTAGATTGTATGCAATCCTTGGATAGACATCGAATGCCAATTTTCCTGCACATAAATTTCATGTAACAGCCCCAAGGTATGAATCCTTGAGATTTGAGATTCGTTTGTCACATATTGCAAGGTGAAGCGACGAATCAACTCCTTCTTTAAAGGTTGCTTTAATAACAACTCTTATGGATCCGATGTGAATCCATGAGAGTGTATTTGCAACTTCCCTTTTGACTCTACTTTTGATCTCCTGTATCTCTTGGTATGGGATCAATTGCATCTCGATCAAGTTACCAGTGAATTCCATCGGGATGACAAATTCTCCGGTAGTTACTTTGTGGATAATCTGGTGTTTTCTGCTGCGAAAACCAATCTTATCCAATGTCTTTTCCACAGTTCCAATGGTGAAACCATCGTACATCTGGAGCTTTGGATCTTCTTTCATAATCCTCATTAGAGTCTTATGAGACACCGTAGTGTGAGAGAGATATCCTGACATATCCTCTATCACCGTTGATTGAAGAATTTCTTCTTCACTCTGATTCTGAGCTGGATTCACTTCCATCCTCATAATAGATCTCTTCTTCATAGATGCTTTTATCTGAGGATAGATCCTCAAATTGATACACCTGTATGAGATCTTGATAATAGACAGCTTCTTCGAGATCTTGTGTAGCCTCGAACTGTCTAATTCCTCGTTTCTGGTTCTCTGGGTAGTCTGTTGAGATATGCCCTCTTGCTCCGCATGTCCAGCAATTACAATCTTTAAAACTTTCATTAGCTCTGGTGTGAGCTCTTCTGAAAGTTCTCCTTCCTGGGTTTTGCTGGAACTTCTTTGATCAGAGTTTGTAAAAACTCTCCTTCTGTTTGGCGTTGGTCTTTGCCCAGATTTATAGCTTCGGGCCTTTTGTTTCGACCAAACTCTTCTTGGTCTCCATGAAGACCAACGATTGCCTCTTTTGGTGTTGCTTCCACGGTGGTATGGATGACTTCGTTGTTTCTGGCTCTTATGCCTCCGTGGTTGACTTCCAACAACTGTTGGAATGTCATTTTTTTCGCAACATAAGGGAACCATTTTATTGATTCCTCTTAGTCTCTTGTAGTTCTTATAGAGTGTCGCTTGATGACACCATTCTGATAACTTGGCCTTTAGGAAAGACATCCTTCTAGCCACTGTATCTAGGTCATCTGCACTCTTGTATTCCTTGATCAGCATTTCTCTCCAGGGACTTGGTATCTTCGCAAAGAGTATTTGCGAAGCTTCTCTATCATCCACCTTAGACTTCCATCTGTACTCGGTGAATAACTTGATATATTCGTCAATATGACAAATATCATGTAACTCGAGGCTATAGAGGGCTTGTTTATATCTTTTTCTTTTTTCTTCTTCAATCCCCTCAAAGTAGCCTATGCCGATAAAACGGACTTTGAATAATTTGGCCATATTATCGACAATTCATTTTAATGACTCACCAGTAGTGACGTTGTTTTCATCTCTGGTGCTGTCATATCCCATGCGATCTTCACAGATCCTCCAGACTCATCTCGAGTAGTAAGATGAATCTTTTTCTTGTAAGATCAAGGGTTCCTGCTGCAATCCTCATAGCCGATGCCCAATCATCAATAAGGATTTCACGGTTCTTGAAATCTGGAATATCCAAATTTAGCATTAACCCATACGAATGTATCGGGTCAAGCTGTGATTTTCCATAAGGCGTGTTGTAAAGATTCGGCCTTTTGGATCGTGGTCGAGTTCCTATAACAGCAATAGGATCTCTTCCTGTGGTGAAATCCCCTACGTGTGGCATTTGTTCGTCCACATGATGTGATCCGAAACTTTTTGCTATGTTGGGATTGACTGGTGGTCTCTGTTGTTGATCACAAGTAACTAAGGCATATCCATCTCCTACGTTCATCTTTAGATCTACAATGCCTAATCCTGCGAAGGATTCGATTAGGTCATATAAATCCTGCAGATTTATCCTCTCAAAATCCATTACTTATTTGTAACGGATTTTCCTTTGATGATGGCAATAAGCTTCTCATCATCGGTCATGAGTCGTACAACTTTGGTTGGTTTCACATCTAGGTGTAAATAGTGAACTGTTCCGAAATTTATACGTCTCCTTTCTTCAGATGAACTCGGTCGGTTCTCCAGATTCTTGACTCTTTTTTGAATATCATGAATGATTTCAAGAGTCTCCTTTTGATGTTTTATCATCGTCTCCATTTGGCTCTGGATCTGATGAACTTGTGTCGGTAGGTGATTATGGCGGTTGCCATAACTCTGTACCGTCTTTTGGATTTCTCTAAGATCTGTAGAAATCTTAGAGGTATCTGGAAATATCTCCTTCCACTTTAGATCTTCCATCAGAAATTATGGAACCGATGGTCATCCGTCTGGTGGTTAGTTAGATCTTCTTGTATCATCCGGTTCACCCTAAGGAGTCCCACATAATACTCTGCTTGTTTCTTGCACTGCCTTAGCTCTTCCGCGTTGGCACCTGCGATTTGTCTTTGGGCATATTGGTGGTTCCAATATGTCACCTTGTGTACATGCTCTTGAGCTTTTATCGTCAAAATTTGACGATATTTCCTGTAAGATATACACCTTGGACATTCGTCCAGATCCATTCTTTTCTCGAATGATTCTCCTCACCAATTGTTATTTACAGATCAAAATATAATAAATATAAATTTAGTTTTTAATAAAACTTGGCTCTGATACCATTTTCAAGGATCTTTTCCGAGGCGATACGTGGTGTTGTTACACCTATCAAGTCTGTCTGGAATTTTATAAACAGGTCAAGATCAAGACTGTCTTGTATTTGTAAATAGTTCCAGCATACGACTAGCAAGGTTTCCAGCCTATATACCGTATTTCGGATTGTATCAAAAAATCATATGGATTGGATTTATGGAAATTCTTGGAAAATATGTATAGTTTGGAAATAACAAAATTGGGTTTGGATATAACACTTCTTAAAGATAATCATTAATTTCAAAAGTGGGTCATAAGGATTTTTTATTATTTGACCAAAATTTTGGGTATTTGGGGACAATAATTTATATTTATGGGTAGATTGGGATAATCAACTATATTGATGGATATAATAGTTTAAAATTATATAAATTTGGGTATTTTGAGTGATTAACTCTTTATTTATTTTTACTTTCATTTTTTTAGTCAAGTAAATTGGAGTTTAAATTATCACTCCACTTACTATGAATACACGTTTGTCTCTTGTGCACCGTAAAAACAAAAACACAAAATGTTTTATCACATTATTGTTACGTTTTTATTTTAAAACAATTATCATAACTATTTTATGATATCGTTAGTGATACATGACGTATATTAAATGATATAAAATATGATATTTAACATCAAATATATCACAGAATTCAATTCGGGAGAGTCCAAATAATTTTGCATCCTTAATCAAGTGGGATGTAATTCACTTAGATGGAAAAACGATGCACACTATTGTATCAATCATCGACGTGGAGATGGAAAGTTTATCAAAACAACAATCTTATTGTGATAACTCATGATTATCTCAAGCACCGATTCATACACGCCATTGTGTCGATCATCTACGTGGAGATTGAAAGTCTATCAAAACACAACGAATCTTTATATCATATGAGGTCTCATGATAATCTTAAGCTCTGGTTTATAGGGCTCAGAAGTTATTCAAGAATGGGAAGATGATGTCAATGGGGGGCCCACGAGACGAAATTGGAAGAAGAATTGGGACATAAAAAGGCGAAATAAAAGGAGAAAAACATAGAAAATGTCACATGGTGTGTAGGTTACAACCCATTAATAGACCACACGAGAAGACAACATTTACAGTACATCCTCACCATCGAAATGTACATGTAATGATATTGTCATAATAATATTTATGCATAAAGAAATCCACTTTTTGTTGTCTTGGTGCTAAAACATTTAAGCCATCCAACCACCCTCTGAAAATCTTTAAAGCATATCAACAAATTATTTGTACGATTTTCAATTTCCTTATTCTGTGTTGATGAGCATATACTGCAGTTCATTTGTTGTCAAATTGATGGTGTCCTTGTTTGATATGTCTATTTTTCATGTATTTTAGTGTATATTTATTTTTAATATTTTTAGGTATGTTTTATGAGTGTTTTCTTTGATTTTTCTTGCATAAATTATAGTTGACGGGTTTTGTTCTTGGTTCTGTGTTTTTTTGGGAAAATGTAAGTTTAAGGTACAATTACCAATCAAAATTGAAATTATTTGAAAATAAAAAGTTTTAAGGTTTATTTGAAAATAAAAAGATTCTAAGGTAGATGGAAAAATTGATGGTATTTATTATAAAATGTTGTGTGGGTCTATAATCTTCGTTGAAACTATTAGAGTACATAGTGTTGTCTAGGATGTTGACAACACCAATATAACACATTGGAATTTGAAACTTAAAAATAAAAAGACAACATCAGTAAAATACAGTGGAATTTGAAACTTAAAAATAAAAAGACATAAGGCAATGATGTATCCACGACTATAAATACTCATGGACTGCATTTAGGACGAAAACTTCTTTATTAAATAATCAATTGAATATAAAGAGATAGAAAAATTTCTAAATGAGATTCTCCTTTACAAAAACTCAATACATCCTATAAAAATAACTAAGTATGAAGGAAGACTCTTAAAAGATCACAAAAATCTATATCATTACTAAATAGTTACGAGCATGCAAACTTTATAACTTAGAGAAAATAAGATAGGGATGTCGCATGTGATATGATCTTTACTAAATAGTGTACTGCACAACTTGGAATCGGATTCTTCGCTCTCTCCAATCTTCAGAGCATACCATCTATTTATAGTCTTTTTGCAGTGCACAATCTTCCTCAAACATCACTCCACGTTTGTGTGTGCTCCATGATCACTTGGGTTAGTGGTGCATGATTTTCACTTCTCGACTCCATGATCTTCAGTTCTCGTCTCCATGATTTCTTGTTCTTTTTGATCACACATACTCCACCTCTCAAACTGATCTACACGTTCTTTTGCTCCACTTTTGAATCCACCTTCAAATTCTATCTAAAAACAAAGAGGCACATAAATCAGAACAACTTGCCTAGAAAATAGGAAAGTGGTTAGTGGTCAATTGATCTTCAATTTATAAAAACACGTGAGATTAAGAAAACACAATCTTAAGAGTTAGATCACAATCTCTTAAAAATCACAACAAACAAAGTCAGATGATTTAGGAATTTATGAAAAAGGAAAAATAAGTTATATGTTGGAAAATCCAACATTAAAGGTAAACACAATTATGGGAGAAATTACAATTCTCTTAGGCTATGTTTGGTAGGTAGGTTTGAGTTAGTTTTAATTTTTAATCCAACTCAAACACATGTTTGGTACATGAGTTTGAGGCCCGGGTTTATAAGTGGACATTGGGTTTAGGTTGGGCTATGGTGTCTTTTTAAACCTACCATTCTTGGTGGGTTTATATTGAAATTCCAAGTTAGCCCCTACTGTACAAATATATTTTACCATTTTACCCTTGTATTTGTAACAAATAACATACATGCCCTAATATATAGATTGATTTTCGATCATCTTCTCCATCTAACCCTGACCTCTCCATCATTGAGCAGCGGCCCCAAAAATGGTACTCGCCATCGAGGCAAAACCAAATTCCAGACTCATCTGAGTCGGTAACACAAGCCTATTGAGACCATAGCCCACGTTTTGATCAACCTCGAAATCAACTCAAATTCAGTCCCTTCAGTGTCCATCTTCATCACTACATAGTCTTTCTCAGACATTGTATTCTTCAATCAGTCAGCAAAATCAAAATCCTGAATTTGATCAACAATTGCCAGAAGATGTCGAACATCTTGAGGTCTGAACTGGTTGAATCGAATCCTACCCATCCCTCTACCTTTCTGCACTTCTTTGTGATCTGGGTCCTTGTTTATCTCAAAGAACAAGGACTTGTTCCTCACCCACTCTTGTCTGCTTTAATTGATGAAGTAGGTATTAGTTGTTATATATCAAAATTTGTGGATGATTTTGAAGAACAGAGCATGTACCTTGATAATTGTTATGGATGATGTATTCGAATTTGTGCAGTGTGGAAGAATGGGTCAAATGTTTTGTCCAATTTTGCCAAAATTAGTAGGGGTATTTTTGTCATTTCACTTACCCTATCAAACTCAACCTATATACCAAACACAAATTTATAAACTTTACACTTTTTAATCATTAATATCAAACATAAAATACAACTAAACACCATATCAAAAACATCCACACCAAACACCCAAATAAAACTACATGAACAGTATAAAGCCCGAAATAATTACAATCCATTCTAAATCCAACCATTGAACCAAACGGGCCTTAATGTTGAAGTTGGAATAGAGAGATCCAGCTCCTTATTTTGGTAGAAAGGTAACTATATCTACAACGATATTATTTCCCGAAAATATGGACAAATGGGGTCAACTCTGAAACAACCACTTCACGAAGCTTTTCATGTTTATCACCCTTTTCATTTTTTTCTTAAAAAAGCAAGAAAACTAAGAGAATGCATGCGTTATGCAAAGATGTTCTTTTTTTTATCCTAACATATCTCTGGTTTTTTTTTTTATCATATCTTACGATAGAAAATCTCTATTGAGTAGAAATTTGTTGGCATTAAAAAATTAACTAAAAAGAGCTATAATTTTAACGAAGAAAAAAAAGCCAAATTCCGATAGTAGGCAGGTTAAAAGATTCACAAATGCACCTGGTCCGGATCCGCGCACCTGGGTCACCTGGGTTTTTATTTTTTTTTCACTTCAGCCTGTTACCTTTATGTTGTAACAATGTGACCTTTATGTTATATAAGTGTGACCTTTATATATAAATGTTATGACCTTTATGTTCAGTAACTTAGGAAAAAATGAAAATTTTCAGGTTTTTTTCGCTTCACATTGTGACCTTTATATACAATTCTTGTGACCTTTATGTACAAATATTATGACATTCGGAGTGTAAAATTATTCTTTTTTTTCTAAGTTAGAGTATATAAATGTAATTACATTTATACATAAAGGTCATACTTATATAACATAAAGGTCACACACATACTACATAAAGGTAACCGTTTGAAGCGAAAAAATAAAATTCAAAATTTTTTTAAAAAAAAAGTGTGCGGATCCGGGTCGACCCGGACCAGACCAGAATTGTATGTGCACCAGTTGCACAGAAGACTAACTCTAAAAGATTCTATGCGTTGGGCACACTTACGATATGGGGCATGATTGTGTAGACTACGCCCAAAACAAACCCCCTACGAGTAGGTCTTTTGTGCATCAGGTGCATGAATGCAACCGGGTCGGATCTGGATTTTCGAATTCTACTCACTAAAACGTATTTTCGAATTCTACTTGTTTTAGAAAACCTCCAAAACCACATATAAATATAAAATTGATGGGAAAACATACAAGTTTTATACGACCACAATAGATTATATATCTGAAGGCAGGGAAACCAAGAACTATAGGATTGAAGAATCGAGATACCACCCGTTCTTTAGAATTTATATCTCTCTCTTAGTTAGACTTTTATAATTCAGATATGATGTTCTTTAATTTGTTTAATTGTTCAATAATCAAGTCTAGAATAATTCTTTAAAATTTCTGGAATGGTCATAAGTTTAATTCAAATACTAATCAACCTTTGATTTTACTTCAATAAATTTCAGTTACTGCATAGTTTATATTGTTTGATAAAGGATGATGACATGGAAAAAGAAGAGCAAATAAAGTGATGCACAATGAGTTCCACCTGTAATATAACACAAAAACTTTTATGCATCAGGTGCATGGATCCTAGATCCATGCACCCGACCCGACCCGCGCGTGTACGCGCTTCCACGCGCGTCTGACGCGCCCTCACGCGCTCCCACGCGCCTGGGCGGATGCGCACCTTTAGGTTACGTTAAGGATACCTTTCAGTTATGTTAAGGATACCTTTAAGTTATGGTAAGGATACCTTTCAGGAATACATTTCAGTTATGTTAAGGATACCTTTAAGTTATGGTAAGGATACCTTTCAGTTATGTTAAGAATACCTTTGAAATCCTGATTCCAGGTTACATGTCATGTTATGTTAAGAATACTTTTTAGTTATGTTAAGCATACCTTTAGGTTATGTTAAGGATACCTTTAGTTATGTTAAGAATACCTTTTGGTTATATTAAGCATACCTTTCAGTTATGTTAAGAATACCTTTAAGTGATGTTAAGGATACCTTTGAAATCGTGATTCCAGGTTACATACCATGTTATGTTAAGAATACCTTTTAGTTATGTTAAACATACCTTTAGGTTATGTTAAGGATACCTTTAATTATTTTAAGAATACCTTTTGATTATATTAAACATATTTTTAGGTATATTAAGGATACCTTTAGGTTATGTTAAGAATACTTTTATGTTATGTTAGAGATACCTTTGTGTACAAAATGTGTAACACAACTACCTTATGGATAAGGTATCTCTAACATAACATAAAAGTATCATTAACATAACATAAATGTATGCCTGACCTAAATTAAATGTATGAAATTTGGGCACAAAGGTATCCTTAACATAACCTAAAGGTATCTCTATACATTACCTAAAGGTATTCTTAACATAACCTAAAGGTATGTCTAACTTAACGTAAAGGTATGAAATCTGGGCATAATGGTATCATTAAGGTAATCTAAAGGTATTCTTACGCATTACATAAAGGTATTCTTACGCATAACTAAAAGTCATGACTAAAATTGAAAAAATAACAAGAGCGAAAAAAAAAAAAAAGCGGGTCGGATTACCCGGATCCGACCCGGGTGCATGGATCTAAGATCCATGCACCTGATGCACAAGAGACTTACTCGTAATATAATACCGTCACCATTTACGATGTTACCATATATATAATTGAAATTACCCAATATTGAGGCATTGTGGACTCATTTATTTCATTTTTGTCGTCTTCCATTAATGCTAAGTACCATATAAAATTCCCCAACTACTTTCCTTCAAATATGGGCAACCACTTATCTTAATCTATATTTATATCAATATATATTATGTCTTAAATAAAAATAGAATAACTAATTTTCCATCATAAATTTACAAACTATAAATGGAAAGAAATTAGTCACAATTTTTTTAATACTTTTAGGGTATGTTTGGGAGAGGTTTTAGTGGGTTTGAGGAAAACTTAACTTTGAAATCCTAGATTTTGTAATAAAGGTGAATAATGAAAATGTATGTTTGTTTGAGAATTTAGTATGATAGGATTATATTGTATATGTCAAATCAAATAGGAAAAAGTTGATGTGATATTTTATTATGAAAAAGTATATTTTGTAATGATTGAATGATTAAATATAGGTAGTAATGATTATGCTAGGATTTTGTAACCAAACTTAAATTTGAAAACAAACATATTTTCGAATTTTGAAATCCAAAATCCTGTCATCGGAAACCCGTTCCAAACATACCCTTAAGGTTTGTATAGTCCTTTAGATTGGACTATATAATCTATGGGTATGTTATGTAGGTTATTTTGTCTTTATTCTTTAGTTTATATAAATCATAATCTTTAAATTAGATAATTTTTCATTCTAAGTTTTGTTTTAGTCTATGACATATCAAATTTATCATTTTTTTATTGTGAATTTAATTGTTTTTTTTATTTTGTATTCACAATAACAAGCGGGGTTGGACTGAACGAGTGTGTACTTGATGCAAATTAAATAAAAAATCACAATTTCAAATTAAATAATTTATTCATTGAGAATTTATGGTTACTATATGATTGATTAATTTTACCATTTCTGTTGTAATTTGTTTATTGTTATTTTTATTTTGTATTTTAATTTTAATGGGACCATGGAGACAATATGAGGGATGTACATTTATAAACAAATCATAATTTCAAATTAAATAATTTCTTCAAAAAAAAATTGGGTAGGCATGATATATCTAATTTATCATTTTATAAATTTTAATTTGTTATTTACATTGCATTGAATAAAAAACAAAATATATATTTGATATTCAAATTTTCATGCATAATTATATTTAATGAAATTGCAAATATAAATGGCTAAATTAAACTATAGATATTAGGAAGTTAATAAACTAATTTTCAAAATAAAAGTTTTAGACTTCTTGAGGAATTGATTAGAACGAAAAACGTTTTTTTGTTAATAAAAGTAGGTTGAATATTGAGTAATATATTAAATATATGGCAATATATTTTAGGTATTTATATTTTTTCTTTAACTTGAAATAATTAAGTTGTTCACATTTGTTAGACAGAAAATTTCAAAGAAATGTATTTATATTTTTTCTTTAACTTGAAATAATTAAGTAGTTCACATTTGTTAGACCGAAGAGTTCAAAGAAATATACATTGTGAACATCAAGGAACAATTAATTTGTTAATAAAATTAATTACATATTAAGTTTAATCAAAAAATAATAATATATTAATCATGACATTTATATCTATATTAACTACAATATGGATAACATATCTTTACGAGTTAAAATATAATTTTAGTATCAATTATCGTTTAACATTCATAACACAAATTGACATAAATTATATAAATAAGTTGTAAGTTTAGGTGAATTTTATTTCTTTGGCCACTGCCTATATCAATCTCCATCAATAATTTATGTGAGGAGTGGATGGGAGGAACCAATAAAATTCGTGTGACCCAAATTCAACAGTGATGATGGTGTGGTTTGGTATTTCAATAATTAAGTGAATTTGCAGTGAATTGCAAACTTAACATGTACATTGAAGGGACAATTTGGGTATTGATGGGGTAATTTGGATTTTTCACATGTAGATGCTATTGTAGATTAAATAGACACCCACCCCATATTTGAGAGGTCAACTTAATCCATCAAATATGAACTCTAACCCGCAAGGGTGGGACTATGCACGCCTCATCAATTTCTAAATACACCACACATATTAAATATACCCCAATAAAAAATACTACAAACTACACAATTTATAAACACACACCCATTAATTATCTACTTTACCCTTTGAAATAAAAGTTTAGAAAAAGACACTGAAAATGAAAATGAGGGATCTCATCTTCCATGTATCGCGTCTCCCTCCTCAAACCCTTCATTCTCTTTCTTCCCCCAATGGAACCCAACCCTCTCAAAGCCTTCGTCTCCTCTCTTTCTTCTCCAATGGAACCCAACCCTCTCAAAGCGTTCGTCTCCTCTCTTTCTTCTCCAATGGAACCTGCTCGGTGTCTCATTCTCTTTGAATCGGTTGTTGCTTCTCTTCATCTTCTCCCTTTCTCCAGTTAGATCATAGAAAAACTAAACAACATTTTTAATGTTCGATCAAAGTCGGACGTACAAAGTTGGGAGCGTTCAATTTCTTCCAGTCGAATGATATGAGATGCGTTCGACGAGTACAGGTCGAACGGTGAGTGTAGTGTTCGACCCGTACTATATGAACGACAAATCCGACACTTTTTTTTTTTTGAATATGATATGTTAGTTTCACAAAAAAATATATTCCATGTATACTTTGATGTTCTCTTATAATTTTTCTTACCAAAGTGAGGTTAGGAATGAGAAAGGAGTTCTTGATTTTGGGTGAAATAATAAAGATAATTGAAATTAGGGTTTTGAGTAGAAATGGGAAAGAAGAAGAAGATTTAAAAAAGAAAAAAGGAAAATCATTTTCAGTAAGTGTATTTCAGATTTTGAATATCTATTTAATTTTGTTTTATTTAAATATGAGGTGTGTTTCGGTGCAAATTAGTACGAGTCCATTTTTAACCCGAAACACCAACATGAAAATCAAATATCTCTGTTTACCCTCAATTGATGTGCCTTCCTTTCCACATTATTTATCAATTCTCACTAATTTCAATTACCCTTCAAAAAAAAAAAAAAAAAAGAAGGAAACTAGAATTCAAATATCTCAATACAATCAAGAATTTGTTTATTAGATCTCACTTATCTCTATAAGCAATGAAATTAAGCAAAGCAATAAATGGAGCTGCTCTAATGGGATCAAATCCAAGAAGCTGCTCCTCAGCTTCCCTCCTCAGTTCCTCAGCCAACTCCCTCGATTTCTCCATCCCCACCACCGCCGGATATGTCGCTTTGCCGGCCACCTTGTCCTTCCCCGCCGTTTTCCCCAATTTTTCCGACGTCTTCGTAACATCTAGAATGTCATCCACCACCTGGAACAGCAGCCCTGCACTTCTCGAGTACTTCCTCAGCCTGTCGATCTCCTCCTCACACGCGCCGCCCAGAACCGCCCCCGCCACCGCCGAAGCCTCCACCGACGCGGCTGTTTTGTGCAAGTGGATGTACTCCAACTGCTCCAATCCAACACTCTCACCACCGCTTTGCAGATCCACCACCTGCCCAGCCACCACCCCCTCCGGTCCGATCAACCGCGCTATCTCCTCGATGACGCGGAGAATCGTCGCCGGAGCCACCCCTCGGGTCGCCGTCGCGATGTGCTCGAACGCGGCGGCAATTAGGGCGTAGCCAGCCAAAACGGTGACGTGTTGGCCGAAAACGACGTGGTTCGACGGGCGGCCGCGGCGGAGAGCGTCGTTGTCCATACAGGGGAGGTCGTCGTGCATCAGAGACATGGCGTGGATCATCTCGAGGGCGACCGCGGAGGGCATCGCCGCCGAGTCATCGCCGCCGACGAGATGACAGGCGGCCAAGCAGACAATCGGGCAGATGCGTTTGCCCCCTGACAGCAGAGAGTAGCGCATAGATTCGTGGAGTTTGATGGGCTCCATCACCGGAACTGCTGCATCCAAGGCCAGATTCACCATGCTTATCCTCTCAAGCATATAGGATTTGAAATCGAATTCATTAGGGTTGGGCTTATGAGAGAAAATGGGGGAGTGTGAGAGGAAACGAGTGTTGGTGTTTGGAAGGATGAATGATTTGAAGGTGTGATGAACAAATCTGGGTTTCAAACTGTTTACAAAAATGGTGCACAGACTCATTGCACTCAAGATTTAATATGTAATTAGAAATACTCATAATATAACGAATGGGTTTGAGACATAATTTTAAATTAGGGGTAATTACTTCACTACCTGCTACTTTAGGCTGTACGAATCATACTGTAATTATTTTTGGAGAACACAGAGTTTTGTCAAAAATGTGAGGAGTATAAAATTGATTACTAAAAACGACTTATTTATTAATCTATGTACAGATACAACTAAGATTATAAAAAATACAAAGATTGTGGTGCATTTGCTTAAAATTAAAAGGGAAAAAAGTAAATAATCATACCAACTATAGCCATTTTTGCAGTTTCTTGTAAAATCTTTTTTTCGTTGCACTGCCTTCATCAAACTTTGCGCGAATTGCACAGTCCAGTAAAGTGACCCTTTCCGGCTATTTTTTCCGGCGTAACCGAAACGGTGTCGTTTTCCTTAAGGGCAAAAATGACAATTTATCTCAAACAATACACAAAAACGACGCCCTTTTTTGCACACACATCTTCAATTCAATTTCACCCTAAATCAAAACGGGAATTAGGGTGAAAATATTCTACAGCCTTCGCAAATTCACCCAGGACCAAAAAAATTCACACGCACAAAAGCCATGGACGATGTATGGCACTGCGGGAAGCGCACAAAACGGCTGACGTCGTGGACGAACTTGAACCCGGGGAGAAGATATATCACATGCGATAGATACCGTGTAAGTATGAGCACTATGTAGAAAACCACATCATGTCCGAAGAGGCTCTCAAAGTACTTTCGATTATTTTGAATTTCCACTGAAAGTATGTAAATTTTTGAATAGATTTTGGGAATGTTTGAAAGAAATCAAAAATTGTAGCCTGGAACCCTAATTCCTTAATTTGTCTGGTGAATGTGTAAATTTGTTGTAGGAGCTTTTGATAAGTAGTAAAACTGGTGAATGCAAGTAAATTGTAAGCATGTCAACTGTGAAAATTGTAAGATCTGTGGTTTTTTTTTTTGATTTTTGAATGAAAGTAGGAGCTTGCAATGTAATATGTTTCAATGAAAAAGTAGGCAATGTCACTATGGCAAAATTGTAAACTTGTTGTTGGTTTGAATAAGCAGGCAATTTGTTGTTGGTATGGAAAAGCTAGACAATGTGTTGTTGGTTTTCTTTTTTGGCTGTAAGTAGGCAATGTGTTGTAGTAGTTAATTTGTTGATTTTTGCAGAAAGTAGGAGGTTGCAACTTTTTCAATTGGATTGATCCACCAATGTGTGAAAGAGCTTGCCAGATTATTTCGGGTTTGTTGAGACGTATGAATCAACTGGAAGATGAATTGCAGAAGTCAAAAAAGAGGGAAAAGAGGGAGAAGTGGATATGGTTGGCAACATTTTGCTTTTTTGTGATGTACCTTGCTAAGTGATCACAGAGTGTAGTTTAGTCTTTATGTATTAGGAGCAAATATCTAGTTGAGATGATTATGAAATGGTTTTGTATTTTGGTTGATGTAAAAGTCAGAAGTTAAAAGACATATGTTTTGACGCATGTTGACACATTGGTTAAGTTATAAAATTTGCCATAGTGTTCTTGTTTTATTACCTAAGTAGTGATTTATTGCAAAGTAGTGACAAAATATTGATTGCAAAAAGCCAAAATATTGATTGCAAATTGGCATAATTGAATTAGCTGAATTCACAAAATATGGCAAAATAAATTGGCAATGTAGTGATAGCAAAGCAAAAACCTACTTGCAGATAATAGAGTAAATTTCATTCATCATATCTGAAAAGACAAAAACACGTGAAAGCAAATGTGGCCAAAATATAGTAAATTTCATTCATCCAAAAACCACAAGATTCCACAGTTACAAAAACCCAAGAAGCTATGTAAGACTTACATCTATAGTTGTGCATAAATATACTCCCCCAACTGTGCAAAAAAACAAACCATATAAGCTGTGCAAAATGTACAATAAAATTGTACAAAAAGTATAAGTTCAACTCCTACTGGTTTTGATTCTTAAAGATTTATTGGAGAAGTGTGACTGCCATCTCCACTTACAAACAATTTCTTTGAATTTTTTTTTTACTTTTGGTAGAGAAGGTAGCATCTTGAGTTATGACCCTTCTATTGGAACTTCTTGTTATCCTTTTCACTTCAACTTCAACAGCTTTGATAGACCTTATTTGCTGTCTATTTGGTGAACCCACCACTACAGCTTTAACCTTTTTACCCTTCATAGAAGTCTCCTGATCAATTTCACATTCCTTTCTCTTATTATCAATCTAAAAAAGCACAACAAACAACTTAATTTTTCATACTCAAATTCAGCAGGTACAACTGAATTATAGATTGATGAATTCATACCTTAACTGATTATTGGGTGTCTGATATAATCATGAGAGTTTTTCCCTTTTTTTCCCCTTTTACACACTGAAAGGAATTCTTGAACTTATAAATTGCAGGTAGAGTAAGATTAACTGAAAGGAATTCTTGAACTTATAAATTGCAAGTAGACTAACCTTCACTGATTCTTGTACAGATTTGCTTAACATGGGAACTTTACCTTTTTGTTTCTCTTTTTCTTTCTGGAAAGTAAATTGCAACAGTTAATGTACATAATCTTCTATACATATGACAAAAAAAGCACACACATTTATACCTTCAATGGAGCCTTTGCCTCAGCCACACTTTCAGCTTTTTGTGTTTTGATAACTTCTTGACTATCAACCTATGCTTGCTCCTGGAAAACATAAACAATGGCATTGGGATTAGATTTAAACTGTATTATAAGAACATAATTTAGGGTAACTTGAATCATATTTAAACCTTATTGGCAGAGGTAGGCTGATCCATCTTATCACAACCTCTTGCATTATGGTTTGACTTGTGGCATTTAGAGCAAGTCATTTCCACACCTTTCTTCCCCAGCTTAATTTTCCCATATTTGCCAACTTTCTGATTCTTGTTAGAAGATGCTCCCTTCTTCTTCTCCTCATCTGTTGCTCTGTTTCTGTTATGCATCTTGGGTCTACCTTGCAGTTTCTGAACTTTAGGTGGTTGGAGAGGGGTGAAATTGATTGTTGGCCACATTGACATATCATCAATGGTCCCTATCATATAAAAATATGACTTCAAGAAAGTCTCCTTCTTGTAGCATTCATCCACACAATCCTCCTACATCCCTCTAACAACCCCTTCTTCAAAGAACCCCAACATATGTACATCCTCTTAAAAATGGACTGCTCTTCTACTTGATAGCACTTAATTTTCACAGTGGTATTGGGATTAGATCTCCTAATCTCCTCCGCATACCTCCAGAGGACAACATATTGTTCACTTTCCCCAAAATTAGCTAAGGCCAGTGCCTTTTTCTTAGCCCTATACATCTTATGCTTACTAAAAACAAGTTTCACATCTTGTTGCATTACAGACATCATGGACTCAACTGGCCACTTAGGATCAGAGACCAATTTATGCTTATACTTCTCTGCCAACCACCCAAATGTAGCATGCAAATTAGACTGTTTTCTAGGGCACTTATGCTTAGGATTCAGAGTTCTAACCTGAACAATATCCTTATCCCTCATCTTAGCTGCATATATAGACCATTTACATGTTTTATGTTTGCATCTAGCCTGCACCCTAGTCTTATCATTGTTAGGAAAGTGAATCTCCCTCCCCACCATAATGGAATGATCCCTGACCAGATTCCTAAAGGTAACCATGTCAGCAAACTTCTGACCTATTTCAAAGCTAGGAACCTTCCCATCATTTATACCCTTGTCTTTTCTCTTACTGGAGCCCACATTATTTTCAGCAGACACATTATTATCAGACATTTGAAACCCACCCACTCAACATCATAATCAATGTGGGAATCAAACAAGACATCATAATCAGAAACTTCATAGTCACTATCAATTAACACAGATAAATCAGAATCAGACCCTACACAATTCAGATCATCCACCTCAGAAGTATCAGCACTATCAAGCAAATGGAATGGAGTTTCTCTATCACTTAGTTCGTCATTATCAGACACATCTTTTTCAACACTAACATTATCAAATCCAGCACAATCAGCATGATCCACTTCATCATGTAACACCACATCAGGAATATTATTTACCTTAGCCATAACCTCACTAATCATATCATCATCCATATCATTATGATAAACATAAATTCCCACCATTCTATTCTCATCTATGTGATGAACCCATTCATTGCATCCAAATAATTCTCAATTAACAAACAAGAAGTGCAGTCATTTACCCCAGATTGACTAACATAGAATGCCTTAACATCATGTATCTCTAACTCAGTGGCCATAGATTGCAATTCAAGGAGAGAGAGCTCATCAGATTACAGAAATCTATATGACCCATCTCACCCCCTAGATAACATTTTTTTATCTAAAGCTAAAAACATTCCAAAATAATGGAATCTAATAGTGAAAAATTCAGAATTTTGGCCTGCCAACACAGAGAACAAACACATATTACAAGACTGAAAAAAAAACAGTCCACTTATAGGTATTAGAGAAAAAAACTCCAAACTTGATATATACAACAAATCAAATACAAAAATAGCAGTACTCAACATACCAAAAAAATCTATCAGTTAGAAAAACATAAACAAACTCTATCACTAACCCAAACCCTAACAATAATATTTAACCCATTTGGATTAATCGAATCAAACCCTAACTTAACCCCCAATTGGTAAAATCAATCGAATCAAAACATAACCCTAACCCTAGCTCATAATATTAGTAAGAACAACATAATTAATCGAATATTGCCCAAGAACTTAGGTCGAAATTTGCATGTAAAACCTAAACCCCAAATCAAATGCACAACAACCCTATTCACAGTTTACTTACCATAAGGTGGGCAAAGGACTCCTTCTCCATTGTCCTTGTCCCTCACTTTCCAAACCATCGCAAACTAAGTCAAGAAGCTTGGTCAAATTTTGGGGTGAATTTTTTGGGTCCTGAGTGAATTTGCGAAGATTGTAGACTATTTTCACCCTAATTCCCGTTTTGATTTAGGGTGAAATTGAGTTGAAGATGTGTGTGTAAAAAACGGCGTCGTTTTTGTGGATTATTTGAGATAAATTGTCATTTTTGCCCTTAAGTAAAACTATGCCGTTTCGGTTACGTCGGAAAAAATAGCCGGAAAGAGTCACTTTACTGGAATGTGCAATTCGCGCAAAGTTTGATGAGGACGGTGCAACGAAAAAATGATTTTATAAGAATCTGCAAAAATGGCTATAGTTGGTATGATTATTTGCTTTTTTCCCAAATTAAAAATTGCATACCATCAGGAATACTGTAGTGAGAAAAACACAAATCTTCTTAGGTGTTAGATCTCTTGTGAGACTGTTTTATGTTAAATAACAATCACATATTTATATCGTTAGTATCCGGGATATGACCGTACGTCACAAACCTTATTACTTTTTGGTGTAAGGCACAATCGTGCCTGATGGAAAAAATCACATACTTATACTTTGAAAAAACATATTTCGATTGTATCCTGGAACACGATCATGTTCAAATCCCATCGCACATAAGACGGTTGTATATGAGTTTTAACATTCCGTTTAGGTGGGATACTTGTTAGTCGCTATTAACTTGGATATGATAAGTATTGTGATAGATTTAGTATCACTCACCTTATCATACATTTTTTTTAAGAGTTAGTCTCCTGTGCAACTGGTGCACATACAATTTGGGTCGGGTCCGGGTCGACCCGGATCCGCGCACTTTTATTTATTTTATTTTTTCGCTTCAGGTTGTTACCTTTATGTTATATGCATGTGACCTTTATGTTATATAAATGTGACCTTTATGTATAAATGTAATGACCTTTATATACTCTAACTTAGAAAAAAATGAAGAATTTTAACAAAATTTGTACATATTTACGTTTATGTAATATTAGTTGCACATATATCCATCCTTAAAATGCACTGAATTTTGAAAATTTCAATTTTTTTTCAAAGTTATGGATTATAAAGGTCATAATATTTGTCATAAAGGTCATAAGAATTGTACATAAATGTTACAACAATACAATATAAATGTCTTTATCTGAAGCGAAAAAACCTGAAAATCTTCATTTTTTCCTAGTTACTGAACGTAAAGGTCATAACATTTATATATAAAGGTCACATTTATATAATGTAAATGTCACATCCTTACAACATAAAGGTAATAGTCTGAAGCGAAAAAAAAAGGAAATCCAGGTGCGCGGATCCAGGTTGGGTTGCCCCAGTTGCCCCAATCCAGATCTATGCACCTGGTGCACAACAACATTTGCCTTTTTTTAAAAGAATTCTTCTTCCTTTTAATTTTTTTTGGGTTTGCATACTTCTTCCATTCTTTTTTCTTCTTCTAAATTCTCAACCTTAATTGTATGGTTATCTTTTCTATCTCCTTCTACTTCTTTCACTTTCTACTAATTTCAGAGGAAAAAGTTTATGTGGTTCAATTTTGGGACAAGAATGATGAGAAAGATGAGGATCCAAATTAGGTAAAACAACGTTTCCTCTCAAAACTAGAAGAATGTAAAAAGATCATCAAGAGGCAAAATCAACCTTTTTGCTGAAATTTTGAGAAAGAAAATGATAAAAATTGTAAATTTGAAAATTTAAACTCAAACTATATAGTACATTTTATCTTCTGAATATACGAGTAATGTCTTTAAATTATACAAGCAATACATTTACAAATATAAATAATAATTTATGAGTATACAAATATTACATTTTCACTAAACAAATAAAATTAATTGAATAATTATCCAGTTCCAATTCATTATCTTTTCTTTAATGAACATCTGTTAATATATCACTAAATATCGTTAATATATCACTTTCGACGAAGTTCGTGATATATCACCGATATATCGCTCTATCGATAAAATATCATTTTCTTTAAAAAAAAAATGCTGAGCGGACTGCGGAGCCATCTTTGATGGGCTTTGAATTTTGACAGATCCAGCAAGTAAATTGGGCTTGCTTTGACACTGTATTTCCATTTTGTTTTTTCTCTTCTTTCTCTTATTTTCTTTTATGTTTTCTAAATTTCAATGAATGGCTCAATATGGGTGGATTTAAGTGAATTTCTTTTCATTTCATTTGACGAATTTTTTATATATATTTAGAAAATATTTATCAAAATTGAGTTTTTTTACCTCTCTATTTAAATTTTCATTTATGAGTGAATTTGTTTGAAATAAAATAATACACTAACATTTAGGTTCCTATCATAATTTAATAAATTTTAGTTTTTGAAATTTAATAAAATGATAATGAGGTATATAAATTTATAATAGTAGCTTATCCCTATATTTGTTATAAATATATCATTTTATTTGCAGTTTCATGTTCAATATATGTATTAATGTTAGTTACAATATTTTGTATCACTAGATATATTTTTAATTTTTTTTACAAAATTTCCATATTTTAAAAAATCGATATTTCCACCGAGAGTGACACTTGTGTGCCCCGGGGCACAGTGTCCCTAAATTAATCATCATATGGTGTTATATATATATATATATATATATACTCTACAAGTATCATGTGTATACTCTTCAAGTATCAAATGTATACTCTTATATACATATGATACCTATAAAGTATATGTATAACACTAAGAAATATAACACCTGTGGAGTATATATATATAACACCTGAAGAACATGTATATAACACCTAAATTCGTGCCCCTATGTGCCCCGGGGTATATAAGTTTTTGCCTTCCACCGAAATCGATATATGCACCGATATTTTCATAAAATCGAGTTACCAAAATATTCATCAAAACCGATATTTTCATCCTTGATCTAAACCAATGTGAGACACAAAGATTCATCCCGAAAGATATCTAATTATGAAAAAACACAATACCTCTTCAATTTAAATAAATAGATCTCATAATCATTTATTCATTCACTCCACTACTATTTACATTTCTTGATAGGTTAAATGGTGCAGTAAAACAAAAAGGAACTTTCAAAATCCCTACATAACTTTGTGAATCCTGTGTATTAGTTTGCAACGTCATATCTCCAAAACAACTTAGAAACTAAAGGGCAAGTAAGGATATATGATATATGATGGTTTTAGCAATTGTAAAATACGTGCGTTAAACTAGCATGCAGTATACCGTGATAGCAATGTTTATAAAATGGTTTCAATGTAATGCATGTAATGATCGATATTTTACCATTAATAAGATGCACATGAACTATACTATGGTAGCAATGTTTATACAATGATTTTAATATTTTGGTCATAATTTTTTTTAGAAAACTGCTATTGAGGTGAAACTTGTGGCATTGGAAATCTAACTTCAAGACCTACAACTTTCATGTACACCTCAACGTCAAATTCAATACTGTGCATTGGCGCACGGTCTATTATGCAGTCAGGCACTATTGTGTGCGAGAGAATCCTATCTCGTCTCAAATTCGATTTTTGACGTATTTTACACTTCTAACCCATTTAGGAGACCTTCAAGATGTTATATATATATATATATATGTATATGTATATATCCAAAATCATCCCAAATTAAAACCAGAGAGGACCATTCAGAGGGTAGAAAAGACATTCATGGAGAGAGAAACACATATCCTGAGAGCATCCGGAGAGGAGAATAAGACTTCAAAGATCGAGGAATCGAGAGATCATCGTTTGAATAGAGTTTTTCTTAATCTTTCTTTTATTGTTTGATAATTTCAGTTTTGATATGATATTTTCAATCTTATCTATGAATTTGTCGATATTCATGTCTAACTAGTTTTTCATGGGCTTTTAGGGTTTGTTAGTAATCTAATTTGAATCTTGATGGATCCTTAATTTCAATTCAATTTTTTGATTCTTTATCCTATTCATGTGTTCATGGTTTGATATTGTTTGTTTGATAATTATGTGCTCACTAATCAAGCACATTATAGTAATTAAGTCAAAATTCGAGAGAAGAAATTTAATTATGAAAGAGTAACATGACATATAGGTGGAATTAGATTGAGAGATTAATAACCTATGTGATGAGATTTTTAATTTTAGGTGCTTTTGGGAGTTGTTTTGTTTTATCAGATTGAGTAAAAATACATCTGGTAGCATAATAATCAACTGATTAACTAACTCGAGAGAGTTGTTAATTGATTGCTCATATTGGATAACACCAAAACTTTTGTGCACTTGATGCATGTATATAGGATCTATGCACCCGGGTCAACTGGCCCAACGCGTGTTTTCATGTGCTCCACGCGCCTGGTGGGTATTCTCAAACCCACCAAAAATTCACTCAATGTGTTGTACCTTCATGTTATGTTAGTCATACCTTCATGAAGGTATGACTAACATAACATGAAGGTATGACTAACATATAGTGAAGGTATGAAATCTGTAAATGAGAGTATCACTAACATAACATGAGAGTATCACTAACATAAAATGAAAGTATGGCTAACATAACATAAATGTCGGCGATTTTGAACTAAATGTATGAAATCTGGAAATGAGGGTATGACTAACATAAAATGAAGGTATCACTAACATAATATGAAAGTCATGACCAAAAGACGTGGAAAAAAAAAACGATAGAGGCTGGGCTGGCCCGTCCCAGCCCGCATTCGGCCCGAGTGCACGGATCTCAGGTGCACAAGAGACTTACTCATTGGATAATTAATTATTAATTGGATTGATCAAGTGATATCATGATGTGAATTAGATGAAATCATGTTTTAAAATCTGTCTCAGTTATATCTGTTTGTCTCCGTGTATTTTATTTAAAATCTTTTATATCTGATAGCTTAGATAAAAGTAGAAATTGAATTTAATTATTGATTGTGTCTAAATGATAGTCTATGGAAATGACCTTCCTTACTACTTCTACAATCTTCTACAATCTACACCATACTGCTTTATCAAATTATAGACCATGAATATAAGTTCTATCATATGTCAATTTGTCACGAATTATAAGTTGGGTGCTATGGTGTTAGCATCCAAAGCTCATGTAATTCAATTTTAAATTCTTGTTTTTTTTTTCTATATCTATTATCTATTTCTATTATCTATATAGAAGTAGGGATATTCCTTACAAAATATGGATTGCCTAATATATGTTTATTAAAGATTTTATTTAAGGTTATAATAGTAATTAATAATTTTCATATTTAAATAATTTTAAATATTTCTTACAAAATATGGATTGTCTAATATATCATTATTAAAGATTTTATTTATGGTTATAATAGTAATTTAGGATTTTCATATGTACACAATTTTACATTAGAATTCTAAACTAAAATCATATAGAATTCTATTATGAACATGCCTATTAAATTATGATTCTAATTTATTATGGTATATTTTTGAATTTAATTTAATATAACTTGTATATCATTATAAAAAAATTATTGTTTAAGGTTAATATATTTTGATGAAAAAATTCATCCTCCATGTACGACGTACATGTTGATACTCGTAATTTAAATTTTATTACTATGTATTTTAAATTTGTTACTCAAATCCCTCAACGCAAACACAACCTTGGACAAATAGCAGAAAAAAATGAAGTACAAGAAACAAAACTTAAACACAAAAACATGGCTAAGTGGAGTTTCTTTAAATCTCTCTTTATGGAGAAAGAAAAAAAGAACACACACAAACAAAAATCCATTTCATACCTATATATTTTTTGGGTTAAATACTTGAATTAATTTGTACTTTTCAAATTTTTACATTTTGTAACGTAAACATTATTTTTTGACAAATACAACCTTAAGTCCACGAGTCATATTAGAAAACCAAAATTAAATTATTAAAACTCAAATGTAATAAAATTTATTTTTTATCCTTAAATCAATTTCCAGGTAAACATTCTTTAATCTATTTCAACCAAGATGACTACCCTGCACTCGTTCATTTTCCTAATATTTTTAAATATAATACTAATAGTTTATTAATAAAAGATGAAGTGAGCATTTTTGCAGGTGTCAGAATTTCCCCATAAGAACATCTAGGGGTGTCAATGCGGGTCGGTAGGGCGGGTCAACCCACAACCCACTATAACCCTCCATTTGGCGGGGTGGACTTTTTTAATGGCGGGCCTAAAATCTCAACCCAATCCAACCCACCGGTGGGTTGTGGGTTAGACGGGCCGACCCACCAAATTATTCTTTAATTTTTTTAAAAAAAATTTCAAAGGAAATTGAGTATATATGTAACATATATATACATTTAATTACATATAATATATGAAAACACTTTTTAAAATAATACTTTCATAAAAATCTCTTAATTTCTATATATAAATAACACATATCAATATTCTATAAATTATTGCTTGCATGAGGTACAAATTATCATCACTATTAAACATTTCTCATTATTTTTTATAAAAAAATAATTAAAAAATATATAAAAAATAAAGCGGGCTAACCCACCAAAAGCCCAATCCACCGTGGGCCAAACCCACTTTGACCCACTTTTTTACGGGCCTAAAATTACTCAACCCAATCCTCAATTTTTGTTTGGCTGGGCGGGCCGGTCCAACGGGCTTGACTCGTTTTGACAGCTCTAAGAACATCCAATAAGGAGAGATAAAAGACATTATCATCTACATTTGATGGGTCCCACTAGAATATATAACATTATTTATATCATAACTTATTATTTTATTTTATTCTTATAATATACAGTTGTGGATGTCCTAATGAACAAAACCAACAACCAATCTGCAGCAGCAATTAAACACATGATCAAGCATATATATACTTATGAAATTCTTATCATATATCATCACTACAATAACAATTTGCCTTGTTTATTTAAATAGACTTGCAAATTAAAAGAGCAAGAAAAATCCATGCCTTCTTTAATTACATTAACAACAAGGCTTCTGAATGGTACATTAGAAAGAGAAAGAAAAGAAAGCAAACACAAAGAAAGACTAATGAACAACACCAACCACCAATGTGATGTACAATTAATTACTCATTTCATATGATCATCAAACACATTAGATGTTCTTAGTAGCTAGTCTTGAAAGGTCTATAAACCTTGAGATCAAGAACCACACCTGCAACAGAACCAGCAGCTGCTGCAATGGATATGACGAGACAAGCCATACTAAGCATTTGTAAGCTGATCCATTGCCTACTCCACCTTGGTATCTTCTTCTGCGCGATATACATCTCCACCGGGAAATACACTGTCAATGGCCAAAACCCGAAGGCCCCAAGAATCCCCACAACATCATTGAAAAACGGGAGAAGCATCGATATGAGGGTGGTCAAGACCACGAATGAGGTCCTCCATACCAAACGGAACATGTTGAGGTTGTAAGGTTGCTTCAAACATGGAACCTTGATTCTCACTTCTTTCGTGATGAATCCACTCTCCGGCCACTTTTCACTCGCCTGTTTCTCAACGAAGGCGAAGAGTGGCTGAGAGTAGACTTGGTAGGCCCCCACTAGATGGATCACAATGGCTGCATTGGCAATGTCCAGAAGCCAAAAGGGGTTGTAGAATCCGAACCCTGTGAGGAGATTCCCCGGTGCAAGATCCCCGAATCCTGCATACCCCATACAACCACACAGCATGTAGAAAACTGTTGTCACTATTGTGCTTAGCAGAGTTGCTTTCTTCATTGTTTTCGCCTCTGATGGTGGCGATTTCACCGTGTCCTTTTCGTTTCCAAGAAACATATGATCATTCAGTACCATAAATTGAAAGTATATACATGTGATTATAAATCTTATACTGTACTATATAATACCTGAATCTCAATAAGGATGACTGAAAATGAATAAGCAAAAGCTATGTCTCCTAAGGCTTGGAAACTCCTCCATATTTTCTGAGTTTGAGTCACTGTTCCAATGCTTATTCCTGTGAGACTGCCCTTGATGCTTCCAGTCGCTGGTAATCAATCACCACACAACACGAGCACGTTTAGCTATATAACCGCGAAAACACTATCAACATTCTTGGATTTAAATCTTGATACATATAATCAGACCTGCTACTTTAGCCATGCCAAGGCCTAGGCCGATAGACGAGTAAGTGAAGGACATTACAGCAGCAACAATTGAGAGCCACCATATCTGATCAAAATCTGGAATCTGAGAAAACAGGATCTGTGTAACACCAAATGCTATCATGTACGGATTGCTCGACATGTGGCACGGATCTTTCCCATCACTCTTATGGAAACAGTTGGATCTCTTAATAGCCCTGTCCAATTCCAATCAGAGAAATCAGTCAAAGAAGATCATAGACAAGAAATTACCCGAAGCAGAGTGGCACACACACACACTCACATCATGCTTATGGATGATGCAATGGTGTAACCAATAGCCACTCCAAAAATATTCAGATACTGAATAGTCCCACACAGCTTCACTTTAAATCCACCTGTAGAAAACAGCTACATTAGGACAAACAATGCATGTAGCATGTCTGAATCAATGAGGTAATAGCATTAGAACTAAACATACCAAGATTGGATCGAACAGCATCCATGTAGGTGTAGTTTCTCTTGCCAAACAAGGGATCCCCGGAGCGATAACAGTCAGCAAGAAGGGTGGACGTGTAGTATATGACGAAGGAGAACAAGAACATGACAGTAGGGCCAGCAATCCATCCCAGCTGAGCTATGGCCCAAGCCAAGGACAGAACTCCGGACCCAATCACCGCAGTTATGATGTGTGCACTCGCAGTCCAAACATTGCCTAAACAAGGAGTTCAAAAGAGTTATACGATTAGCATCTTTAGTTTAAGTTATTACATTGATACCTTCCAGTGTTTCTGTGTGTGGACATACCGGTTCTTTGGGGCCGGCCGTCATCATCGACAGATTTGGAGGCAAAATGTGGAGGCACGTTGACTGAGACGTCGAAGACTTGGCCGTTGTGGTGGTGGTGGTGGTGGTTGTTATTGGTGGCAGCACTCTCACCCATCCTGAAGTTCACCAAACACACTTCAAAATATGATTCAAAATCAAAGTATGTGTTAGAGAATGATGAAAATGGTGGTGAAGTTTGGAAGGAGTGAAGGGAATTTATAACAAATTGATCATAGCAATAATTTGAAAGGCACGGCTGATCACTTTCAAGAATTCAATCAAAGTAGTCAAGGAAATTCGCTAAGTCAACGCATGCACTAACATGCACGAAACGAGATGTGGTAAACAAGATCATCTGTCTCACTTTTCCGTATACTTGAATTTTCTTCCGAAAAAGAAAAATGAATAAAATTTGTACCTGATAATTTTTGTAGAAGCCCTCTAGCTCCAAAGGAACAACAAATATGTACAAAGAGGGAATTATTTGACACAATGTGAGGAGGGATGAGATAGCAACTGCTGCACACTCTTTCACCTCTGCTTCAAGAGCTTATATAGACAAAAATAATGGTATAGAATAAATTAAAATATGATTGCAACCATTGATTATAAAATTATTATAATATGATCTTTAAATAAATTACATATATGCAAAAAGGTTACTTTTTTTTACATAATTCCAACGTGTAGGCTTCCCTTCCATCAAATGCAGAAATGGCATATATGCTCCCTCTTTCATTTCTATAATTAGTGGTGCAATTTTTGGCAATTTTGAATGAAAAAGGTGATTGATTAAGTGCAAGAATTAATTGTTAATAATATCATTAGCATTATTGATAAAGCACTCAAATTCAATTAATCACAAAAATTCAAGTAAGACGATCTGGAGTGGCTCTCACCTAATTCATTTCATCTTTTTATTAGCTCAAAATAGGTTATCTACGTTCAAATCTTTTAAATGAACTATCACCTCAATATCAGTGTGACAGTCCCATAAGAAAATTAATCACTGTTAATTAATTGGCATTGTGCTATTCATATTTTTTATTCAGATTCTAAAAAGTCTCAAGAATATTGATTTTTATTGGTCAAAGAATTAGGAGAATGTGACAAAGATCACTTTTAACCACTATACATGGCTCACAATTTGCATGGCATAAATTTAATGCACACGCCACCGCCTATATATTTGAGGGCTAAGACAGAATTATAATTTGAGGACTTAATTAATACTAAGAAATAAACACACTTTATTTTATTTATCCTTCTTACATAAATTCGGGTCTACAAAATATTATTAAAATTATCTTTCCCAAATGAAGACTCCATTTGTGATATATTAATTGACTTTTTATAGTCAACCAATCAACTAATTACCTGTCAATAAGAATGCTCATTACAAATGTTTACTGCCTTCTTTTTTTCTTTAACTTTTATAGAGAATTCTAAAAATTTCATATTCTCTGATTAGGAAAAGACAAAAAACTAGGTAGAGATGTCTTAAAAATCATGTTGTAGAAAACATAGCCCAACTTAATTAGAGTCTGAATCTCCTATTACATTTGATGTTACATCCTGTGTTACATAATATTAATACACGCCACGTATTAATTAGTAATATTGAATACACGTAACATATGGTGATTGATTTGGAATAAGAGACGTATTCATTCCACATTTTTATTAACACAAAATGGAAAATTTCCATTCGAGTCTTCTGAACGGGAATCTATCAAAATACAAAATAAATAAGATTTAATAAGAATAATTTCTTTTTCAATTGTGTGGACCTATCCAACTTTTGGGTGTTGGGCAAAAAAAAGAAAAAAAAATGTGGGCTAATGGAAGGAAATAAAATGGTATTCCAATGTAAAATAGTTGAAAGAGGGTCCAAATAGAATCTAGGGTTACATCTTGCATGATTTAACCAATTGTAATTAAGTTGTTAGATTGGAGGTTCACATGAATGTGCTCAACTATTGAAAAAGGAATTAAAATTAGGTCTAAAGTTGTAGGTATGCATATATGTGCATGAATGAGAAATGACCTACATTCCTATCACCACCACTCAATTAGGTAATGAGTCAAAGCATCCCACTTTCAATGGTCTCTCTTTGAGTTGGTCCAGTTTTATAGATCCACTCAAGTACCCTAATTTCTACTCACACTTATATGATCATTTCAACACTTTATATCATCATAACATCAACAAAACTTATATATCCTTATTAATATTTTGATATTTGTATCTTTCGTTTTCTCTAAATTAAAATACCGAAGGATCTTTATATCTATATATGAGTTGGAATTTGGAAGTGAATCTCATCCCCATATACATCCCATTGAGTATAGCATACCGACGGTAGATGCATCTGGTTCAAAAGCTCAATTAAAAGGGTCTAGACGAATGAATCTTTTGTGAGACCATCTCACATATCCTCTTACGTACGTAAGATATATCTTACTTGACTCATAACCCTATATCCACCCAAATCCAGCCCCTAGTCTAACCAAGTCCAATTAGAACTGAAACAACATATTTGCAAGATATATTTTTGGACGTTTGGCCTATCTCTTTGTTCCTTAGGCTTATTAGCTAGTTCTCCCAACATCTTTTGCATAATAGTTATGTTAATTATTATCATCTTTTGCACTATATTAATGATTATCTCTCTTTTTTTTTAAACAATATATTAATTCAATATCTTAATCACCATACCTTTTTAGAATGCAGAAATTAACAATGCTCGAAACATTTTGTCTTAAATATTATTGGAAGAGTATTAGCAACCGAAGTTCAATCCATGACGATGGCGATGACAATGAATCAACCACCATCTGAATTTTTATTCTTGATCGATTTGAAGTTATCATTACTTCATTACTTAATTTATGAAGTACCTAAAAATAAAAACACATATTGGGTACGATATTAACCCATACTTCAAAATACATACTTATAAGTTATAAATGTAAAAACAAATACTGATACAAAACTATTTAAAGTTGTAAAATATGTACTTATATAAAACACTTATTAAATTATAACTTATACATGTATTGCATACAAATATTACTTTTATTAATTAACATACAAATATGCACCATGTCAACATTCAATTAGCTCGTAGAATTCAAGAGAATGACAATTGACAATCCATTGATTTGTGAAAGGTCACATATTTAGCCAGTGAATTAATATATATTGCTGATATTTTTATAAATGAAAATAATACATTAATATTATAAAAGAAAAAGGCATACTATATATTATAATAAAACCAAGATCCGTACATGTATTACTGATACTTTATTAAAATGTAAATAAATATATCTTAACATTCAATTAAGTACTCCTAGTTATTCAAAACATTCACAATTCATTTATTTATAAATGTCATACCTTTAGTCATTAAACTAATATATATATATATATATACATATATATTGTTAATATTCTTATGAATAAAAGGGAACCAAAAAATATTTCATCAGAAAAAGCCATACTTGTCGAAATAAACTAACATTTATATATAGAAAAAGAAAGAATTAAATAAATTAGTTTGACATAAATATTTTGTGCACCATATGAACAAAATTTCTATCAACTATACATTAGAAGGAAAGAGTAGAACTTGTGTGTCCCTAAAGTATTATGTGCCCAACCCGGATTGTAATATAATTAAATAATATAATAATTATTATTAGCATGTAACAAGTAATATTTTGGATAATATTTTCGTTAAAACATATATTTCATTTATACAAGTGATACCTTATTAATATGTAATTACTAATACATTATGAGTATACAATTAACACCTTCAGGTATATACCACTAATGTCTTATGGATACACCAGTAATACCTCATAAATATATAACTAATATCAAACTAATAATACATTTGGGGGTACATACACCAAGGATACGCAAATTTTTACCTCAAGAAAAAAGAAATCTATGTCTATACTAAAGGAATAACCAAGAGTGACATATGTCACTCTCTAGTTGATCATATTTCTCAATCAAGAATTTAATTTAAGTTTAAGTTTATTATCAATTAATATATTTATTATAATTACTTATTTAATGAGATAATAATGATTAAAAACAAATATTAATATTCATGATTGTTAAAATAATAACTTATCAAAACTTTAGGCAAACATTTAACTAAACTTGATGTTTGCAATTATATTAAATGATTATCTATCTATCTATATCCTTACTAAAAGAATAACCAAGAGAGACACATGTCACTCTCGCGTTAATCCTGTTCTAATTTAATTATAATTTCATTTTTAATTAATTAATTTAATACTTATAATTTATTATAATAGAGTATTTAATGAGATAATAATAAATGAATAACAAAATGTCAATAATTATGATGATAATAAAACTGTAACTTATGAATATTTTAACTTAAGTTAATTTTTGCAATTACATTAAATGATTATTAAAAAATTTGCACGGTTAAATTTAAATCGATATGTATTCATACTGAAGGAATAATCAAGAGGGACACATGTCGCCATCTGGTTAATCATATTTCTCACTCAAAATTTTAATTTAATTTTAATTTCAATTTCAATTAATTCACTTTATATTTCTAATTTATTATAATTAAAATATCTAAAAAGAGTTTATTGATAATGTTGATGATAATGGTTGCCAATGAAACTTTAGTCAAATATTTTAATTGAAGTTAATTGATTGTTATATTTGCATAAATTGATAATTGATTTTTTTTTCATATATCTAAGTTTAATTTACATACTAATTAAATTAAGAATTAATGATAAATAAATAATAATTTTTATTTTTTTAATTAGACTATTAAAATATTCGTGTGATACATGAATCTTATACTAATTTAATATCAACCTAATGATATATATCATACAAAATGAGATATATAATTTTCAATATAAAAAATATTAAAAAAAATTGATTTTAATAAATTTAATTTATGTAAACCGTGTAATACACGAGACTTATGATAGTACCTATATTAAAGGAATAACCAAGAGTGACACATGTCACTCTCTGGTTAATCCTATTTCTCAATTAAGAATTTAATTTAAATTTAATTTCATCATCAATTAATGCATTTATTATTTCTAATTTATTATAATTAATTATTTAATGAGATAATAATGATTGAAAAACAAATTGTTAATAATCATGATTGTTAATAAAATAATAACTTATCAAAACTTTAGGCAAACATTTAACTAAAGTTGATGTTTGCAATTATATTAAATGATAATTGAAATATCTTGAACAATTTAATTTAATTTACATACTAATATTAAATTTAGAATTAATGATAGATAATAATTAAATTTAATTATTAACAATAATTTTCAATTTTTTTATTAATTATTAAAATATCCGTGTAATACACGGGTGTTACTCTAGTATAAAATAACATCATACCCATACTAGAATCTTCATTCCTTATTTAATAATTAATAAAAAGAGAAAAAAACATAACCACAAAACAATATGCAGTTCTATTGTTTTATCCACCGTGGATATATAAATATATGCTCACTGTTGACATATCGATCAGGTATTCAACATAGTTGTTAATTTCATTTTTTATGTATTTTGGAGACGAGATCATTATATGTCAACAGTGAGCATAATAAAAATTGACAACCATATACATTTTAGCATCTTTTGATAATAATGTGTCACAAATTCACACCAATTTCTTTGGTTGCATTGGGTTGGGCCGCATCTAGAGAGTACTCTTTGGTTTGGGTGAGTTCATTTGGTTAACCCCCTCTCATGTAGTGCACGTCAACTTAAAACTATACGTCTCATGAAATTAGATTCATGAAACATTTTCATCGAGGTTTTGTGATAAAATTATGGGTGAATTACATTTATCCTTCTCCAATTTGTAAGAATTAACCAATATAACCTAATGTAACTGAAAATTATGATTCTATCCTTTCACTATGAAAAAATTACTAAAAAAAACTAATGCCATTTCTACAGATAATTAATTAGAACTCAATCATCTTTTAATGGATATGGTACCATACTTTGTATATTGAAAATTTAATTGTTGAAGAATTTTAATTATAATGTCACAAATTTTGGGGTTTGTTTAGTAATGTGAAATGGTTGATTAATTCACCCTAAAATTAACGTCTTACATTGTTTTTCAGTCTCAATTTTTTTTTATTTTCTTTTGAGTGATTAACATTTTAAAAATGTAACTATATTTAGTTGAGGAACATTATGGATCTCACGTTTGAAAATTCCCAGGTTGGAGGATTATTTTATTCTTGCTAGCTGCATTAGGAATATGTGTCATTCCTTCACTGCAATTAAAATTTGTCCAACTTAACCAATAATTAGTTTTCCATAACTCTGTGAGGTATTTAAAAAATGTTTAAAGTTTATGAATTCCCAAAGAATGTTTGATAGATCATAAATATAAACTTTTATTTAATTTCATTTTAAAATAAGATGTTAAAATATAAGTTTTTTTTTTTTCGAAGTAATGCGAGATTCATCTTGTTTTAAATTTTTGATAATATCTTTTAATCTTTTTCATGATTTAAATCACACAATTGCGGTCGCTATAATTTCTTATAAATTTCATATTCTTATTTATCAAAACACTACTACATCTTCTTTTTAATATAAACTACATATCTTCTATAAAACTCTAAAATCATCTTATACAAATATAAGAGCTTATACGAAATTTTAAATAAGCTTAATAAAACACCCTCTATATCTTTAAAACAAATTTGTAAAATAAATCATAGAAACCACAGTACTTGTTGAAAGAACTTGGCTTGAAGCTAATTAAAAGTAATTCCTATAAATTTTGTTTTTTTTTTTTTTTAAATTTTCTCTCTCTTCCACTCTTGATTGAATATAAATAGTCATAAAAAGAATAAAGAAAATGAAAGAGAAGAGCAGGTGTTATTAGCTTGCTTTATGGAGTAGAGTGAATGGCTAATATTATTGTGGCATAGTTTTATGACAGAAAGGAGATTGGTGTGCATCACACACCATTGAAATTGGCAACACACCAAACCATAAAGAATGTGTTATTTAAAATAATGATGATAGAGACATTAATAGTTGAATCATAATGATGATTACATAATAACTCCTCAGTGGATACTTCTTTCAATCTTTGTTTTTCTATAACATAACAGTCTCAAAACAACTTGGAAAGAAATGCACTATTATTGTTAAGAAATTTTGAGAGAATCTTTCATCATACAAAGACTCTACAGTCATTGCCCAGAAAGCTAATTTGAGGTGCATATGGCACTGTAACATCAACCTAAACTCAACCCTAAAATAGGAGTCCTCTTTAAGCTCGTTTAGGCTCGATTTCTTGAACAAAACTATAAACTTGAATGACTTGTAAGTAAGATTTAAGTGATGACTTGAGCTCGACAAGTCAATCGAGCTCTACTCATAATCGTTAGATTAGAGCTGATTTAAACTCGACGTTGAAAAATCTTAAACAATGACCTTGAGAAGGTATTTCGGCAAAGGGCCAACATCAAGTACAGTTAACTGGATTTTCAGAATCAATCAAAACATGTCAATGGGGAACAGCTTTCAGCACCATGAAGAATAACCCAACAGATCATAGAATTCCGAGTTATCTATAGCCCAATCAAATATTGGCATGTAGGATTACAGTTAGATCGTTCTAGTGTCGTATCAAATGCAAGATTCTAATTAGAAAGGGCCCTCATTCTAGTGCGAATGAGCAGTTCTTACAAAATTTTAATGGTCCAATCATCTGCTATTTTCACGTTAGGCTTACGGATGGTCAGGACGGACGAGCCTTTTCCTCCTCGAAGCACGAGTGGCCCCACCTCGATATCTACCTTCTGGTTTTCGGGTTCAACAAGGGCAGCATTTGGATCAGGAGAAAGACCTAAAATTATGATTCTCTCAATAGTGCAGTCTGAGGTGTATTTGTGGTGGCCAATTGTAGCAGGAGACATATTTGATGAAGTGAGCCTTCCGTTTGAAAATGTAAAACGGCGATGTATGTAGGCACCTTGCTTGAATTCAAAGCTCTTCCCATCATCAACATAAAGCTCTCCTACTGCAGCCTTGGAACTATTAAGAGCTATAACCTGCCAGGGACATAAAAGTGTAAGACTAAAATCAGTAGAATCTTATCCTTGTTGGTTGCTTTGTCCTTTATTGTGAATTCATCCTCTTCAGTAAATTACTTCGAGGGACAAGAACAATGCAGAGTCAAAGTCCAAAATGATTTAAATTTTAGAGGTGACTCCCAAAACTTTCTTGATCTCTCTGCCTCATCATGTTTTTTTAGGATAGAGCCAATTCTGGTGCAGTTAATTTGCTCATCTAAACAAAGGCTCTAAGGCAGAGGAAGATGTGCCAGATTATTTGAAGCATGAATTTTTGACTTAAGTGATCTGTTTCTTGATGACAAAGCACATGGCAAACTAATAAGTATTATAAACTAAATAATTTGTTTTCAAGTTTACTTTTCCTGAAGAAAAAACAAAGAGAAAAATTAGTACTGTTCAGAACTTAGTTACTTCAAGGACTAAGTTCACCCAGAGTTGAAACATTTATCCCTGAACAAAGATAAGATTCACTGGGTGTGAAAAACATCCAAATTCTGAACTAAAAACAAGGAAAATCATCTTCAAGTGGAGGGATGGGGTGGGGTGGGGTGGGGTGGGTTGGGGGAGGGAGGGATCATTTGTAAGACATACCAGAGTGAAGGGATCATTTTCCATTTGTGTGGAGCTTCGTCGGAATCTATCTTTTCTCGGAATGATCGTACCAGCCCGTTGGAAAGAAGGTATGCTATCTTCTGAAGCTTCCAACTTATGAGTTGCTCCACCCTTATAAGGAGTTCCAGTTTTCATGTCATACCAAGACTCATCCCCAGGAAGATACACTGACACGTGTTTGGCTCCCTGTACAAAATTTTCATGTACATTAAAAGGAATACACGAAAGAGTAGTGACACCTGAAGGAGAACCACAATAAAATGGTCACAAGCTGCAGAAAGATACCTGAGTGTAAATTCCTTGTACCAAAAGACTATTTCCAACCATAAATGCCTCATCATTGCTGAATGTTTTCTCATCAGCAGGAAACTCCATCCAAAGAGGACGAACGACAGGAATACCACTAGCATTTGCCTCTCTGAATAACGTGTAAAAATAGGGAAGCAACATATAGCGTACATGTATGGCTTCTCTCATGAGCTGCGTATTTCGTTCCCTGTTACCAACACAATCACCAATGCACCAACATCAGACACAACACAGTCATCATAACCCATAAAAAGAAAAGAGGGGAAGTTGTAGATGCAAGCATTCAGTATAAATTGTGTATAAACATTTATCAAAGCAATATGCCACAATTCCATAGTATTACAATCTTTATACTGATCAGTGACTAAAACCCTCTATGAATGTGAGCATGACTATTACAATTTTGAATCAAATGGTATCTACTCTAGCAGGTAAGACAGATGGGGGCTTACCCAAATAACCAAGGTTCACGTCTTTTGGTGTCATGATGAGCATGTCCTCTAAAGAAGGGATAATAGGCACCCAGTTGATACCAACGAACCAACAACTCAGTATCCGGATTACCAAAAAATCCACCAATATCAGCACCTGTGACGTACATAGAGAATAAGTGGAAACATAAAGATACATTGACCAACCATAATGCTAACAGGGTAGTTTACAAACCAGAGAATGACATTCCAGTAAGACCGAGGGTCAAAATCATGGGAACGGAAACCCTAAAGTGGTCCCAGTCAGCTGTGTTATCTCCTGTCCAAACTGCTCCATATCTTTGACTTCCAGGAAAAAAGGCCCTTGACAAAACAAAAGGTCTGTCTTTTCCATCACCACGCTTAACAAGCCCATCTGATGTAGCCATGTGGAAGTAGTACCCATATGCATTATGCAATTCTCTATGTTCCACATCTCCAAGGTGCAACGCATCTCTGGGCATTGAAACCTGAGGATGCAAAATGAGGGTTTGTTTCAATGGAGAACTTGGAATATCACAATAACAATTTTAGAGGAACTATAAAATTTTCAACACACTTTTGGAAAGACAAAACTCATTCCTTTAAAGCTCTTATTAAAATTTAATTCCAGCAGTCAAGAAAATTATAATGTTTAGAGGTTGGAAGCAAGCAGCCTGAGCCCTAGGTCATTATCTCAAAATATGTCATGAAACATGGCCTTGGGTGTATACTGAACCTTGAAGGGAAGATCACTCAACACATAACAACAAACTTGAATACTTAAAATGGAAATAGTTGGTAGAGATTCTGAAAGAATATGTTTGTGCATTAATATGAAGGTAAACCACAAGAAACCAACCTATGATACATCATTAAACAAGTCGCCAAATACAATGCACCCTTCTGCTATAGCTGCTGAATACTTATAATGAAAATAGCCACTGTTATTGTTGATTCTAAAAGACTATCTGTTCACTAATGGATTTATATGAAGGTAAACCACAGGAGAACCATCAATCATTACTCAAGTTACCATATACCATGCAGCCTTCTGCTAGAGCTGAAATTTCCTGGAGAGATGAGGATACTTGCATAATATTAGTGGGTTTATGACCACAAAGAAATCATTCAGATTCTCTAAGAAAAATTGACGCACATATTAGGATCCAAAATACAATAAATCCATGTTGATAATCCATGACCAGCAAATATACGATGAATATGACACTGGCAACATACTTTAATCTCAAAAGTGACTTTATCAGTTGGACAAAACTTGCCTACAATTTAAGAGACAATGGGCAGACCAAAGCAAAGAAACTCAATGATTAATGAAACACTCAAAAATTAATTTGTTCGACATAACTAGTTTATTTTCGGCTAAGGCCTTATGTACTTAAATGACAGCTGAAGTTGTAAGTTTTACATATTTCTATGCTTAAACCCTTTATGCTTAAAAGAAGCCTTTGAGAGCATGTGATGTCATCAAGGTTAGAAATATCAGTACTGTAATTTTACAGAAATATTGGTGGAAATATTGATATCAATTTCAAATAAATTTTGAAAAAATGATGGAAATTATTTGAAATTTTGGAATTTTAATATGAGATTTAAGGGAACATTATAGCAAACATTATTGTTAAAATCTAACTTAAATACTGATAAGTTCATGATAAACAAATTGTTGAAACTATCATATTGGAAGATCAATTGGCCAAAGCAAATGATACAAACAGTTTGTTACAACTATAATCTGTAGATATTAATATTATTAGGGTACATACATTTTTTCCATTACAAAGTCTGGGTCATTCATAATAAAAATTTATTACAAAAATAAACTATCTATATTCTTTTAAAAAAATGATATTTTTAACGATTACCATGTTTACCGATATTTACCCAATTTTCCAAAAATTTGTACTATGAATTCACCGATATCAATACCAATAGTTGCTGACCTTTACCAATATTTTGCTCAAATTCTGAAAGAAAAACTCATGACAACTCATTTCAGTGTCGAAACTCCAAAATATTTGAAAATCCAAAAATATTCATCATTGGATGTCACATGGATAGATGGAGTATACCGAGCAGATTCAGAATATTGAACTCAAAAAGCATTATTCAGGGAACAGAGCTCTATAGCATAACATAACTATACAATCACAGGCTTTGAATCAAGAATACAACATTGAAGCAATCGTTTACCATCAAATTTGTCCACTTTCCTGGTTGATTGAATCTGGATGGTCTACTTTATACATATATATCTAGTAATATTACACATCTTGTCAGCTCAAATTACTGGAAAGTTCAGCATATAACTCTCTCATCCAAAGTTAAATTATAGATTTTTATCCTCCGTTCTTTTAGGGGAGTGGAGTAGAGTGTGAAAATAGTTTGCCATCCCAAGTTATAGAGAACTAACACTTAAAAGAATAGGGCTGGTAGTTTCACATGCAACAGCCAACAAAAAGAAAGAACTCAATTTCAAGTCCATCTTCTTTACTGATTTGTTGGCAAAGTTACAGTAATTACCGTAATCAAGTGAGTATAATTAAGATCTCTAGACTTGCTATGCATAGAGTCGGAGAATGTGTAGTTCTCAACTCTCAAGCCATCAACTTGGTTGACTAAGATCAAATCCCCTTTCCATGTCTCCCGAAACCCTTGCTCCCAATCGAGTAGGAGAAAGAAAATTCATAGATTCCATGTTAAAATGTATGCATAGTGCATATAGCCAATTCATATTCTCATAAAAAAGAAAAATGTAGACAATCCGAACAGGCCATTAACATAATACAAAGCCCAAACTTTTGAAAAAACAAGGTAATAATATTTTAGCACCCAAAGCTTTATCATGAGACTTGACACTCCTGGACCACTTTCTTGTGTGAATAAAGATAATGATTTGATATGATGTCTCAAAATTTTCATATGCAGCTAACTTTGGGTTGATCAACAACAATATCATCGATCTGAACTATATTTTGTTCTCATGCACACTTCAAATTCACTATTGTTTTCCTAATACTATAAGCATGAAAATAAACATAAAAAATATGACAAATGAAGCATGCTTCTTTCATATAATGGTACAGAGAGAGCTGGCTTGTTTCTCAACGACATAGTAGAAAAAAACTGTACCATTTCTTACTCCTACTCCAGAATAAATCTCATTAGGGCACTTTAAAACACATGCACACGTTCACAAGTCATAAGCAAATAGGTTTTGATCACAGAGATGGCATAGCACTACCAAGCATTCTTTCAAAACTTCAAAGAGTAGTAGGTTACATGAACCTAAAGAATTACTGACCTAATGCATTTGAAAGTTTTCAGCATCCTCGGGGAGTTGTGTAATCACTGTAATGTATGCATACTTTACTAATCATATCCATGACTTTCTCTACCTACGTCAGTCTTTACATTTTATCCTTTGAGTCTTTTCAGAGGGCAGAATGCAATTCAAGCTTCCAGCACAGGAAAAAGTGCAAGGAAAGAATTTAAGCCTTAAGGTGTTTGTCAACTAAATATATGCTGATCTAGAAGATGATAAAAGGGAAATTTACAAAAAAAAATTCATTAAGCGGGACATGAATGATCTAACTAGTAAATAAACAACAATAGTTTAGCTAATACACAAAAATACATAGACTCAAAACTAAAGGTTCAATTTGAGCAGAAAGCCCCAAGAATATAGATCAAAATCAAAAGGTTTACCTCTGGGCCATTAAAGACAGAAGGTTCGTTCATGTCATTCCAGATGTACAATGATGGAGTTGAACCAACATAATTCTCATATGAGAATTTTTCAGCCCACCACGACCTAATCTCAGGATTAGACATATCTGGGTAAGATGAGGAGCCAGACCAGCACCATCCATCAAAATCCTTTCCAGTTGCATCCTTCACATAGTATCCCTTCTCGGAAGCCTCCTTATGTATGTAATACGAATCATCCCTCTTGATGTGAGGGTCCACAATAGTCACCATATGTCTACCTTTTGCAGCCAATTTGTTCTGCATCTCTATAGGATTAGGGAAAAGCAGCTTGTCCCATGTAAAATACCTCTTCCCATCTGTGTGCTCAATATCAAGCCACAAAACATCATAGGGGATGTCATGCTCATCAAATTTGGAGTCAACATTGTAAACATCCTCCTCATCCCTGTAATTCCACCTACATTGGTGGTAGGCAATGGAAAACAATTGAGGCAAGGCTGGTGTTCCTGTTACAGCAGCATACTGCTTAACTACATCTTTTGGCCCTGGACCAACGAAAAAGAACGCATCCACCACACCCGCCTCACTCATCCAAAAAGTATCAACTCTCTTCTGATCAGAAGGCAGCATTAACACCGACGCGAACTCATCATTCCATCCTCGCTCCAAAACATCAATCTGCATTTCAGCAGCATTGAGCCAGAAGAACCCTGAACTCCCTCGTGATTTACCATGTGATAACATAAAAGGGATGCTCCCATAAAGCCCAAAAGGTGAATCATGGAGGTACTCGAAAACATCAAGATTGAAAAGCCTATAGGGCTCAGAATGTTCCACTTCAGGCCCTCTAGTTGCCTTCAAGGCTAAACTAGTGGCATGTTCTGGAATCCCATAAACAAAATCAGCCTCATAAAACGACACATCGAAGCTAATACTCTGTGGTCCATAAGGCCTAGTGTCAGTATGAGTTCTAAACCTCTCCTCCCAATCCTCATTCTCCTCTTTCTTCTCCTTCAGTTGTTCAAAATCAAACAATCCATTTGAATTCAAAGACAGCACTTTCTTCCCATTTTCACCACTCTCTCTCACAAAAACCTCAAAAGGGTCATGCCTAATCACACCTTCATACCCATCAGAAAGATAAACAACCGACATCACACCCAATCCATCTTCACTTTTCTCCTCTTTCAACCTCTGTAACCACAATTTCTTGCTCAGAAACTCGGGCACAATCACATCGGGGACTTCAAATCTCTTCTTGCGTGGACCTAAGGTTTGGTCCTCGTCAATCTTCAGTCTCATTACACCATCTTGGTAGGCCGATATTGTGAGGACCAAAGGCTTCGAGGGTTTCTCTTGACCTTCGGCAATTTCTTGATTAGTCTCCTTGGGGATGAGCTTTGCCACAAGATCGCCGTCGGAGATGGAGACATCGGCGGCGATCAGTGAACAGGATCCCGGTTTCCGGGAACGGGCACGTTTGCAGAATGGGGTCTGATTGCAGTTGCGAAACTCATCCTTCTTCCAAGAAAAAACTGAATTTATGAAAAGAAGAAGAAACAGAAAAGTGCAAAAAGATTTGCCCATCGATTCTTGTCCGAATTTGCTATGCGAGATAAAATCGCTGCACACTGTCGAGAAATCTCATGTAATGGGGAACAATGGGTAACAGTGTTGTCAAGAATTTCTATGAAGTTTTTTGGAAGTAAATCATGTGAGAAACAGGACTGTGGAGACTGAGACCAAGAAGATGTTTATTTTATTCTCACTTTAACCCCTCAATTTCTGTGGAGTTTCATTCGGAGCACTAAAGTTTTAGAAATCTCCGATTGGTCCCCGTTAACTAAAAAATTGGCAAATAATCTCTGACGCTCCGTTTGAATACAGTGATTTGAAATCCAAAATTTGAAATGAGTTGATTTGAAATCCACCAAAATTAGCTTAAAATGAAAACCATGAATTTCAAATCCACATTCATCCAAACACTACCGGTGGATTTGTTATCATGAATTTCAAATCTCTCCTTAAATCTACTCATCCAAATGGACCCTGAATGTATTATTCCTTTACCAACAAGATTCCGTGTGACCTTTCTAACTACCATACATAACTTTGAAGTTTTAAACTTTGTATTGATAGGAAACAAGTTAGACAATCTCACTAATATTCCAATTCATTTATTTGGATTATTGTTGGATGACCTTTTGTACCAAACTTATTAAGTGATAGGATGATCTATATCTTAAACAATATTATAAAAATTTAATAAAACTATATATAGAGACATGTTGCTATTATCATCTTATACCACCATTTCGAGGCTTGAAGGTAAATTAGTATTCACAAGTAGAGTTGTCCAAAGTTTCCAACATATACATAATACATATCATGAAACAATATGATGATGTTGGGATATAATGGTGAAAAGGGCTTCTGCTACATAGGCATAGGTCTTTGGTGTCTAGTTGATTGGTTTGTGACCTATTCTAAAAAAAACTAATATTGAATTTTTCTAGGGTTAAATACTTAAATTCATCTGTATTTTTCATATTTTTACACTTCACATTTTAAGTTTATTTTTGATAGATTACAATCTAAAGTTTACGAATCGTACAAATTGCAATTTCCAATGAAATTTTTAGGTGAAATTGATTTTTTTTATATATATTTCCATATTTTTAGTGTCATTTTAGAAAACCCAAAATTAAATTTATTATAACTCATATTTAATAAACATTTTTACCCTTAATAGAAGAAATTGATTTAGGGGTAGAAACTCTTTTATTAAATATGAGTTATAATAATTTAATCTTGTTTTTTTCTAATATGACCCCAAAACGATTATGAAAATATCATAATTCCCTCAATTTGGTTGCAACTTGGTCAGAGGTTGCAACTTGTACAATTTGTGAACTTCAGGTTGCAATCTGTCAAAAAATAAAGTATAATTTGTAAATTGTAAAAACACAAAAAAAAAAAAAAAAACATGTTGATATGAGTATTTAACCCAATTATTCAATTGCATATGAACTACTACAAACACTCTTTATAGATCTTTTTGTAGTGTAGTAGTTTGATTAGTTGTTGATATTATGCAGGGATGAAAATATTTTGATATATCTCCCATATATTTCCGATATTTTCATTTTTCACGTGACCGAAACAAAAGCGTGTTGTAACGTTATACCACCGATATTTTCATTTTTTGATAAAAAATAAATAAAACATCAATAATTATTGGCTAAATGTGGGTATCGATTTTGATATTGGTGACTTCAGGTAAAAATTATAGGAAAATTGGTGAATATCAAGGAAATACTGATAAATATTGGTGGAATATTGATAAAATATTGGTAAATATTGGAAAATTTCGGTAAGTAATGAAAAATATATGTATCAATATTTCCACTAAAATCGATATATTTCTGTAACATCAAGTACTCATATATTCACCAAAACCAATATTTTCGTCCTCAATGTTACAAATGAATATTTCATACTCAATCCTTGACATCATTAGAATGCACCACATTGTAATTTATTTATTTAAAGGCAAAAACTTTTGTGCAACTGGTGCACCCACCCCACGCGCTCTCATGCGTTTGGGGCGCCCTCAAACCCACCAAAATTCGTTCTAGGTAGTCATACATTCATGTTATGTTAATGTTATTTTCATGTTATATTAGTAATACCTTCATGAAGGTATGACTAACATAATATGAAGGTAATCCTAACATAGCATAAAGGTCAATGGTTTTGAACTAAGGTTATAAAATCTGGAAATGAAGGTATGACTAACATAGCATAAAAGTTACACTAACATAACATGAAAGTCACGACCAAAACACACGAAAACAAAGAAGCGTTATGGGCTGGATTGACCCGGACCTCAAATCCATGCACCTGGTGTACAGAAAACCTACTCTTATTTAAATTAGAGTATCGGAGTATGCTCTTGTTTTATACGGTAACATCCTTTTTTCATGCAAATCTTTAACACGTATCTATAGCTAATTTAAACAAGTTACAATAGAATACTCAATGACATTACATACAGTATAGACAATAATTAGAATAGTCCTAAAATATGGAAGCAAAAACATAACAATGGTGCTAAACCTCCAAAATTTGGATATCCAGAAAGTGGCTTTAGTGTAATTATTAACAAGATCAACAATTAAAATGACTAATCTACCTTGTCCCAAAAAATTTAAATTTTCGTGCATGCATTTCATTTCATAGATTTGAATTTGACTTCATCTTTCTCTCTCTTTGTGCTACTTCCAATGTAAACAACTTTCAAGGAACTATTCAAATAGACAACCCTAAGCCATCACTACTGTTGAATTTAACCCCGACGCAAACAACAACACTCAAACCACAACACTACCGTTGTAGAAAACCCTAAACAGCAAAGCTTCGAAAACATGTAAATGCAGCAACAAACAACGATCAACACACCGGAATTTTAAGGTGGTTCGGCTCGCCACATCGGCCTACATCCACCGGAGAAGAAATGAAACAATTTCACTAAGAATCGAAGGAGAATTCGCGATTACAAATCTGCCCAGAAAATTAGGGCTTTTCACTCAAAGAACTAAGAACCCTAATTCGCTAAAACTCACAAATTACACAGAATTGAAAGATGAGATTACAACTGAGTATTCTCCTATTTATAAGCGGCCAAAGCCCTCTGTCAATTTGAGGATCGGATCTCCGAGCTTGAACGAATTTCTGTTTCAATTTCCAATCTATCGCCAGAAACCTTAACTGAACTCCAACCAATTAACTACCTCGAACCGGTAGTTACAGAGAACTTGCAGCGCCCGGTTCGACCCGTTTTAGACCGGTTCTTGGTGATCCGAAACCGGTTCTAGAATCCTTGTTCAATTTTCGAGTTGATTCAATCTACAAATCTCCACCTCAACTTGTGAAATTGTCTGATCTTCTTAACTCCATATTTCACTACTTGAATTGATACTCAGCCCAGCTTCGTACCTGAGCTAAACTCCTGCAAAACTCAAACTTTGGTCTTGGAAGAACCTTGGTTAGCATATCAGAAATATTGTCATTAGTACCAATCTTCCTAGCCTCTACCTCACCCTTTTCTATTAAGTTCCTAACAAAATGCAACTTAATATCTACATGCTTGCATCTATCATGAAAGGTCTGATGTTTGGCTAAGTGCAAAGCACTTTGGTTGTCACAGTGGATCACCATCTTTCCTTGCTTCACATCGAGCTCCTTCAGTATACCTTTGAGCCAAATTGACTCCTTCACAGCCTTAGCCATTGCCACGAACTCAGCCTCTGTGGTGGACAAAGCCACTGTGGATTGCTGCATGGCTTTCCAGCTTATTGCTGTACCAAAAAGCTTGAATATGTAGCCTGTGGTGGACTTCCTTGTGTCTGGATTTCCTGCAAAATCAGAGTCAACATAACCTTCTAGAGGATTAGTTTGGTTAGATTGCTTAATGAACATTAATCCCAGATTTTCTGTTCCTTTAAGATATCTCATCATCCACTTTACTGCCTCCCAATGAAGCTTGCCTGGATCTGCCATGAACTTACTTACTCTACTCATTGCATATGCAATATCTGGTCTACTGCATACCATCCCATACATCATACTACCCACTGCATTTGCATAAGGAATTTTCAGCATCTCTTGCCTTTCTGAATCAGTCATAGGCTTATCTGCTGCAGTTAGTTTGAACTGAGTGCCTAGGGGAGTTGCCACAACTTTTGATTCATGCATAAAGAACCTTTTAAGAATCTTTCTTAGATAATCAGTTTGGTATAAGAAAATTTTACCCTTCTCTCTATCTCTTTTGATGTCCATTCCCAGCATCCTTTGAGCATTACCAAGATCTTTCATTTCAAACTGAGATTTGAGCTTATCTTTAATCACTTGTATTCTCTTAATGCTTTTGCTGGCAATTAGCATGTCATCAACATAGATGAGAAGATAGGTGTGTACCTGCTTGTTCTCTCTTTGCAAATACACACAGCTGTCATAATTGCACCTCTCTAGCCCGATGCTCATCATAACTTTATCAAAGGTCTTATACCACTGTCTAGGACTTTGCTTAAGTCCATATAATGATCTTTTAAGCAAACAAACCTTCTGTTCCTGACCTGGTTTGCTGAATCCTTCAGGCTGTGACATGTATAGGGTCTCATTTAGATTTCCATGGAGGAATGTAGTCTTCACATCAAGCTGCTACAATTCCATGTCATGTTGCACCACTAAAGCTAATAAGATCCTGATTGATACATGTTTTACCACAGGAGAAAAGATTTCATGGTAGTCAATCCCTTCTCTTTGTGTATAACCTTTTGCTACCAATCTAGCCTTGAATCTAACATGCTCCTTTCCAGCTACTTCTATCTTTCTTTTGAAAATCCATTTACATCCAATCAGTTTCTGCCCCTGTGGCCTATCCACAAGTTCCCAGGTCTCATTTTTCTCTAAGGACATGATTTCTTCATTCATGGCTTGAATCCATTTATCACTGTCTTTAGAACTCATGGCTGTTTGGAATGTATTAGGCTCTTCATACTCAATATCTTCAGCTACACAAAGAGTATAGTTAGCTATATCAGCTTCAGCATACCTTGAAGGTGGGTTGATTACTCTTCTCTGCCTGTCCCTAGCCAAATTATAATTGGTTAGATCTCTATCATTCTCAGCTTGCTCATTTCCATGTTGTCCATTCTCATCTTCCTCATTCACTGGAGCTACTTCCATCAATTTCAGTATGATTTTCACTCTGAAGCTCCACCTGAACCTTGCTGCCATGGTCTTCATCCCCAGTGTTCAGATTATCTGCTTCTTCAGAGTCTTGATGTGTCTTACCATAACCCATAATCCCTTCCTTAAAGACTACATCTCTTCTTATAAAGCATCTAGGATTTCTCTCTTCTAAACTCCACAATTTATACCCTTTGATCCCAGTTGGATACCTTATAAATATGCACTTGATTGCTCTTGACTCTAACTTATCTTGTCTAGTGTGTGCATAAGCTAGGCATCCAAATACTTTTAACGTAGTATAATCAGGAGGTTTAGAATACCATACCTCGTTTGGAGACTTGAATTTGATCGAAGAGGATGGACTCCTATTTATTAAGTAAGCTGCAGTTGTCACTGCCTCACCCCAAAAGGATTTTGGCAAGCCTGCACCAAGGAGCAAACACCTTACCCTTTCAAGTAAAGTTCTATTCATGCGCTCGGCTATCCCATTTTGCTGAGGTGTTGCCACCACCGTTCTATGCCTTGAGATGCCCTTTTCCTTGCACAGCTCTTGGAACTCTTGTGATAAGTACTCTAAACCATTATCTGTCCTCAAGTGTTTTAACTTTCTTCCAGTCAAGTTTTCTTGCTGAGTTAGCCATTTTTTAAACCTTTCATACGCTTCAGATTTGTGTTTCAAAATATATACCCACACTTTTCTACTATAATCATCAATGAAGGTTATAAAATACTTACCACCACCATGTGTTTCTATTCTTGCTGGACCCCAGATATCACTATGAACATAGTCAAAAATACTTACAGTGGTATGATTCCCTTTTGGGAACTTTATCTTTGTGAGCTTCCCTTGAATGCACAAATCATAGTTAGGAGCTTTCAGTTTGAGGTCTGATCCAAGTAGTTGTTGCTTGGAGAGTTCTTGTAGCCCTTTCTCTCCAATGTGGCTAGAGCTGTCAAAACGGGCTGGCGGGGCGGGCCGACCCACAACCCACCTTAACCCAGCATTTGGCGGGGCGGGGCGGGGTGGGCTTTTTATATGGCGGGCCTTCAAATCCCAACCCAACCCAACCCACCGGTGGGTTGTGGGTTGGGCGGGCCAACCCACCTTTTTTGACTTTTTTTTTTTTAACTATTTGTCCATTTTATTTTTATATGAGTACACTTTATATGGCTACTAAATAATGTAAAGTGTTCACAAATTAAAATGTAACATTAATCACATCAATCATAGGTAATAGGTCTATAATCAACAATCCAAAGTCCAACATAAAAATAAAAAGTTCACAAAATATAAGTGTATGACAAATGAAACACAAATATCTTAAAAGCTAGAGTTCATCAACCATTGCATCATCAAAATCATCTTCATTTTCTTGCTCTTCATCAATATTCTCTATGATATTGGACGCTTCACTCGAAAAAGTTGCATTAATACTTGTATTTTCACCATCTACAAACAAAATAAACAAAGATATAGTGAAAAACATAATAACAAAATATATTAAAACATAAAATAAGAACATATTTAAAATATCTCTAAAATATCATCACTTACCATTACTAGTTGTGAACCCATGCAACCAATTACGAGTGCAAATAAGAGTTTGAAATTTTTCCGGAAGCAAGCAACTTCTATACTTGGTAAGCACACGAGCACCAATAGAAAAGGCAGACTCTGATGCAACAGTGGTTATTGGAATAGCTAAAACATCACATGCCATCAATGCAAGGTCAGGATATCGATTCCTCTTATCCTTCCAATATTCCAAGACATTCAACTCTTCAAAATAGGAAAATTCAAGTTTTGGCTCCTCCAAGTACATGTCCAATTGAGATTTTCCAGCACTCGTAATAGATTGGCTCTCTAAAGCCATAATCTCCTACATTAATTGAATATATTATTGCAAATTATCACAAATTAATAATCAAATCATCATAACCAAATCAACTAACTAAATTAAAATATTACTTACATCATAAAGTCGTTTGCCCTTAGTTTTAGCTCTTCCACTTTGATTTGGTGTAGAGGATGAAAAAGACAAGGATTGTGTTAAAGAACTTGAGTTGCTACGAATCGCATATTCCTCAAACAACTTATACAATTTACCTTTTATATGTGTCATCTTCTCTTGACATTTAGTGGAATCACTCTCAACTCTAGAATAAAAATACTCTAACATTTGAAGTTTTATCCGAGGGTCAAGAATAGCCCCAAATGCAAGCACTCTACTATATTCACTCCAATACTTGTCAAACTTTTGAAGCATAATTCCACACATATTACTTATCATCAAATCGTCATTGGCCAAGTTGTCCTTCAACAAAGTTTCAATCTTCCAAACTTGCATAAAATACAAATTTGATGTAGGATAAGAAGAACCAGAATCAAGTTCGTCGTTTCATAAAATGGCTCAAGAAACTCACATAATTTTTCACCTCTTTTCCATTCTTCATTTGAAGGACACCATTTATAATTCCTATTATACAAAGGAAGGGAAGCAAAAGCCTTTTTTGTACTTAAGTGCACTCTCTAACATTAAATATGTTGAATTCCATCGAGTGCAAACATCCAACCTTAAGCCAACACTAGTATCAATGTCACCAATTGATGCCACACATTCTTCAAATTTTTTCATCCTACCCTCTGAACCCTTCACATACTTCACTGAATCTCTAATCTTATCCAAAGCAGAAGTACACAATTTTAAACCATCATGAACAATGAGATTCAATATATGAGCCGAACAACGAACATGAAAAAATTCACCACTACACAACAAACTATCATTCAAAGAGAGTTGGTCTTTTAAAATAGATTGCATACTGTCATTACTTGTTGCATTATCCAATGTTAAAGAGAAAACTTTTTTCTCAATCCCCCATTCCTGCAAAAAGCCAATTATTTTTACAGCCAATTCAACTCCGGAGTGTGGAGGAGGCATATGATCAAAATTAAGGATTTTGTTATTCAACTTCCAATCTTCATCAACAAAATGAGCAGTCAAACAAATATAACCCTCACTTGTACATGCAGTCCACACATCTGAAGTTAAACACATTCTATGACGAATATTAGCCAAAATCTTCTTCAGTTTTGCCTTCTCCTTCAAATATACTTGGTTAATATCATTTACTAGAGTGTTTCTTGAAATGCATGCAAGAGTGGGATTTACATACCTCTGATAAGCTCTAATACCTTCATACTCAACAAATGAAAATGGAAGATCATGTTGAACAACTGCAGATGCTAGTAACTCACGTGCAACTTTTGGATTTATTTTTCTGTTCTTTAATTTTCCATCATGATCAACAAACATTTGTCCAACATCATGAAACTTCAACTTCTTGCAACTTTCCATATGTCTTCTCAATGTAGAAGTCCCATATTTCTTACCTCCACTTTTATATGTTTTATAGCATCCCTTGCATTGACAAAATGCATCTTTACCAACCCCTTTCTTGATAAAATAATTCCAAACATCAGAACGCTCTCTAGATTTCTCGGACACTTTATCATCAATTTGATCTTTATTATCATCCAAGTTGATACTTTGATTCATTGTACTAGACTCCATGTTATTTTCTGTTATCATCAAAATAACAACCATAATAGAATACTAAAATACTTTAATAAAAAGCATGTATGGACAAAAAGAAATTAACAATCACATAAGAATTCAGCAACTAATATGGCAACACTGTGTAATACTGTGTAATATGGCAATTAACATAAAGAAAAGTCAACAAAAATGGCTAGATGGGTGTATCAAAAGGTCGAACAGTTTCATCACCAAATTGCCCAAATCCTTGATCATTCCAGAATGGACCCAGTTCAATTTGGGAATAAGGAAAATTTACTTCATCTGCATATACTTTAAAAGATTCAAACCATGGCAAACCTGTACTTACTATCAAAATCTGAAAAAATTCTACTCAACATAAAAATAAATCTGAATTTACAAAAACTATATTGAGGATTGAAGAATGTAACGGCGCAGAAAAACAAAATCAGTGCAGAAAAAATAAATCTGAAATTTTTTTACTCAACATAAAAACAAAAATCTGAATTCTACTCACCAAATCTGTGCAGAAAGAATGTAACGAAGGATTGAAGAAGAAAACTCACCCGAATTTGTGTTGGACGAATTGAAGATTGAGATTTGAGAATTTCTTCTTCTTTTTTACGAGCATAACAGAGAGATCGTAATGGGCCGTCCGCCGTCACCACCGTCGTTCCCCATCACCGCCGTCGTCCGTCGTCAACTATGCGGTGTTGCTTGCCCTCCTAAGCCTGAATGGCTGCCATGCCACAGTGCCACTGAAACTGAATATAAGGATTAAGGAGACCTAGTCTGTTTTTACTTACATTATTTATGAATTTAACATTTTTTAATAATAAATAATTTTTTTTAAAATAGTGGGTTAGCCCGCCCCGCCCTAGCCCGCGGCTCAAATGGGCCAGCCCGTTTAGGCCCGCTTTTTTACGGGCCTTTAAATATCCGGCCTAACCCACCTTTTATATATGGCGGGGCGGGCTGGCCCAACGGGCCTGACCCATTTTGACACCTCTAAATGTGGTCGAGCCTTTTATGCCAAAGCTCAGCCATGTCAATGGTGGTCACAGGAGCAGCTCCACCTATAATGGTTTCTCCTTTCAGCACATAAAGTCCATTGACCTTTGTGCCTTTCATGACTACCATTCCTTGTTTAGTGACTTGAATCTCACCATCTTGTGTCTTGAATTCACATCCTGCACCATTAAGCAAACCTAAGGAAATCAAATTTCTTTTAAGTTTTGGGATATACCTGACATTGGTTAAAGTTCTGATTCTGCCATCATGCATCTTCAATTTGATGCTGCCAATTCCCATAACCGTGTAGGAGTGATCATCTCCAAGAAGCACCAATCCTCCCTTCTCCATTTTGAGTGTAGAGAACCAGGATTTCATAGGGCACATATGGAACGAGCAACCTGAGTCCAACACCCACTCAGCCTTCATTCCAGAATCAGCAATGCATAACATGTCTGCATTATCATAGTGATCTTGAGATGATGCTGCTTGTTGAGTGTTATTGCTATTTCCATTGAATTTCTTCTTTCTCTCAGGGTAATTCTTTTTAATATGCCCAGGTTTATGGCAATAGAAGCACTTCCTAACTTCTCCTCCTTCATTCTTATTTCCTGAACCTCCTTGGTCTGACTTGGACTGATTTTGATTGGATTTCTTGAATCTCTTTCCCTTCACAGCCAATCCTTCACCAAGACTTTGGCTCTTCCTTTCATTCTCAGTGCCTAGGAACCTTGATCGAATGGCCACCTGTACTTCTTCCAGTGTTAAAGGCACCACTCTACCATATACTAATGCATCCCTAAAGGATTAGTAGGATTTTGGAAGAGAATTGAGAAGCAAAAGTGTCTTGTCTTCATCCTTTTGTTTTTCCTCAATGTTCTCGAGATCGTCGACTATCTTATTGAACTCATCTAACTTTTCAAGGATCTTTTTCTCCTCAGTTATCTTGAATAAGATCAGCCGTTGTTTCAAGAAGAGTTGATTAGCAAGAGATTTGGTTTGATAAAGTGCTTCCAACTTCTTCCAAACTTCTATTGCAGTCCTTTCTTGGTATACTTCTCTTAAGGCTTTCTCTCCCAAGCACAAGATGATCGAGCTCCTAGCTTTCTTGTCAATCTTGTTCCTCTCCCCAGCTGAAAGAGATGAAGATTCATTAGTTTCAGCGCTGGATTCGCCTTCCCATCCATAGATTGCCTCTTCCCAACCTTGTTGAATGAGAATTGCTTCCATCTTCGCCTTCCATAGGGTGAAGTCTCCATTGCCGGTGAACTTCTCCACGTCGAGTTTCATGCTGGACTTTCCGGTGGTCGGGCCGGTTCCCACAGACGGCGCCACTTGTTGAATTTAACCCCGACGCAAACGACAACACTCAAACCACAACACTACCGTTGTAGAAAACCCTAAACAGCAAAGCTTCGAAAACATGTAAATGCAACAACAAACAACGATCAACACACCGGAATTTTAAGGTGGTTCGGCTCGCCACATCGGCCTACATCCACCGGAGAAGAAATAAAACAATTTCACTAAGAATCGAAGGAGAATTCACGATTACAAATCTGGCCAGAAAATTAGGGCTTTTCACTCAAAGAACTAAGAACCCTAATTCGCTAAAACTCACAAATTACACAGAATTGAAAGATGAGATTACAACTGAGTATTCTCCTATTTATAAGCGGCCAAAGCCCTCTGTCAATTTGAGGATCGGATCTCCGAGCTTGAACGAATTTCTGTTTCAATTTCCAATCTATCGCCAGAAACCCTAACTGAACTCCAACCAATTAACTACCTCGAACCGGTAGTTACAGAGAACTTGCAGCGCCCTGTTCGACCCGTTTTAGACCGGTTTTTGGTGATCCGAATCCGGTTCTAGAATCCTTGTTCAATTTTCGAGTTGATTCAATCTACAACTACCGTGCCTATTCTGCATTATTTTCTTCTCCCTCTTCTCCATTCTTACCATATTTTATTTCGAAAAAAATTTCTACAAAATTTCAAAGATGCCGATTGAAAGGAAAAAACCTCAAAAATACTATGTTGTCTTTATAGTTTCACGAGTCAATATATATGGTAGCTGGCATGAATGCTCACAACACGTCATTGGATTCAAAGGTAGCGTATACCGAGCTTTTCGGACCGAGGATGAAGCTATTGTTGCATATACTTCGTATTTTCGGATGAACTCTGTCCACTTCATCTCGAAAGTTTGATTGTAAGGCTGTTGTACACTATTCCTTTAAATTCTACCATGCATCTATAAAAATCTTCGAGAGAATGTGACATATGCAATATCGATGGATCGTGTCTGGCATCAAATCACAAATTGCTATCTTGATGCTTTCACATTGGTCTGTGATTATTGCAGTAGGATGAATATTACCCATTGCTTCCAACTAATTGGAAAAAGGTCATCTAAAGGATTATGCGTCTTCATGAGTCACCAATGCACATCCTAATAAATAGTATGGAATGCCCATGATGATTAACACCGATGATTAATGCAAAAGACATTTTGTACCTAATTAAACATCATTGAAAAATCATGTTAAAATAAATATCAATACATCCTAAAATGTAATTATAGCTAAAAAAAAACATGCATGTACAAACCTACTTTACACTGTTGCAAAAACCATGCATGCATAAAACTACTTTATTGGACCTAAATAAAGATGAATTGCATTGTTGCAAAAATAAAATCAATAAAACCTACTATATTTCTACTATTTTATCTACTTCAATTAACTGACATTTTTTCTTCTTATTTCTCAATTTGCAATTCTCTTTTAATTTTTTTTCCATCATCTTTTTTAATTTTTTTGACTTTATCTATATTCTTCACTTTTTTTTTTCCTAAATTACCTAAAAACCATGCATGCACAAACATAAACCTTAAACCCAACAAATAGAATAGTAAACACTAGACATTAAACATTATAATTTGAACCTGTTGACGAGGTATGTTATGTCAAAATTGATGACATCCTGAAACTCTTGGTATGCAACCTTGCTTCTCTGATGAATCCATAAAACGTTATATAACCTGCCCTCTAAATCAATGTCCATTAAATAAAAGAAATTTATATCTTTTTGTTGTAGTTGAACGAACATCTTTCGAATTGCTTCTGCATCAACTCCATCACCGAGCCTCAACCGTCTTCTCTCCTCAATTAAATTCCTACAGTCTTTAGGAAGACATCCAAATTTTGAGGACCACCACATTGTACCTCCAATAGTCTCACATTTTTACAAGTTCTTATACATGCATTAAAGACATGTAAACATATGACTAAAAAAAAATAAATTTACTTTCTAATCATTTTTACAAGACCGTACCTGCAACATCATTTGCTTCCAACTGCCTCTTCATGTGCACGGGCAAATGCCTATGAGCTGGCATTAACAATGAAAATGTTGGATCAATTTCATTGATTGTGCTCAGTAACAATCTTTGTCATCATCCAACTCCCATTGTCTAGTTTGCAATCGACCTTTTTAGAAGACTTTTGAGTCTTGGATTTTCCTAAAAACTTTTGAGTCTTGGATTTTCCGGCCTTATCACATACCATAAGCGCCTACTTATAATTAATCTGCTTCATCTTCTTTCTTGTATGTCCTTTTCACGACGCTAAATCCCTTACGTCTACCATGTTCTTGATAAGCATTGAATAAGCTATCAAGACTATCGAACAACATACCATAGACCAATGTACTTGTTTCATCTTCTACGGTATTTTCTGACAATCCCGCTAGATTATTGGACATAGAGGCTTGACTCGAAGATTGGATATCTTCACCTTCATTATCGTTATCTTCACCTTGTGATGGATTTGACTAATTTTGTGAGAGACTATCTCGAACAATTGCGTCATGACGAATGGATGAAGAAACATTATCCATGGTTGTTTAATTTTACAGACAGGAATGTGTCTTTTTGGAAGAAATATTCTAAGTTGGTAGTATGGGAGGGGAATTATTTCACTTTATATATTTACGATTAATCTGGATATTGCTTCAATAAGTAATCATTATGTTTCCTAATTACCGTTTCAATTGCATGAAGAAGTGTGCTTAGGCGGTTGCAAGTTATGAAGGGAACTAATTTTACATATTTAGGTGCCATGATGCACTATTTTAGAAGCCAAAAACTATAAGGGTTTAAATGTACTTTACTAATTAATTTTTATTTAATTTCAATTTCTGAATATCCAAATTCTGAATACCTATCATTACCGAAAACATAATGCTCTACTAGTTCAATCATAGTAGCTCCCAAATGACAATCTAGAAATCCACCCCATTAGTACTCCAACACAATGATTTAACAACATTATCTGATTTTCAATGTCATCGTAATAGTAAATGTGTATTTAGAATTTGAGACTCAACTCATATTGCATACAAGTTATGATCAAGTGCTTATCATTACACCAAAAGCTATAGTTTATATTATATCATGCGTTGTGTTTAGAACACATGAACTCGCTTTGATACCCCTACTCAATTCCAAATATTTACCATTAATTTATGGTTGAGATGCAACTTTATTCTCTTATGTCAATTCATAACATGGTCCCAACTTATTTCATGTATGCAATTATTGTGAATTTAAACACCAATCATTTAACTACACAACCCAACATTTGAAATCCCCACTAGTACAAATTAAAATTCATGGGGAACTCATCCTTATCTAGCTCACAAGAGAAGCATAACAAATTTATTTTGTAGTCCAAATAATACCCCTATTTTATAATAATGCAGATACATCATGATTTATCATCCTACTATGTCATTGCTTCCTATTCTATGTTCTTTTTAATGAGACTGAAATATTGGAAGGGAGGAGACAATAAAGACTAGAAAACTTGCATGATCCAAATTCAAATTCTAATCATCACACAATCTGCACTTTTATAAATATGTATACCACTTGAGTTACAAGACTCTTAAGTCTCCATATCTAGGTTGGATGAATGTATTTATATCATCAACATTTTCATTGAAAAAACTTATTTGGTCTATCTAACATGCTAATTAGGTTATAATTTCAATCTTTATGGACTGTATTGAAATTTACACCAAAAAAAGGGGGTACCAAAACCAAAATTCCGCCACAGGGAAAAAGGGTTTTGGTGGGTTGAAGGCAAAAATGATATTTCCGAAATCTCAAGGACTTGCAAATGAAAAACAATCATTTAAACCTCATAGTAGAGTAACAAAATCTGGAAAATTTCATCCATAGGAAAATCTGTCGGTTCAGCCCATACTCCATAGCTCTCTCAACACTGATATGGCATTTTCCATGCCCAGATTTTCAACATCCACCACTATTTCTCTGACTACTTCGAAAGTTTTGTGCAATATTCCTCAGCCTTGTGTTACTTTTCCCCAATTCGGCAGAATAAACGCAATCTCCGGTGGTAGATACGGTTTACTATGTTGTCGTGCGGCGGCGAAGCAGCAGAAAGGTGGCGCGCCGCCGACGACCAAGAAAAAGAAGAAGCCTAGTAGTAGGAGTAATACTAAGAGGTTGAGTGGAGATGATTTTGAGATTGAAAAGAGTGTTAGTGGTAGTGGTAGTGGAGTGGAGGTGCTAGAGTCACCGTCACAGTCATCTCAGTCAACGTACTCTGCGCTGCCTCTGCCGAACCCGCCGGCGGGTTTTGTATTGGATGACCAAGGGAAAGTTCTTATGGCTTCTAACAAACGCATTGCTACTATTGTGAGTTTTTCAGTTTTTTTTTTTTTTTTTTAAATTTGTTATTCTTGTTATCTTCTTTTGAAATTAAATTGCGTACAACATGCCTGTGTTATGTGGTTATTTTCTCCTATGTTTGTGTGGATATTGGCATGATCAAATGAGTGAATTTGCTGGTAGAATTTAGGTGTGAAAAAGAGTGAATTTGCAATGATATCATTTGCTGGTATCAACTTTGTTGCAGCCAAATGAGGGGGTGTAAGTTGAGTGTAACTTATGTGTGGCTAGTGTCATAGCTAATTTCCTTAATTTGAAGTTAATTAGTGAAGCTAATTTGATCATTTCTACTGAATTTTCTGTTTTCTGTTTTGTAAAGGATGTCAGGTCTTAACATTTACAAAAAAGTGATGATATAGGATTGAAACTGTCTTCCGGTTGATGTTGAACATATCCTATTTCAGTAAACTGCCACTGTTTTGAGTACCAAAGGGTTTTGATATGTCTAGTAGCTTGCATACTCTCTACTTGTGGCGAGGATTGTGCTTTCAGGGTGTAGGAAACATTAATTTGTTCTTTTAGTATATACAAGTATAGAATACGTGTGTTGCACGTGGAGGATGCATTTTTTTAATCATAAATATTAAATTACTATTAAGACCTTAAATAATAATCTTTTATAAGGATATATAACATATATTAAATTAGAGTCCTAATATAATGGAGTCCTACTCATAATAGAATTCTATATGATTTTGGTTTAGAATTGATCTAATGTAAAATTATTTAAATATGAAAATCATACATTACTATTATAACCTTAAATATAATATTTAATAAGGATATATTAGTCAATCCATTGTAAGAAACATCTATACTTTTATATAGGTAATAATATATAGATATTTTCTTTGTTGTGTTATTTAAATTCTGTCTTCTGCCATTAGGCCAGTTTCTTATAGGTACTTTTGTGTTTGATTTTAAAGGTTTCGTTGCACACCTTTGACCAATGAGGTGGCCTTTTGGCCTTTTCCCCCCCTTAATTCCTTTAAGTCACTAGAAACTGTTTGCAGAGTTATGCTTATATTGCTACCCCATCGAGCTACAGTTTTATCAAGATGTTTCTCATCCTAAAGTTAACGGGGCCTTTTTGGATGCATCTACAATTTAGGATTGCCATGGTAAAACTGGCTACTGAGTCTGGAATTCCACATTCTCCTCAAGATACTATATAACTGTAATTAAGTTATGGAAAACTAGTGCACATTAGAAATTCACTTCATCTGAGGCTTTTTGACATTGTTCACATAATTTAATGATTTAAAAAAACAAATTCTATGAAAGAATCAAGTAAAGCATGAAATAATTAAGCTAAAAAATTGGTGCATTCGAGAACTCATGATCAGTTGTCCATTCAATTTCAGCTTTCTTTTATATTTCATTTCATTAGACATTTTGACTCGCTAAACAAAATTTTAGGTGCTTTGAATTGTTTGCAAACTGGATATTGGAATGTGGATGTAAGGTATAGGACAAAACTGGCATTTTAGTTCTTCTAGTTTTGTAGACGGAATAACTTGAATCTTTCCTTGTCACTCGTTTTCTTTTTGTGCTTCTTTTCTTTCTTTCTTTATTTTGGGTGCATTTGTCTCTCTGATTATATTCTTCTGTAGTTTATAAAATATAAGAATTCGCTGGCAGGTTGATTCAGCCAATAACTTCCCCCTGGAGTGTGTTATTAGGAGGGTATTTACAAATACACGAGGAGAGGATTGTATGCTACTCTGTCCAGTTGATACGTAAGTGCCACACAGGTGTTATATAATATGTTTTCTCTTTTGTAACTGAAAGTTAATTGTGTATACTGTTTGCAGGCCTGTTCAGATTTTGAAGAGTGTAAACTTTGAAGGGTGGTCTGCTGTAAGTCTTTGCTCATCTAGCTGGTTGAGATTCACTATGCATTTATATAATAATTTAAAATCCTATTATTTTGTCATGTGTTAATTGTAATTTTCATTTCACCTAACTGTTGTTGTGTACGTTAATGGATTACTTTCCTCTATATGAATCATTAGTTTTAGAACTTATGACTGAAATTTTCTGATGATATGCAAACATGTGAGAAACTATGAACATTCACTGATAATTGGTCACTTGGTGAAGATCTCTTCTATAGTTGAAACTCTGATGATAAGTTTTGGAATTGCAACTAATCTTAGTGATCTTTAGAAGCTTGAAAATGTGAATATGTGCCAAAAGGGCAGAGACAGATGAGTATCTATGAATTAGGAGCATCTTCATGCTCTCTCATTCTCTTAGTCAAGATTATAACTGCAAATGTTTGTTCTTATCTTCAAGATACTTCGTCTTGCTATACTTATCTTCTATTGGGCACTAGGGTTGCACAAAATATTTTTTACTGAGAAGCAAGGAAGTGACATATAGTGCACAATATATATCGAAGCATTAATTAGAACTTGTTTATTGGTAATTCCTGATGGGCTGCTGGGATCTTGAAAATGGAGAAATGAGAGAGATTAAGAAATTTCTTGCTCAATAATTTGTGGTGTGTGTGTGTGTGTGTGTGTATATATATATATATATGAGTATACAGCACGTGCGTCGCACGTGAATGATGAATTTTTTAAATCAAAAATATTAAATTACTATTAATACATTAAAATAATAATCTTTTATAAGGATATATAATCTATATTAAATTAGAATCCTAATGTAATAGTCCTATTCATAATAGAATTCTATATGATTTTGTTAGAATCTAATGTAAAATTATTTAAATGCAAAAAAATCTTAATTTACTATTATAACCTTAAGTATAATCTTTAATAAGAGTATATCAGACAATCCATATTTTTTAAGAAATATCCATACTTTTATATAGGTAATATATCTATTACCTATATAAAAGTATGGATATTTCTTACAAAATATGGATTTCCTAATATATCCTTGTAAAAGATTTTATTTAAGGTTATAATAGTAATTTGTGATTTTTATATTTAAATAATTTTACACTAGAATTCTAAATCAAAATCACATAGAGTTCTATTATAAGTAGGACTCTATTATATAAGAATTTTAATTTATTAGATTTTTTTAATTTAATATAGATTGTATATCCTTATAAAAAAATTATATATATATATATATATATATAGTAGGTTGATTTATATCAAACTACTTTTGGCATACTATTTGTAGTGCCACACTACAACCTGTCCTTCCTCTTCCTTGTTACCTACTTGTTTTGGTGTCTCATGCTAAGAACCTTTAAATATCTTCTGTCTTTTAGGTTAGTGATGAAGAAGTAGACGCTATCCTCCCCTCTGCAGCTTATGCTCTTGCCAAAATACATATGCATCTTGTTTACAGTGGGTATGACAAAGCATATGTTAACTTTCCCCAGCATTATTTTTGTTAAGTCTTTGCATCTCTTTATCATATGCTTATTACACTGTTTCCATTTTGTGCATATGTTGCGGAACTTGTCCCTTGCTACCATCAGATTCTGTTATACAGCACGAGGCGGTTTTTGCTACACAGAGGAAGACATATTTGAATTTAACTTGGGTATATCTTTGTATATGAATCTTTATAACTTGATCCTTGTTGAGCTGTAGTAGTTATTCATCTTATTCTCACCACTGAAATTGATCTCCATATATTGCTCTTCAGGGTGCTTACAGTTAATTGTGATTTTAGAACTTAGTTACAAGATTTGTTAATCAGAGTCTGAAGAATGACCAGTACGTTCGTGTTAGACTCTTTTTCATGTGTTGGGAAGTCCATTAACTGCCCATACCTGTAGTTCACACTTATCTTATGGTTCCCCAACTTCATGTGGCTTTTTATCAGCTACAAACTTACTATCGTTTGTAGGTGGATTTTTTTTTTGTCTTAGAACCTGGAGTGTGATTTTTATGTTTAGGATTTTATAAGTACTATAGCTTGTCATTTCTGTGAAGTTAATTTGATGTGATTTACACCTGTCACATCATCTATTGATATGATGTGCTGCACATTCTCATATCTCAGATGTATGACACAATGTAGTCCCCCTTAATATAATTAGATTGCACTTATTGGTTATAACCGCGCACCGGCCTTCACACAGACTTGGTGTTACTGCACAAATCTGTGCAAATCCACTTTAACGAATAACCTGAACTGGCTTTTGATTTTCCTCAGCAAGTATGAAACTTTTGGGCTGCCTTATCTTGTCATTAAACTATATAAGAATTGATACCATGTCTGGAAATATGAATATTTCTTTTGTAGCAAACAATTGAAAAGCTCTTTTGGTTAAACCCAGTTTATTACTGAAATTATAACTTGTTAATGAGAATTTTCTATTTATGCAGATAATGGTGAAGATGTAGATGGTTTACCCACTGAAGGCATTGAAATTGCCTGCTTCCATCTGGTATGACATTAGAAGTTAGTTTGGCATATTGACCAGATATGACATTACTTTGTCTAGAAATAAGAATTAGGACCTTATGGATGAAAAAACTTCATGTCCTCCAGCATCTGGAGCCAACAAAATGCGTGAATATGCATAAATCTCAACAAAGACTCTGTTTGCTTTTGTTTTTCCAAAACAAAAATCATTTCAATATCTACCTCCTTAGACAAACCTTATAGTTATCTTGTTACTGATCAGTTCCATATCAATACATCATTTTTAAATATCTTTTTTACATATTCTTAAAACACTTCCTCTACATCTTCCCCCAACACACACGAACAAAACTAGACTCTAGTTTTGCATGTAGAAGCTATTAAGTTCTTCTCATGACTGAGAAAATACTTTTTTTCCCCCTTTGATTTGAAAGTAAAAAGACAAGGGTACTAATCTATAGGTTAAAAATGTCAAAGAAGCTAAGCATGGTTTTGATCGATGTATACAGGTTACACTTGAAAATCCTGGAAGAACTCTAATATTTATTTCATTCCTACTACCCAATACAGATTTTTTTTTTTTGTTCTCATATTTCTTCATGCAGGAAGGTTCACACTATATGATTTACACACCTTCTGACCCTCTTCTGTTTGTCGCGGTGAAGGATAGAAATGGTGTACTACAAATAGCTGATGATGTAAGAAGAATTTAATTTTGTTGTTGCATCTTTCATTGTTTCTTTTCTTTATCTATGTTATCATTGAACTTAAATCATGCTAGAAACACTAAAGTAGTATTTCAAACTATTTGCACCTTACTTTAAAAAGCATTGGGGATGTTGCTCTAGAAGTTGTACTCATATCTTAGATACTTGTATTCGCACCCTTTTCTCTAAAAAAACTCATGGCAGAAACTACGAATATGAAGGTCAAGAAGTTGAAAAGCATGATATGATGCTTTTCCTCATGCTCTCTCGTTTCTAAGTTTGTCCTTTACTTGCATATAGTTTCAGTGACACATGACTCTTTGCTTTGCTTACAGGAACTTTTGGATGATCCTGCTGTAATTAGCATAATAGATGAGGAAACTGAGTTCAACGCCTTAGTGGTATGTATGATAATTTCACATACTGAATCATGCCTGGTAGCTTACTAATTCTTCTTCATCCATTTTTACACTTGCAGGAAGAAGAGGCTGCCCTTCTTGAATCATTGCTTGGAAAAAGATGATTCAGTTATCGATTTTATTAACAACCAGAGGAAGCAGGTTTTGAATGTCATTTTATGGTCATGATAGGTAGCTTGTAAAACTTAACATTGTATATAAAAAGTCTGATTTTTATTTTTCTTAAAACAAAAAACCAGCTTTGTTGTTAATTTTACGAGGTCATTTACCCTGCCCCTGAAGAAAAACCTGGCAGAAAAAAGCTTATAACTCTCATATCATGTACTGTGCTGTAAAAAGAAGCAAGGGAAATTTAGTGGGAATGTAGCAAGATTTATTAGAATGCCATTAGAATTTAGAATTTTATTGTGTTGAACCAAGGAAACTAGCTTTAAGAAACCTCGTCACCTATACACAGTAAACATTTGACCGTGCTGCTATTGCAATTGATCCCAGAAATAGCATATTAGATAATATCATTACAGTTTTGCTATATATTTATGAATTTCTAATTATTAAGCAATGGTTCCCACTTTCCAAAATTTTCTTGGGAGCAAATGAATTTGTGCAATGAAGGCTATCTAGGACCTGAGACTTGCTGAGAAGATAAATAGGATAGTGACTTATCCAATCTATTTGTGGAACTCATTTCCTGTCTTTGCAAATCATACTCATTCTGCTCGTTGTTTACAGCTGATTCTTCTGTGCTATAACACCTTAGAAAGTTGAGTGAATCAATCTTTGGTTCGCACAGTGGCATCTCACCTTCCAGCATCCGGACCACATTAGACATCGAAGGCCTTAAGTTTGGCTCTCGGTGCACACAACACAGAGCCACACGTACAAGTTTCTCCACTTCCTCATATGGAGCCTTTTCTACCAGCCTTGGATCCACGAGCTCTAGGTACTGTCTTTCCATGTGCATTTCCAGTGCACGTAAGGGAAAGTTAATCTGACGCTGCCCATATTCTTCTGATGAAGATGAAGAGAAGAAATTTCTGTCGCCACGTATGATTTCTAATAATACCATCCCGTAACTGTACACATCTGTCTTGTCTGAAATCAGAGTGTTTGTGAGCCACTCCGGTGCTATGTAACCCCTGGTTCCCCTCATTGTTGTGAAGAAGCCTGATAGCTCTCTACTGAGCAGCTTTGAGAGCCCAAAATCCGAGACTTTCACCTGCAGATTGTCATTGAGGAGGATGTTCTCTGGCTTGACGTCACAGTGGATGATCTTGTGCTCGCATTCAGTATGCAGGTACGCCAACCCTCTTGCTGTTCCAACTGCTATTTTATATCTTTCATTCCATTCCAAAACAGTTTCACCATGAAAAAGGGTCTGATCCAACGACCCTCGATTCATATACTCGTAGATTAAGAGCCTTTGCCCACTATGTTCACAGAATCCTTTTAGTTTAACCAAATTGACATGGCGGATTTTCCCAATGGTAGCAATCTCAGAGAGGAACTCCCTCCTCCCCTCAGCTCCCAAGCAGTTGATTTTCTTCACTGCTACATTTGTTGAATCCTCAAGAATGCCTTTATATACAGTTCCAAACCCACCAGATCCTATCTTAGTTCTGAAACCTTCAGTTATTGTTGCAAGTTCCTCGTAATCGAACCTTGCAGGCAAGCCTGGAATCCCAGTGAAAACCTCTCTGTTTAACTTCAAGATTTCTGCCTGTTTGCCCCACCTTCTACTTCTTCTTCTCAACCAAACTAGAATCATAACGAGGACGATTATCGTAGCCCCCAGTGACAGTGGCAGCACGGCTGCCATGACCGAGAGATTTGTTTTCTTCTTCTGTGATCCGGATTTTGGGTTTTCCACTCTTATCGCTTTAATATACCCCACACGATTGATATTCCACATAAGAATTGACTTGTTGTACATAGAACCCAAATGGTCCCTTATCATATAACATGATCCTGAATCTTGATCATGGAAAATGCCCAAACAAGAGCAATTTCTTGAACAAAGACTCTGACAGTTTGATAGATTCATTCCATGCATCATAGGATCAACAAAATCATTGGAAAAATAATCTTCGTTGTTGCTCAAATTCAAATACTTGATCTCCTGACCTGATGATGAAACACCATTGCAAGGACCTTGCAATGCCAGAGAAGCATCAATCGGCACACATCCCTCGTTTTTCCTGTCAAAATCATGGTGAAACCCTGTTGAACACACACATGTACCTTCAGCAACACAAAGACCAAGGGTACCACAGATGGCAGGAGTTCGACAGCTATCGACTGGAAACCTCAACCTCAAGTCTCGCTTCTCATCTCCATTGATGCTTATGACACTTAACAAACCATTTGGAGCAAGTTTCATGACCTGAAAGTTCTGAGAATTTACTGAAGTTCCATTAGGATTCTGTAGGATGAGTTTGATCACTATCTCACTGCCATTTACTCCCATCAAATACATCCCACTAATGTTCATCACCAAGTACTCGGTCGAAAAACTTGTTTCTATGAAAGCATTAGAATCCATTGACAATCTCCAGTAGTGAATCCCATTCCATTGTAGTATTGCATCATCATCCTCAATCACCATTCTATAGCTGCCTTCTGATGGGTCCTCATCGCTTGATGAAGACACCAACGAACTCCCAATGTGTAGTTTTTGCCCCCCGACCAGTGTATCAACTGGATAATCGAAGCTTTCCCAGATGACATTGTTCATGGCATCAAGCAACACTAGGTTCCAGATTCTAGGAGTTGCAATGAAGAAATGGGAGCAAGTCGCGGTGGTGTTGACCAAATCGCACGGTGTGTTTGATCGAAAAGAGTGATGCCATCCCTGGTGAAGACGAGTCGAGAGGATTCTGAGATGGGTTGATTGCGATTGGCTGACCAAATTCTAGTTTTGGAAGGAACGTGAACAACGGCGAAGTAGAAAAATCTTGATCCAGGTGTCGGGTTCATTATCATGGCGTGGAAAGAACCGTTGTGAGAGGCTAAGAACGCGCCCTGGTTATCTATGAATACGAGGTAAGAAGCAGTGAAGTTGGGCATGATGGAATGGATGTAAATGGTGTTTGAAAGAGTGGATGTTATTATGAGAATGTAGAATAAGAAGGTGGTGATGGTTGAGGTTAATAGTGAGGTGAAACACGGTGGAGAATACGAGGCGGAGGAGTCGCCGGAGCAGCCCATGAAGCGGCCGTGGAGTGGCGGAGGAGGTGGTGGTGGTGTTTCTTAAATTATTTTCAACGTAACTTGTAATGCTGAATGGTCTTTTTGGAGAAACTAAACGATAATTTAGTAATGAAATTCAACCAAGTGGTGGGTGGGGGTTGACATTATCATTCATTGCTTGGTCCCATGACTTTCAGTGATGAGATCATGTACTTCTTGTAATCATGCTTATTTTATATTCTATTCTCTTTAATACATGTCATGTATTTATATATCGTGTTTATTTTTAAAATATTTAGATGGAACTCGTATTAAAATAGAAAGAACTTGTATATTTAAACAAATTATTGTACTCTTAGGTTTGATTAAATATTACTATATTATATCATTAAAAAGGCAAGATATGGCGAAGGTTAAAGTGAATACTTAATTACATAATAGTTTGTTTAATCAATCCTAATATTATATGACGAATAGATGTAGTAGTTCATGAGTACAATGATTTCTTGTCTTATTCAAATATATTTAAATGGGAATAATAAATAAATATATTAATGTTGTGGATGTGGTAATCTTTACGGTTTAAGACAATTAACTAAATATATGATTTTATTTTTGTTTCTATTAACATGTACATTTTATTTAGTATAGTGAATATGATCTGAATGTTTTTATATTTCAGAACATTCAATCGGTACAGAGATTTGAGGTTAATGGAACAGTTCAATATGTACAACAAGATTAAAATATTAAATATTAGAGTTGGTATAAGTATGTGTTTTATAGGTATAAGTATGTGTTTTTCATCTATAATTATGTGTTTTATAAGTACGAGTATCAACACATGCGTTGCATGTGGAGGATGAATTTTTTAAATTAAAAATATTATATTACTATTAATCGACTTAAATATTTTTTTTATAAGGATATACAATCTATATTAAATTAAAAAAATCTAATAAATTAAAGTCCTTATGTAATATAATCCTACTTATAATAGAATTCTATATAATTTTGATTTAGAATTCTAATGTAAAATTATTTAAATATAAAAATCACAAATTACTATTATAACCTTAAATAAAATCTTTTATAAGGATATATTAGGAAATCCATATTTGTAAGAAATTTACATACTTTTATATAGGTAATAGATGTTTTTATAGGTAAAAACATAAGTTTTAAAAGTATGTATTTTACACTCATAAGTATGTCTTTTTCTGCTATAAATATGTGATCTGGAATTCGTCGACGTCGCTAGCGAGTTTGTTGTAAATATTATCTCTTTCAAAGAGCTACACATAACGTTTTAAAATACAAGCAAGATTAAGTAATGAAAGGTAAAATGCATCTTTGGGTTTCTAAATATTAATATTTATTTCGACATGTTTCTAAAAAATTGTCATGTTTAGGTTATTTAGTGAAGAAGTTAAGTGATTTGTTATTGGTGACCTGAAATTACACTTTTGAATTCTTTAGCAACCTTTAAAAATAAAATATATTTTATGAAATATTAAACAAGAGAATTTTGACTTAGAGATTTTAAGTGTACAGGGCTATTTCCGTCATTTAGCCCTTTGTTGAAGGTTTTCCATTTTATAATTGCAGAGTTTGACCAAAATTTTCCGGTATAAACGCTCATTTTGAGGGTTGAATTTCAAAATAAAGTTTTCTAAGACTTGATAATTGACTTTATAAGTTAAATCAGATTAGAATAATGGAAGAAATAAATTTGCTAAGGATTTGAAATTCATTATAATTGAACCTATGTTACGATCTTGATTAATTCGATATTCGGATTTTATCCATATGATCGAAATATAGGGTGTGAGAATGGCTGATGTTAAAATTCCGTTTATTGTACATTCATTTTAATTTAATGAATACAAAAACTCATATGAGACGGTCTCACGGATAGTTTTCGTGAGACGGATCCTTATTATCCATAGATTGAACCCATATCCACAATTTTTCATATGAATTGCTAAGTGTGGGTTATGGGTTGACCCGTCTCACGAAAAAATATCTGTGAGACGGTCTCACACAAGACTTGCTCTTTAATGAAATGCATAATTATATAAAAATTAATCAATTAAAAGTTTCCAAATTCCAACTTAATACAAGCAATTGAAGAATTCACTTATTAATTGGATCTAGTTCAAATCCTTGAATCAGAAAGAAGCTAATAGCGGAGAATATACAACAAATTAATAAAGGTGTTGAATGAATGCTATTATCTAGGACCAGAGACTTGGTGTGAGGATATGTAAGAGAGTGAATTGTAAGAACTAGTGGTGGTACTATTGGTCATTGGTTGTCTATACAACATGAACTCATTTGCCTCACTATTGTTCTCTTCCAACGTCGATGCTTCCGTGAATCTCCGGCCGTAGAACCTCAGGAAATTCAACGACTCCACGTCTGGTTCGCCTAAAGGCATCGCACCTTCCAACATGCCAACGACGTTAGACATGGATGGCCTTAAGTTTGGCTCTTCGTGCACACAACATAAGGCCACCCTGACTAGTTTCTCCACCTCTTCGCTCGTCACTTGTGTTGTCAATTTCGGGTCCACCAGCTCTAAATACCTTCCCTCCTCGTGCATTTCCAATGCAAAGAGGGGGAAGTAAATGAGCCGGTGCCCTGATCCTCCTGTTGAAGGAGATGACATGGCGTTTCCCCAATTGCTGTGATCAGTTCCGGAGCTATTGCTTTGGGTTTGGGGTGAAGAGTTCTTCCTCCCTCTTATGATTTCAAGCAATACCATACCATAACTATATACGTCTGTCTTATCTGAGATTGCGGAGCTTGTTAGCCACTCTGGCGCTAGGTACCCTCGGGTCCCTCTCAGGGTTGTAAACAACCCTGATTGCTCAGTGCTGAGCAGTTTAGAGAGTCCAAAATCCGATATTTTGACCTGTGATTTATCGTGGAGGAGGATGTTCTCTGGTTTGACATCACAATGTATGATCTTGTGCTCACACCCCGAATGCAAGTAGGCTAATGCTCGTGCGGTCCCTACCGCAATCTCATACCTCTCCGCCCATTCCAAAACATGTTCACCATGAAAAAGAGTACGGTCTAATGAACCTCGTTTCATGTACTCGTAGACTAATAGCCTCTGCTCACCGTGAGCACAAAACCCTTTTAGTCTAACCAAGTTGACATGATGAATCTTCCCAATGACACCAATCTCAGCCAAGAACTCCCTCTTCCCTTGAGCTCCCAAGCAAGTGATCTTCTTCACTGCCACATCAGTCCCATCTTCAAGAGTCCCTTATACACCGTCCCGAATCCACCGGACCCGATTTGATTGGTGAAACCAGCAGTGGCCACAACAAGCTCTTCATAATCAAATCTAACCGGCAAACCAGGGATGGAAACAAAATCGACATCTGCTCCATCATCGGATGAGTTACCTAACCCTTTCGATTTACCTCTCTTTCTCCACATCCTTTTTCTCTCATCCTCCTCCTCCTCCTCAAACAAAGCAAAGTTACAACAATGGCTACCACTATAACCCCTGATGATGGAAACAAAACCACTGCCAAAAGAGGGAGCCCTGATTTCTTCTTCCCCACATCACCAACCTATTTCCCACAGCAATCGCTTTCACATACCCAAAACGATCCGTTGATGAGCCCGTTTTCATCACAATAGACCCCAAATAGTTCCTCATCACGTAACACGTTCCAGAGCTTTGTCCATGGAAAACACCAAAGCAAGAACAATTTCTTGAACAGAGACTCTGACACAAGGACAGATTCACACCACGCATCACAGGGTCACTGAAATCATTGGAGAAATAATCCAAATCATTCCTCAAACTCAAGTACTTGATATTAGCACCAGCACCATGATCAGAGCCATTGCAGGGGCCTGGTAGAACCAGAGAAGCATCATTTGGCACACAGTCACCATTATTCGTCTTCGAATCGGAGTGAAACGCAGGAGCACAGGCGCATGAGCCGCCATTAGTACACACACCGAGTCTCCCACATACATATGGAATTCGACATCGATCATCAGGGCCCGTGAAAGGTTGCTTGCTTCTTCTATCAACTGGATTGAACCCCACTACGCTTAACACTCCCTGGTAATCAAGTTTCACCATATTAAAACCATTAGGATCAAGATCCAACGAAAGAGTCACCACAATCTTTTGCCCATTTTCTCCCATCAAATACAGAGCTGTACTGTTCATGATCATATACTCAACCTGGAAATTCGAGTCCCTGAAAACACGTCCATCCATCGACAATTTCCAGTAGTTCATCTGATTCCACTGCAGCATCGCATCACCATCGCCGATCACCAACCTGTAGCTGCCTTCAGACAGATCCTCGTCCATCGAAGAAGACACCAAGGATGTCCCAACGCGTAGCTTTTGTCCCTCCACCAAGACATCTGTCGGAAAATTGAAAGACTCCCACAAGGTACGGTTCGCGCGATCGAGCAGGATTAGGTTTCCTGAATCGAGGAGCTGCATAGAAGAGACCAGAGAGCTTGGCTGAGATGTTGACCAAATGGGGTCGCCTGAATCGTTGTAAAGAGTGAGGCCATTGTTGGTGAGACGGAGCTGAGAAGACTGGGAGATGGGGTGGTTGCGATTGGGCGACCAGATAACAGTGTGGGAAAGGACGTGGATTATGACGACGAAGAAGGATCTTGATTCGGGCTTGACGTTGGTGATTCGGACCTGGAAAGTGCCGTTCGGAGAAGCTAAGAAAGCGCCGGAGTTGTCTATGTATTGGAGGTAAGAGGCTGTGAAGTTGGTCGGAATGGAGGAGTCGTAAATGGGGCCGCAAAGGGTGAGGGGTGGGAAGAGCAAGAAGCAGAAGGTGAGAAGCAGTGAAGATCCCATGCAGGCACGGCGGAGGCGGCGGTAGCGGTGGGGTTTTGGTGGGAGTTAGCAGGGACTAGGATGCAAAATAGGTGAAAATTGAGGACCATCATTACCATATCATGGGTTGGTTTGATGGTTGTGGGTCTGTCTGTGTTTTTTGTTGAAGAAAGGAAGACGTGATGATGGGCTAGTTCATGCTCTTTCTTTCTTTCAGCGTTGACTAAAATGTGTATGTATCTATATGTGGGGCCCGTGGGGGTAGGGTGGCCGCCATTTGCCATTACATTAGATTAAGCATTGTTTATTTTTTATTTAGAGATTTTTTTTCGAAATAGGGAAAACCTCACCTTTTCTTTTTCCCCCAAAATTACTCTGTTTTAGTTACGTGAAAATGTAATTTTTTGATTTAGCTGTAATTGAAAAATTCATAAAAATATGATCCTATTTATTCAATTTTGGTTATGAATTGAAAAGTTCGTCTAATTTTGATCTATTTTTCACCGGATTTTTTATTTTCCAACTATAAATTTGGTGTGAGTGTAGTGCATTCGTCAAAATGTATTCAGAAAATCGAAAATTCAACGAAAAAAGGATGAAAATCAAATGAATTGTCAACCAAGGGATCCAAATAGAAAAATACACTTTTACTAATTGACTAATAACGTAGGAAAATGACGAAAATGGATGTTGGGTTTGTCCTTACTACTACTATAATTATGTAAATTTTTTCATTTGGGTGTTTGGATTAGTTGTTAAAGGAAATTTGAACATCATACTATGCTTCCATTTCACAATGATAGCTTTTCTTGTATTTGCAAGTAATTACGAAATACATTTGATCATTCATACTATATCCATATTTAGTGAATATTGTTGGCCAAAAGGCTATAGAACATAAATTTAAATGAACTCACCCAACACCGTTTTAATTATATAAAGTTTTATGTGAAATTTTTCGTTTTATGATTTTATATGAGACCAACATTAATTATAATTGAATGAGCTAATTCACCTTATATTAATTCATATGAAAATCATCTTTCATAAGATTTTACGTTAGAGTGAAGATAATCTCACACAAAATCTCTTAATAAATGTTAATTTCAAATAATACAAACATTTTAGGAGAAAATTTATCAAAATTTATTAAATTAGATAATAGTAGATTATAATTTACTTGACAAATTTAGAGCATGAATCATTTGATAAAGTCACAACTCATACTCCAAATTTACATATGAATATAATTTTGAATTATTGTCCGTAAAACTTCAAACACATGAAATTATATCCAATATATAGACTATTATATAAGTTTTTATGTTAATATTGTTAGTTAATATTGTAGAAGGATCGAAAGATGAATTGAGTAATGTTTTGATACATACTTTTGAGTGAAGTTTATATATATTTTTTAACTTCACAAATAGAAAGTCTTACTTTGAAAATCATGTGAAAGTCAGCTCATCTTGATAGGCACCGACACGGTTGTATGTTTGTTTTGTTCCCAAGAGTAATGATTGAATTTTTTCTTGCATATAAGATTTTATTTAAAAGAAATTTTGGAATCTAAACTCTATTGATGCGAATATTTTGAATTATTCTACAATTTTAAATTAGTCTTGAGTTGGATAAATTACGATAGGGGTTTCAGTTTGTACATTTCGTGTAAGGAGCTGTTGAAAATTCAACTATCCATTTTTGGTCAAAAATTTATGGGAATTCAATGACGTAAATTCACTTTATTATTATTTGGAGCATATAAGTATAACCACAACGAATCTGCTATCTTCTATAATTGTGTATTATCTGGTGTTCTGATATAACCATCATACGACAAGTACTGTAAAAGATGACATGATTATCTATTTACACTTGTTATTCATTGAAAATGATAAAACACAAGATAAAACATTATCTTAACTCATATTTTAAGAGGTTTGAACATTCTTAATTATATTGTTCTAATTTTTGTGGCCAACTAAACCACAAATTAAATTGATACGATGTTCTTAAAAAGAAATATAACAAATTTATTAAAAGAAAAGGTTACATTTGTGTGCACCTGTTACCAATCTGGATTTGCTGAATTTATTTTGATTTTTTACTTTAACATATATATATATATATTATGTTAGTGTAACTTATATATTATATTAATATATACAAATATCATGACATTTATATGATATTGTAACTTTAAAAAAATCAGTGCACGATATATCAACATATATACCTTTATATATTATTTATATATACATTAATATTAGCATAAGCATGTGTATGTAATCTTATTATATCAACACAAATGTCATATTATTAGAACATGAGTGATTCACCTAATATAACATTACTGTTCAAACGATGTATTATATATTTATGTAATATAATATAAAAATACAGGAGTAAGTCTCACGTGAGATCATCTCACGAATCATTTCATGTGAGATGAATCAAACCATGACCCACATCTTACAATTCACATGTAAATTTATGGATATGAGTTTAGTAAATGAATAAAAAGGATCCGTCTCACAACGATAATTCTTAAGATCGTCTTATACAAGTTTTTGTAAAAATACAGATGTCATAAGTTATAAAAAAAAATGTATTACATATTTTTCGGAACATGAGCATGCACACACTTAGGCTCTTTGGGATGTGTACTAGGGTGTGGGATATTGTGGTCTCGGGTTGGATCCACTCGAGTTAGATGGGTTCATGCACAATTTCACCATATGTTTAGAAAAAAAAAGTTAAAAATGTCTTGATTATAGCTCCAATAATAATAAAATAAAGAGTAGCTCATCATAGGTTTTACCTCGTGATTCTTGCTTGTATTCACCCTAAAGTTTAAAGCAAGCAAGAAATTCAATACATCTTTTGGGGTAATTCTATAATACACCAACTCTTCATTCATTTTCAATCATCAGATTTGAGATCATTAAGGTCAAAGTTAACTATGGTCTCAAATATAATGACTGAAAATGATGAAAAATCTGATTTATTAATACATTCGATGTACTATAGAAGGACTCATCTTTTGGGACTTTGATGAGGGTTGGCTTGTGTTAGTTGTGGGTATTAAACTATCGTGGGAATTTAATATGAGGTTACAATAAGTCAATGGAGAAACAAAATAAATGATTTGTTTAATTATTAGTGAATTCATTTTATTAGGCACATCAAATCAAATAGTCAACGATCCAGCAATGAATGTTTATGAATGTGTGTGTCCCTTTGACCTTTTCTTATGTTGTATATAATTGAGATTTATATAATAATCAAATCATATATTATTACTTCTTCCAATCATTTATTTTGAATGGACTACTATAAATTGTTGTAATTATAATGAGTTTGATGGGCACAATTTACCAATATGTGATTCAAGTTTGACTCAGCTCAATTTGGAGATATCTAGTTAGCATGCATGTTTCATTCTTAGCTATTATCTTAAGATGTTTCGAACCCTCTAATTAGGAAATGTTGCGTCAGTCCTCCCAATGTAAAAAAAATAGCAATGTTGTGATTTAATAATTCATTTCAAATGAGTGTTAATGATGTTAACTTTTATAATAAATTTCCAACAATATTCTTGTACATTAAACGATTCATATCTTTTTACTTACATTTTAAACATTATCTTCTTATTTTTTATTTTTCTCACAAATACGGACGTTAAATTATATTTAATTATCATTAATATTTGTAATATTATCAAATTAATAATTTAAAACATTAAAGTATAGTTGCGGGGTTTCCTAATTAAATCTTCAAATTATCATAAATCCAAACATTTAAATCTTGAGATTTGGTTAGTTTTTTTTTTTAAAACAATATTCATATTTTTAATTTAGTTTGAATTTCAGACTAATTCTTAAATAAAAATATATGTTTCAATATTATGATTAACTTTTAAAATAATTTTCTAAATAAATTGAAATTATATCATACTCTATAATCATAAATTTTTTTTAAATTTTAAGATTTAGTTAGAAGTTTTTAATTATATTAATAATATGCATTTTGTATTTCAGATTAATATTTTAAATATAATGTAAGTTCTTGTGTTTGTTAATTTTCAATATATGCCTTGTAATATATGACATTATTTAATCTTAAATGTTAGTTTATTAATTTTTCAGATTTTACTTGTATTTTATTTAACAATCTTAGTAGTTTTATTCTTATTTTGAAATTTTCTGAATTATAAAAATATTATTTAATATTCTAGATTTTTTTTTTTTATCTTCGATACTTGTACTGTTGTTTTATTGTGTATTATGCATGAGTATTTGTATAAAATCTTAATCATAGTTGAGTTATCTATAATATTTTAACAATCTTCATACTTCAATTTAATTTGAAATACATATTTATTAGCATTATTTTAATTTTCTGATATATATATATATATATATATTGTAAAGTTTCATTTCTTTATGTAAATTTACAATTTTTAGATTTATTTGATTTTTTTTTTCAAACTTTGAACAATCTTTGAATTTTAATTTTTAAAATATTTTAAATTCTAAAAATTTATTTTATTGTTTCGAAAATTGATTTTATTATTTTTTTAAATTTATTGAGAAATATATTATATGTTAAGTGTTATGTAAAATTGAATCAAAGTGAACATAATATTTTCAAATTAAGGTTACAAAAAATATTCAAAAAAAAGTATAAAGAATAATTCTAAAATATGTAAAATAAATATTTCACATTAAAAAATTTAATTCCAAGCTATTGGTAAATAAAATAACAAAATAATTTATATAAAAAAGTTGAAAATTTGGAGTGAAAAATGAGGATTCTATACTATATATTTAAAAAGATCAATGAATAGTTTTTTATATACTATGTAAAAGGTATTATAGTCAATATATAAGTTAAAAATTGAGCAAATTCAAGCATAGGTTGCACAAGGGGCGAGTGAAACAAACTCCACGTTAAGTTTGACAGAACAGAGATTTTGCACAGATTTATTTCCAAATCACAGGGGGCCCGACTCATTTTTTTTTACCCCTTGATAATATAACAAAACTCCATGTATGTGTATATCTATTCATACTAATATTGATTATAGAGTACATGTGTTGCATGTGCAGAATGAATTTTGTTATAGTTATGGATTAAAAGATGAATATATATATATAGTTGTACTGGATTAAAAATTCTAATTCTTCAATTTCTAACTAATCATTATTTCGGAAAAATTAAAATAGTAATAAGTTTGAAATTCTAAAACGAAATCTATCTATCTATTACCTATATAAAAGTATGAATGTTTCTTACAAAATATGGATTGTCTAATATATCCTTATTAAATATTATTATTTAAGGTTATAATAGTTATTTATGATTTTCATCTATTATATATTAGATTTATAATCTAGAGTAATATAGAATTTTATTATGAGTAGGACTCTAATTTAATATAGATTATACATCCTTATCAAACATTATTATTTAAGGTCTTAATAGTAATTTAATATTTTTGATTTGAATAAAATATATTAGAATTAATATATATTTATTAATTTATTTTTACTGTATATTTTAATAATTTTATTATTTATATTAATGTATGTCATGACTTTGTTTATATAATTGTAATAAATGAGGAACTAATTATATATATATATATATATTATATAATAATTTAGTTATTTTTTTCTCCTGTTTCTTACATGTTCTTTATTTTTTTTCTTTCTTTATAATCTAGTAATTCAATAGGAATAAGAATAAGGCACATCTTCCTATTATTAAAAGTTTTCATATTTGATTGTTTTCATTTTATTCTTATTATCTCTTACAAACATATAAGGTTTTTTACATATTTATTTTTTCTAAAAATATTTTATTTTATTTCAATTAAAATTCCAAATATTAATTATACCTCAATTCCACATTATCTTCAACAGGAGACATCATTTTTCAAGAATGACAATATATAAATATTGTTAAATGAATATATTTGTTTCAATACAACTGTTAAGAATTTTAAGAACTAATTGAGTTGTCTAAATTTGTCAGTTATGAGAAAGAAAGTGGAAGAAAAAGTCTTACTTAGAGAATATTATTGCCGCTAACTTAAATTAGAAATTCAAAGTGTTAGGAACCTTTGTATAAATTTTGATGAATACAAAACATGTAATAGATAGGAAGTAGTAACCTTGTACTTAGGATTTTCAATGTAAAAGTTTTTGTTAAGTCAAGGATGCTGCCTGAAGATCAAAAGCTCACTAATCAAAACTCAGTGGACTAAGGAAGAACCTTACAGGAAGCTACCTGAAGCATGCTGATCTTACTAATCTATATAGGAAGCTAGTCTAAGCATGCTGATCAGTAATACAGGAAGCTAGCTGACCTTACGGGACACTGCAGGAGGCTAATCAAGCACACTGCATACAACAATCTAAATTCCAGTAAACGACAAAGAAGACTTGATCATCCTAAAGGACCATTATTTCTGAATCGGCACCCCCAATTCACCTAAAGAAATATTCAAAAAGGAGCCAATTAGAGAATAACCCCTGAAAGGATTCAGGAGACAAAAGGACGATTCAGCAGAGTGAAGGGCAGAGTGTAATGGTGTACCGGAATGCGCAGAGGATCTTTACGAGCCAATCATTGCTGGACACCCCTCTGATCAGGAAGCTACCTCCTTCAACGGATGGAATTTCCTAAAGCCTATAAATAGATGAAGAGTCAACTAAAACTTACGAGCTCTCAAGCAAATTTCCTAAGTTCTCAAGCATTCAAATCCTTAAAGTTGCAGTCTCTTAATCTATCAGCAGCAAGCAATACAACTACCTAAGCTATCATACCAGAAGCTTGTTGCACCCCGAGTTGAAGAAGACTTATCTTTTATTCTTCATAGATTGTTTTAGGAGTCTCTTAGAAGAGGATAGTTCCTGCTGAGTGTGTTCACTCTTATTAGAAGAGTAGAAGTCCTGTGTGGGCTATTGTATTGGTCTAGCAGTTAGGGGTGTGCAGATTTCGGTTAAAACCGAAATAACCGACCGAACCGAACCGAAATAAGCAGTTCGGTTCGGTTTTTTTTAATTCGGTTCGGTATCGGTTGTTGTTGTTGAGCAATTCGGTATTTCGGTTCGGTTTTGGTTTCTGAAATAAGAATACCGTATTAACCGAACCGAACCGAATAATATATTTATATATAATATATTATATTATATTATAATAATATATTATATTATATTAAAGTGTGTATAGCAGTATAGGAAATTGGTAAAGCTAATTAGCTAAGCTGCGCTGGAAGAGAAAATTTCAGATTCAAAGGAAGAAAAAAACCTAGCCACTACCCGCTGGCCGCTCCGGCGCTCCGCCACTCGCCGCCACTCCCTCCCTCTCGGCCTCTTCTCCTCTGCCCGTCGCCGGTGCCCATCACTGGCCTCTTCTACTCTGCCACTCTTGACTCTGCCCGTCGCACCACTGCCGCACCACCACCAGATCCAAACCAATCTTGATTCAATTTTCTGGAATTATAGAAGGTAATTTCTTGATAAAACCAATCAAAATTCGGGAGAAAACTTCTTTACCCCTCTATTGAGTTTCAAAGCTTGGATATAGCAGTATACCTGAACTGTTTGGGGTGTGCAATTTTTTCAGCAGAAGTGTTTATTTCTTTATCATCAATTTCATGTATTGGATAATTTTTACATCCTTTAGTTTGGATAATTTTGTTTGATGTATTAGATGATAAAGAATATATTTGGAGCTAATGCAGTATTGGATAATGAAGAATATATTTGGATAATTTTGCTGATCTATTTCCCAATGGCATAGATTTTTATTGCTTATACTATATAGAAATACGACGTCTTTCAATTTAGCATTTCAGAGTAAATATTGATTCTTAAAACATCAGCATCCAACTGGTTAATATGTTCTCCTATGACAGACTTGGGTTGTTGTGCTTTCTGCTTCCTTCTATAAGGAGATCTCACATTTGGGCTTTTAGATAACTCCTCATGTGCATGAGAATTACTGCCGGACAAAACATCAGCAGCAAATTTGAAATCAAATAAAACTTGCAGAACACCTTTCTCTGAAATTTGAGACCCACGGACTTCCTCAGTTGACAAGAAATCTTCATATATTTTAACAACTTATGCAAGCATAATGGAAGTTATAACCAATTATTTTGTTTGCTGATCCAATTATTTCACCTTGGCTTATATATACACAATAAGAATGCTAGACCCTGCTTTTTTGTTTTAATAAAAGAATGTCCATGAGAAAATCAAGATGATATATTCTGATAAAGATATGTTTGACTAACACCGTATTTAATTGTAGATGTCTAACCAAGAAGCAGCAGCAGAAGGGTGCATTGGAAGCAACTGTAGTCAAGTCTCTCTCTCTCTCTCACAGTCTGAATCTGTAGATGTTGATCATTTGAATCAACCATCAAATACGACTGAAGCTCGATCAGTAGTGAAGAGGAAACCCATGAAAGTAAGGTCCAAAGTGTGGGAGCACTTTGAGAAGATCAAGGATGAGAATGGCGAAGTTTCAACAGCTAAGTGTAACTACTGTGATAGATTATTTGCATGTCATCCCAAAAGAAATGGCACTTCATCACTTAATTGTCATATGAATGCATGCATTAAAAACCCACACAATGAACAAGCCCGTCAAGCATTGCTTAATTTGCAACCAAATAATCAAGAGAGTAGTAGAGTGGGTATGCTTGGTACTTGGAAGTTTGATAATGATGAAATTAGGAAAGCTGTTGCATATATGATTATTGTTGATGAGTTACCATTTAAGTTTGTGGAAGGTAAGGGGTTTCAGAAACTCATGAGCAAAGCATGTCCTAGGTTTAAAATTCCTTCTAGATGGGCAGTAACACGTGATTGTTATCAATTGTTATCAATTGTATGTTGATGAGAGGACAAAACTTGAAAATCTATTGAAGCATTTTTATGAGATGACATTGCGTATTTCAGGATCTCTATATGTCACTTCTAACTCCTTTTTTAGTGAGATTAGTGACTTGTGTTGCATTTTGAATGATTGGAAATCCAGTGATGATCTTCTGGTGAGGGATTTGGGTGATTCGATGAAAGCAAAATTTGATAAATATTGGGGAGATCCAGAAAAAATGAATCCACTCATTTTCTGGGCAACTGTTTTTGATCCTCGAGATAAGTTAGAGTACATGGAGTACTCTTTACATGCGATGTATGGAACAGAAGTTGGTGAAAGAATGTATCAAACTGTGAAAGATGGACTCTCAGAACTGTTCAAAGAATATAAACAAAAGTATGAACCGAAGAATGATGCAACTTGTGGTGACAACAGTGGTAGCCTCTCAAGCACTAGTTCAGGTAATGTCAGAGATTGTGATACCATTTGCACCAAACCTGGTTTCTTAAAGGCTAAATTTAAGAAACAAAAAATGGAGATGGGACATGGTGGAACTAAGAAGACCGAACTAGATGTTTATTTGAATGAGGACATCGTAGAAGATGCTGAGAACCTAAATGTCTTGAAGTGGTGGAAAGTCAACTCTGAAAGGTTTACAATTCTTTCAAGAATGGCTCGTGATATGTTGGTTGTTCCCATTTCAACTGTTGCATCAGAGTCTGCATTTAGCACTGGGGGGAGGGTACTAGATGTATTCAGGAGTTCTTTAACTCCAAAGTTGGTTGAAGCATTGATATGTACACAAGATTGGCTTCGAGGTTCAGAGCTTCGCATTTGTGTTGAAGAACAACTAGAAGAGCTTGAGAATTTTGAGAAAGGTATATTACAAGTTTATTGAATCATTATTAATTAAGTAAATATCTTATTTTTATATTGTGTGATTTAAGTTTGTGTTAATTTTTTTACATTATATTTCAGAATTGCCAACCGTTGGAATTGGATCATCATTATCAAACACCAAAAACTAAATTGAAAGTGAGGTACTTGTGGATTGTTACTCTTTTCTAGTTATCGTTAATTTATTCTTAATTGATGATTTTGATCTATTTAATATCCTAAAGTTTTATAATATATTTCAGATATTGGATTTTGGATTGGATGGCTCATGGCTAAGATGATGATTCTAGCATTCTGTTGTTGGATTGTTGAAGAGAACTCTTTGTTATATATTTGTGTTGTTGTTATTGAAGGATTATTTCAATTTTCATGTTGCTTATGGAACTTGGAAGTTCTAGACTTAATTGTGTTTCCATTTGTTATGTTTCAAAAATTGGATGTTAGTGGATTATGTCTTAAAAACTAATTTATGTAGCTATAGTTTGTTTGATCTTTTGTTATTTTACTATTTTGTTCAAAATTATCATTCAGTGGCAGTGTGTCCTTGTGAATAAAAGTCTTCCTTGTGTATACAATATTTGTTCCAGTTTTGTTCCTTGTGTATACACTGTTTGAACTTTGATTTTGAGAAATAAGAAGAGGAGGAGGATTACAAGAAACCTACCTATGAGAGGCGTGATGATGATGATGATCAGGGCTATGGCCGCAAGAAATATGTGAGCTTTTCTGTTTTATTTCATTCTTGATGCTTTTTTTTTTTGGGGGTTATGTTTTGGTTTGGTTAATGTTGGATACTTCCTTTGATGTTCGATACTCTTCTTATGTTTGCATTTTGGTTTAGATTCTTGATTGTGAGATTTGAAATCATGTGATCTTGATGTCAAAGAATAGGAATTTTTAAGAATGACTTGTGTTGGCCTATTGATTTCAAGATTTGAACTCATATATGCTTGAGTTGATATCGATACGGTTTAGGAATATAAATTTGAATTCACCAAAACTAAGCAGCCATCTTAAATTGTCATAAGAGTAGATGCTTATTATATTCACTTGAAATCGCATCCGTATTGCAGTATCACTAAAAGAGGTTTTCTTACTGAAATCTGCAGTTTAATAGTGGCTTAAATTGGTGAATTGTTGTTGAAAACCATATGTTGGATGAATGAAAAGGGCTTCAAGAACATGAATCATAAGTAAGAATGTGTAATTCGGTTTTTCGGTTTTGCACCGAACCGAACCGAAATTTTTCGGTTCGGTTGCAATTCGGTTTCCAGCTCAATTCGGTTATTTCGGTTTTTTTTTACACTCAATTCGGTTTTCTCGGTTTTACTAATTCGGTTCGGTTCGGCTACCGAACCGACCGATGCACACCCCTACTAGCAGTAACCTGTGTGGGAGGCTGCTAATCTTGTTAGAGTGTGATTGTATTAGTTGAGTGTTTATAAATCAATCGACCTTTAATAAAGTTTCTCATGTTTGAAAGGAGTAGAGTGGGCGTAGAGAGATTACTCCACCTTCAAACCACTATATATTGTGCTGCCTGTTTATTTGTTTATTTACAACTTTCTGTATATCATATATCTGGCATACTGCACACTTGTGTTTTCAGAAAACATCATAATTCTAAGCATTTTCTGCTGCACATAAAACTCTTTGAAGTTCATCTACCTACTGCTTATTTGTTTATTTACAGCTTTCTGTATATCATATATTTGGCATATTGCACACTTGTGTTTTCAGAAAACATCATAATTCTAAGCATTTTCCGCTGCACATAAAACTTTTTGAAGTTCATCTACCTACTCTCAAACAGTAACCTCTGATCAGAATCAATAAGCTCTGTTAGCTTACTACTCCCTACAGGAACTTATATTCTTTGGAGTAAAAAGATTGAAATTTTGAGAATGTTTATTCATCCCTCCTCTAAACCTTTTACCACTTACAACCAACACAAAACAATCAACACTTTTAAGTGTTGAATTATTGCAGTAATATATAGTAGATAGTTATATAAAATTGGAGACAATAAGATTAGATTATTTCCGATGCCACCAAACCAATATGGGAGATGAGTTATATCAAAGAATCATGGAGAATGTCTTTAAAGAAGGGATCAGGATATCAGCAGAAGTGGTGAAATTTGAATAAACTGTTGTAAATTAATTTATCAATTATGTTGGACATTACTCTACAACCATTCATATTCTTATGCCCTTTGAAGTTCCTTTACTTGTATATATATAATGTAATCAAGTATTGGATGTGTGGTGATTTGGATGAATAAAATTCTCTCCTTCCTATCTCTTATCTTATGTATATTTACATTTTCGATATATTGATTCATGGAAGAAGGTGCAATCAAGCCACTATTTTACAACACGTTATCAGCACGATTCTCTACCGGAATCTGAGTTGTGCCCTAGGAAAGAATCGTGTCTTTCTTACAAGGTATTTTTCTTTACTTCAATCAAAATATAGTGTATCGGTATGTTTCTCAAATTTTCTTCTCTACTTTGTTTATGTTAATTTGCTTTATTTGCAATTTTGAATTCCGTATTTAGTATGCAGTAACAAGTTAGAAAGTTGAGTTCTTTGACGAACACAATTTAAAAGCCTAATATATTCTTTTAACTTACAATTGTGTGATTAGATAATAGTCGGTCGTTTGGAGTATCATCATGATGCTTTTAGATTATTCTTGGAGTAATTAGTATTATTTTGCTAAATTTTGTGTGATTGAATGAGAAGTTAAAAAATCTTGGTGGGAAAATATGTTCACTTCCTTAATTTGACTGAGCATTCAAGAAAAGATGTTAAATATCTGCAATCCATGATTCGGGCAGTGGATCCGTGTCGTAATTGAATAGTTTTCATATTTAACACCATATAATTTTCATCTTTTAAGTCTAGATTATACCAATGAGTAATGGTATCCTTGTTGCAGTAGCATTGCTCGTTGATTTGGTGTGTTGATTTTGATCGGAACAAAATTTCTCTGCTTAGACTCTGATAAAATTGATCAAATGGTTACAGATAGTACAACCAGATATGTTAATGGTTATAAGGCCAAAATGATTTGTGTTAGGTCAACATTATATTTTTACATCACCATTATCAGGATACTTCAGACATTAAAAAAGAAAAAAGAATATAAATTTTATGAAGGTAAACTAGAAAATGACAAAAGCAGTAATACTGAAACGTATGATTTAAGTACGTAGTATGAACTGCACCACTCTTCAAGGCATTGACATGGTTTGTTTGGGCTCCTCATGTGAATTGATTAAGTAATACATTTAAGTAAAATGAGGATTATTGCCCTTAATTAGATGGAACAGATGAGTTTTGGATATATGAGTACTAATTTTGAATGTTGAATTCGTAATTGATTTAAATGCAATGATAGTATATGATTTATTTTTGAAATATTATGCATGCTATATGATATTCTCAAAATTTGCTAGCATGCTTATTTTAAGTATTGTCGATTTAATTTTTAGTACATGGAGAAAAAAGAGTATCTTATAATAGGCAGAGAGTAATACTATTTATAATAGTGTCCTTAAAGATAAGACGTTTATATCAAAGCTGAATTTAGAATAAATGAAGAATTGCTACAATTCTAGTTTGTAGATATTAGCTCCGGAAGAGCTTCATTAGTTCTCCATATTTATACCAATATGTTATCATATCAGCAATCTAAATGACTTTCACTTATATGAATATTGTAGAATGTCTCTTAGTGACTGAGTCCATAAAGCATTGGAAGCAAGTTGTAGGAAAAACTTCATTCTTCCTCATTAGGATTGTATTATACATCCGACCTTCTAGAGTGAAAAATTGATGATCCTAACAGTTTAACATGAGCGTTTGGGTCATTCCCGACATGACACAACCTGATTGTTGGATTTTGTATAATATAATGTAGACCATCAAAAATTGTATTTATTCTAAAGATGAAGTAATAGTTGTAGCAATCTTTCTACTACTTAAATTGAAATTGGATCTCCTATTTTTTATGAATGAATTCATGGAGATATATGTGAACCAATGCATACAACATCAAGATCATTCCAATATTTAAAGGTCTTCATTGATAGATTAAGACTCATGTGTTGATGCCTCCACTAGGTGGACTCATGTGTGTCTCTTATCCACCGAAATAACGTTTTCACGAAATTTATTGCCAAAGATTATTGAACTTCGGGCGCAATTCTCTGATTATCCATTTAAACCCATTAGAATGGATTATGCTGCTGAATTCGCTTTGAAAGCATTTGATAACTATTGTATGTCATTAGAAATTAAAGTGGAGCATTCGATTCCTTACGTCTACACTCAAAATGGTCTAAATGAATCATGTTGGGCTCATGCAAATTTGCAATATCTTGACTATTTCCCCTTTTTACAATTAGTGTGTGCCCATGTTATAGTATAAATCTATAAAATATTATCGGCATTAGGGGGAGATAATAGTTAATGATTAAAAGAATGCCGAGAAATTTTATTGAAGCTATAATATTTAGATTCACGCACTAGTCAAATTGAACTGGGAGTTCAGAAAATAATTAACTTGCAGTATTTAGCAAGTAATCTGCCAGACGTGTTTACTAATCATAAAGGAGTGACAAAATCACATATATATTTTATACATATATATCTGATGTAACTCTACGCCTGGTGCGTAAAAGGCCTATATAAAAATCCGCGGTAAAAAAAATGTTCAGGCACTCCAAATATCTCCTAAAGAGATTCCTAGTAATTATGCACGTGCATAAAATAATCAAAACACTAGGATTGTGGAACGACCAGATCAAAATATTTTGATCTGGTAAGGATTTGGTTGATATAAATATCAAAGTTGCAACTAATATTATAGATATAGGAGAAACTCAATATATAAGTATTGTTGTTGTCGACAACATAATTGCCTCCAAAATTGCTCTTATCATCTATAAAGATAATCTGGATCCAGAACCCAAGTCAATGACTAAGTGCCAGAAGCGCTCAAATTGGGTAAGATGAACAGATGCAATTGAGGTCAAATTAGACTCGCTGAACAAAATAACAGTTTATGAATTTTCCGTACATACCCTTAAGGATGTTATCCCCATAGGATATTCATGAGTTTTTGTACGGAAAATAAATGAGAATAATGAGGTACAAAGCGAGACTAGTAGTTCAAGGGTTCCCGTAGGGACCCATTATTGAGTTTGATCAAACACATTCTCCTGTTATATATGAATGATATAATGTTCCACTACTTGATATCTCTGGCAGCAAATATGAATTTAAGAATGCATTTGATGAACATTGTTATCACATATCTACACAAATCTTTAATTGTGAATATTTATTTAAATAAGTGAATTCTTCCTGAAGAAGAATTATAATAATGATGCATTTTCTTGAGTGATTATAATGATGCAAATATTAGATGAATATTGTATCATATTTATATGTTAATTATATGTATCTTTATATGTTAATTGAAGAAGCAAGTTCGAATTTAAAAGTCGACTTTTAAACTTTAAGTAAAATCAATTATTGTCTCGACTTGCAGATCGGGTATTTCCTTGATGGAATTTTCATACACTAATCAACCTTCTCGAAGAAGGATTTGGATAGATTTTTCATGGATATGTCTCATCAACTAAGTAAAACAATCAATATTTCTTGAAGTGGGCAAGAACCCATTTAATTATGAAGAAAATTTTGAGTATATATAGGACCTGAAGTTCCTCATTTCTAATTTATCCTTCAAAATGGATCAGATTTGATATTATGGTAAATCTACTAGTAAAGGTCCTCCAAAATATTGAATTATCATTAAATATATTTCGGTATTTTCAAAATTCAATTTATCTTGTTTACTTTAGAATAAGTTTTTGGTAGATTATTCAAATGTTGTTATATATATCAGATCTTCGTAATGTCAAAATACAAACTAGTTATGTTTTTCAATTTGAAGGTATGTTAAACAAATTTTGATTAACACTTCTTCAAACCACTTATTATTATATGATGTCTCATAGAAATGTGTATGATTAAAAGGTTTTTGATAGAATACATTTGTGAGTCATGTGGTATTAGTAAATATTTTATATTCCTCAGTCATTTATGAGGATAATGCAACTAGTGCATGGTGCATATATGTATAGCGGAAATGTGAAATGAAAATTTAATAAAACCAATGAACTCCAGAAGAGTTGTGAATACGCTCCAGTGACAATCTTGCAGATTTGTCTATTAAATCCCTACCTACATCTACTTTTGAAAAATATGCTCATGGTATTGGAATGTGTAGGCATGAAAGATTGTTGTCTTAAGGGGGAGCATTAAACAATCCTAAATGCTAGGTCTTGAAGACCAATAGTTCTACTCATTTAACCCTGAAGGTTGGGTCCTGAAGACCAGCGCTGTACTCTTTTTTCCTTGACTAAGTTTTTTTCCCACAGGGTTTTCTTAGTTAAAGGTTTTTAACGAGGCAGCTAGTGTAACATATTAAAAACTTGTATGTCATGTACTCTTTTCTCGTCTAGTTTTTTCCCACTGGGTTTTTCTAGCGAGTTTTTAACGAGGCATGTACATCAAGTCGTAATGTCCAAGGGGGAGTGTTGTAAATTAATTTATCAATTATGGTGGACATTACTCTACAACCATTCATATTCTTATGCCCTTTGAAGTTCCTTTACTTGTATATATATAATGTAATCAAGTATTGGATGTGTGGTGATTTGGATGAATAAAATTCTCTCCTTCCTATCTCTTATCTTATGTATATTTACATTTTCGATATATTGATTCATGGAAGAAGGTGCAATCAAGCAACTATTTTACAACATAAACATTATTCTTCCAACAACATTTATTGGTGAAATATGAGATAAAAATATCTTAATACATTAATATTAGCACATAGATTTGAAAAATCGAATCTCTTTATCACAATGAGTCACAATGCATATAGTTATCTTTATTTCAACATATTTTAAAGTGTCTGTTGTGAAGTATTAGTATAAATATATTTACAAGGATCATGATCAAGTGAAAGTTAATATGATCCAAAAAGATGATAATGATCTAATTAATGAAACCAAAAATTCGAAAATGCTTGGTAGATCTCTACTTAAGAAGTAATTACTATGGAGAACTTTTGAATTCAATTTATATGAAACATCTCTTCTGTTTATCAACTTGCAACTATAGCTACCCAACCAATAAAGCCAAACTTATAGGGCAAATCAAAATTTGAAAAATATTTTGACATAGGATTATGTTACCAAAACAATATTCACTTCGTATTTCACAATGTGTCATATAAGTGAAGAGGCGCACACATATTTTTACATAGAATTTCCTAAGTGTTACACATAGGATAAACAAAAAATATGTTGTAAGAAAAGAAATTAAAGAAAGATTTGTGATTGGACATATAAGTACAGTAAATCCAGTAGATTAATGAGAAACACATTATCACAACTTACTCATGAATCATGTTAAATATGACCAACATCTTTTAAATATTTGTTGATGATGAATGATTGATAATGTACCACTTGGACGACAAGTATTGCAAATTTAATAGAATGAGAAACATATTATCTCAATGACTCATGAATCATTAAATGACCAACATTTTTTGAATATTTCTTGATGATGAATGGTGGATAATGTACTGTAGTTTCAAAGAAACTTTTCAAAAAAGAGGTTTTGTTGGAAATTGATCAAAGTATTACAAAATGTTTGAGTGAAGTTGTCGTTTTTCAAATGAGGTCATACATTGAATAATTGTTTGCAATAATTTTGATGTATTGTGCACCAACATATAATGTCAATATTTTATGGAATACATTCTTTGAAGTATGTTTTGAAGATTTCAAAAGAGAATCTGACACCTTAGAAGTTTCGAAAACTTTGAATATCACGATTTTTTCTAAGAGTTGGTCTCTTGTGATTCCGTCTCATGTGCGACAGGATTCAAGTATGCATTTTATAAGTATGTGTTTTTCAGCTATGAATATATATTTTATACATGGGGGTTTACAGGTATAAAATGAGCATGTCTTACAACTATAAATATGTTTTTTTCTACTATAACTATGTATTTTGCAAAATCGTTGCACGTGATACAGTAGCACATGAGTTTTTGTGAAAACAATATGAGAAAAGACATGAGTTCATGTGATCTTCCGAATATCCCTAATTATTACTGAGGCCGTAGATAATGATTTACCCTAAAAAAAAGATTTTGAAATGTGAATTGAGATACCAAATACAAGATCAAGAAGTTATATAGATCTGAATATCAAACAACATATAGTTTGTTCAATGATCATATATCATGTAAATGAAGGAAATATAAGAGTTTCATCATAGTTGGGTTGGACAAATATATGTGGTGTTGATAAGGGTATATTATCATTACTCAAACATCAAAAGGAGGAGTAAATATTTAAAAGGAAAATAATGATTGTATAACGAGTAAATCTTATATTCTATAAAAAATAATGAGAAAAAAAATACATTTAATCTCCAGTTGGAAAAAGAAGAGGTAAGAATAAGACGCACATCAAGAAACAAAATATATAAGTAGAAGCCAACATACAAAGAACACAATCAACTAAATTTTTTATCTTTTGTTTCAAAATTTTGAAACTTATTGTTACTCTTATGATTATTTGATTTTGTCAATAAATTCTGATTTTCTGGGAATAAAAGAACCCAATATTTTTAATCTAATGTAATAATATTCATTTCCACATTTTAATTAATAAGGAAAATGAAGAATATATTCACATCTTTAAAAAAGAGGAGTATAATACATTTAAAACTTTATTATACAATCCTCGAAAAAGAATAGATGAGTACAAATTACACAAAAGAAGATCAAAAAAGAAAATATATAACTAGAAGTAGTTATGTTTTATTAACAATCATTTCAGAATTTCGGATTTGATTTGTTAGAAATTGATGAACCCGAAATTTTAGTCTAATGTATCAATTTTTATTTTTATTTTTTAAACAATATCAACAAAAAGTTTTATAAAACAATAACATCAAAAAAATTATCATCCACGTATACTAGTACTTGTAAAAGTAGGGTTTGGATTTCTGAAACATGCACCGCCACTTCAAGCAACAACTAGGAGAAGTCCGGAGCCGACAGGTGAGCAATTTGGAGAAAAAATAGAGCTGCCATGTCTACTCCTCACCCACCCTCTCATCCATCTATTCCTCTTCCCCTTTCACCTATTTTTATTCTTTCAAGTCAGAAATTTGCAAGATCCAAAATCCAAACATTCAACTCCACATTTTTCCTCTTCTGCATCCATTACAAAGCTTCTCCATCACTTATTCCATATTTTGGGTCACGAACAAATCAATCTACATTGCAGAATCGACACTCTTCCCAACACTATGGCCATCAGATGTAGGTGACGTTTTTAACCAACATATTTGTTTATCATCAAATTTAAATTTTGGAACATGAAGAGATCCCTCAATTTTGAATTTGAAACGCACTCTACATATTATCATCCATATAAAGAGATAATTATATATAAATTGCCCCATAATTTTTCATGATTCGAAAAACCGAATTTTATAATTTTGAACTGACAATTTAGGACTATAAATTTTCGGGCTTCTCGAATTTTATCCAATTTGAGTCTGAAGTGGTAAATTGGGCTAAAATTCTAGTCATGTCTAATTTTTCGGGCCATTTGGCCCACATTGCTATGCGGAGTTAAATATTTAATTTTATTTACTTTTTGAATTAAAAAAATTAAAAAAAAGAAAAGAAAAAAAATAAAAAATAACTAATCATCTTCTTCGTTCTTCCTCCCCGCCCCTGCGACCTCCCAAATCTCCATCCATGGCCGGCACCACCTATCCTTCCTCCCTCCACCACCACACCCCCACTCCCTTCCACCGTCTTCTCCGTCAAGGCCCTCTCCCAAGACAAACAGGTATCCGAAACACTGACACTCCGAACCGGACCGCCATCCACCCGACACCTCTTATCATACTCTATGAATAGGAGATATGTTGATCACGCTCGGAGTCCGGAGAGATACATAAATTTCATGTGAATTTTATAGGAGCTATAGTAATTTCACAAAAATAGTGTTTTGTTTAATTAATTTTTAAGAATAGTAATATAATTCAAAAATAAAAATCATCACACACAAAAAAAAAATCATAAGACAATCTCAACCAACTCTTCAAAAATAAAAATCATCTAAAAAAAGTGTTTTGTTTAATTAAAAAAAAGTGTTTTGTTTAATTAATTTCATCTTAAATTCGGGATTCGATGATTTTCATCTACTTCAAAAATATAAATTCGGATTTCATCATATATTCAGGATTTCAAACATCTTAAATTGGGGATTTTCATCTAATTACTCGAAAAAAATAAAATCATGAGACGGTCTCGTACAAGACTACTCTTAAAAAAAAGTGTTTTGTTTAATTAATTTCATCTTAAATTCGGGATTCGGTGATTTTCATCAACTTCAAAAATATAAATTCGGATTTCATCTTATATTCAGGATTTCAAACATCTTAAATTGGGGATTTTCATCTACTTACTCGAAAACCCGATCAGGTAGTAAATACAATAGATCTCACATCAATAGTAATATCATTTTAAGATGAAACTAATATATATTTGAGATTTTCATCTTAAAACAAACTAATATATATTTGAGATTTTCATCTTAAATTCGGGATTCAATTTTTGTTGCGTCTATTTTTATTTTTTAAATGGTATATATCTCCCTCTCTTTTCGGTATATTCATCTATTTTTATTTTTTACAATGGTATATATCTTTCGATATTTTTATCTTAAATTCGGGATTTGGGATTCAACTACAGGTACAAAAGGGTAAATTCAGGAAATTCGTGAATTTTTATCTACTTAGATACCAACCCGGGATCAATGGGCTCAACTTTTGATGACGTCTATTTTTATATTTTTCAATGGTATATATATATATATATATATATATATATTTGGGATTTTCATTTTTAAATTCTGGATTTGTTGTCTATTCTTAGACCAACGAGATATATATTCGAGATTTTCATCTTTAAATTGGGGATTCAACTTTTGTTAACGACTATTTTTATTTTTTTTCAATGGTATATATATATATATTCGGGATTTTAATCTTCAAATTCGGGATTCAACTTTTGGTGTCTATTTTTATTTTTTGAATGGTATATATCTCCCCTCTTTTTGCTATTTTCATCTTAAATTTGGATCGGTATATTTTTATCTCTTTGAATGGTATATATCTCTTTGAATGGTATATATCTCCCCTCTTTTTGCTATTTTCATCTTAAATTTGGATCGGTATATTTTTATTTTTTGCAATGGTATATATCTCTTTGAATGGTATATATCTCCCCTCTTTTTGCTATTTTCATCTTAAATTTGGATCGGTATATTTTTATTTTTTTCAATGGTATATATCTACCTCTTTTTTCGTTATTTTCATCTTAAATTTAGATCGGTAGTAATTAAAATACTTGCACCCGATCCTGATTGGAATCTGTGAGAATCTGTGAGACAATCTCACACAGAACTATATATATTTGGGATAATCATCTTTAAATTCGGCATTCAACTTTTGTTGGCATCTATTTTTATTTTTTCAATGGTATATATCTCCCTCTCTTTTCGGCATTTTCATCCTAAATTCAGTTTCATCCTAAATTCGGTATTCAACTAGGTACAAAAAGGGTAAATTGGGAAACTCGGGAATTTTCATCTATTTCAAAAATATATATTCAGGATTTTGATCTTAAATTCAGCAACAAATTTGGAAAACTCGTGAATTTTCATCTTCTTCAAAAATATATATTCGCATTTTCATCTTAAATTCGGATTTGAAACATCCTAAATCTGGATACAACTTTTGTTGGCGTCTATTTTTATTTTTTTCAATAGTATATGTCTCCCTCTCTTTTCGGTATTTTCAATTTAAATTCGGAATTTGAAACATCTTAATTCGGATACAACTTTTGTTGGCGTCTATTTTTTTTTTTCAATAGTATATATCTTCCTCTTTTTTCCGTATTTTCATTCAATAGTATATATCTTCCTCTTTTTTCATTGCTGTGCCATGATTCGGAAGTGTTGAATCGTGTGCGTAAGTTGCTCTCTCGAGATAACAGTATCAGAATTCAAAAAAAAAAAGAAAAAAAAAACACAAAAACTCATATGAGACGGTCTCACGGATAGTTTCCGTGAGACGGATCCTTATTATCCATGAATCAAACCCCGTCTCACGAAAAAAGATCCGTGAGACGGTCTCACACAAGATCTACTCAAAAAAGAAACCAAGTCGAAATGTAAAAAAAAAAGAAACTTGGACAAAATAATATTAAATTTATAAATATGTGTTAAACATATGTTTACTGATACCAAGCTAGTCTAAATAAATCTTTGTAATTGATTAAAATAGTTACCACATAACATTCTAAGTTTAATTGATTAAAATAGTTACCACATAACATTCTAAAAACTTAGACTATTTTCATCTTCTTCTATCTCAAAAAAATTCTACAATATTTTCTATCTTATTCTCTCTCAAAAAAATTATATATAACCATTCTAAAATATTTAGAACATGTATATCTCATTTTCATCTTCTTCCATCTCAAAAAAATTATGATTTATATATAACTATTCTTTCTCATTTTCATCTTCTTCCATCTCAAAAAACTTATGATTTATATATAACTATTCTCAAAAAAAAAATATATATATATATGTTTAACCCTTCCAAAAAATTCAGAACATTTAAAATTCTTATATATTCTGGTTTATATACTATTCTCAAAAATTCACAACATTTTCATCTTCTTTTATCTCAAAAATTCAGAACATCATAATTTGGATATATGTTACTATTCTAAAAAATTCACAACATTTTCATCTTCTTTTATCTCAAAAATTCAGAACATCATAATTTTAGATATATGTTCAAAAATTCAGAAAATCATAGATTAGGGATTTGAACGTCTAGAAAAAATTAAGTAATTTCATCAAACTATTGAAACTATATAGTTTTATCTCAAATGTTCTGTTAACTATATAGTTTGAAACTATATAGTTTTATCTCAAATGTTCTGCTAACTATATAGTTTGATTTATCTCAAATGTTCTGCGAATAAGAAAATTAAGAAACTCTCGTCTGCTAAAGAACTCAAAATCAAGAAACTTTTGTGTGTTTTTGCAAATAACTCTCTCCAAACAAACCATGGAAGAAACAAAAAATATGTAAAACAATTAAGAAACTCTCGTCTGCTAAAGAACTCAAAATCAAGAAACAACTTTGTGTGCTCAAGAAACTCTTGTGTTCAAGAAACTTTTGTGTGCTCAAGAAACTCGAAACAATCAAGAAAATCTATTTTGAACACTATTTATGATATTGATTGGTTGTTATATGATTATGTAGAGAAACTTGCGTAATTGATGAAGTTTATATGTACTAAACATATACCAAGCTAGTCTACATAAATTTTTGTAATTAATTAAAACAGTTATAAGCTAAGAATGGTTACAATTATGTCTACATAAATCTTTGTAATTGATTAAAACAGTTACGATTATATTCTGCATTAATTTGCAGAATGGTTACAATTATAACCCTGAGATGATCTTCTGTGCATAACAATTCAAAATTTCTGATTTATATATAACAACTCTCAAAAAATTCAAAACATTTTCATCTTCTTCTATCTCAATTTTTTTGGTTTATATATAACGTACTATTGTCAACAAAAATTCATCTTCTCTCTCAAAAACAATATATTGTTCAATTTTTATTTTTTTTATCTTCTTGTATTTCAAAAAGAATTCCCTTCATCTTCTTCTATCTCAAAATCCTAAAAATTCTGGTTTATATACACTAGACTCTTCACCCATTTTCAACCATCGATTTGAGATTATTAAGGTCAAAGTCAACTATGATTTCCTACCATCGATTTGAGATTATTAAGGTCAAAGTCAACTATGATTTCAGATTTAATGACTGAAAATGATGGAGAGTCACCTAGTCAACCATCGATTTGAGATTATTAAAGTCGAAGTCAACTATGATTTCCTACCATCGATTTGAGATTATTAAGGTCAAAGTCAACTATGATTTCAGATTTAATGACTGAAATGAGATTATTAAGGTTAAAGTCAATTATGATTTCAAATTTCATGGTTGAAAATGTATGTTAATGTTACCTTCGTATTATGTTAGTGTTATCTTCATGTTATATTAATATTGAATTAGTGTTACTTTTGTGTTATTTTAGTTCAGTGGTTTTAAACTAAGTGTATGAAATCTGGAGATGGGGTCACGTTAACATAACGCAAAGGTAATTACCCTAACATGTATAACACCAAGGTAACACTAACAAGGTAAGAACCAAAATACACGAAAAAGTAAAGAGGTGTGGGCTGGGGTGGGCTGGCCCATGTGCGGCCTAGTTGCACGGATCTGAGCAACTGGTGCACAGGAGAGTAATTCATTATAAATACAAAAAAAAAAAAAAAAACTTCTAAATATTAGTTAAAATTGATAGAATTTTAAATTCATATCAATTCAAAAATATCATGCATGAATTAATATTAATGTCCAAAAATCAATCATAAAACTTGCATTTAATCAATCCAAAAATCAATCAATATTAATGTGACATAAAAAAAAGCAATAAGATAAATTATTCATCCATGACTTCACCATTATCTTCCTCACCAAAATCTTCTTCACACAACTTCTTTTGCTTTATTCTCCTATAAAAGTTGGAATGCTTGATACCATTGAAACTCGGGCTGGAAGCGGGCCGGTACTCCGGCACCAACCGGCCCGATTTATACGTAAGCCCGCAAGCATTGCACAGAGTGTTTGGGCCCATCGGCCCAAATCTCCATAAAGGAGTTCTTTCAGCATGGCAATGGCAACATTTCTTCTTCCCCGTCTTTAATCTCACTACCAACGATGAAGCCATCGAGTTTCGACTTTCTTTCTGAGATTTTTTCATCCCTGGTTTCCTCTTCTTCTTCGTCGTCTTCATCACAGATGAAGAAGTTGACGTTCGGTTTTCTTCTCGGGATATTTTCGTCCTTGGTTTCTTGGTCTTAAAAGAAGCAAAGATAGTTTCCCGGTCATCATGTTCGTTAGGGTTTGAAGAAAGTAATTGAGACGATATTTCATCATCGAAAGATGATCGAGTTTCTTCATCCAGAATATTACCATGGGGTTCCACGTCACCAGATTCTTGATCACATAAAGTGTCATCACCATCAATGGAAGAATTAAGATAGTGAAGCAGTTGAGTTGTTGTAATGAAATCATGGTTGAAATCGGGGAAAAAATCTATGTCCTCCAATCTATCCTGAGGTATACACAATCCCTCTTCACTAAAATCTTGATTCATCTTGCAATCCACCATGAAAACTAGTTTTCAAATGATAAAACGTAACGTCTATAATATATATGGCACGAGGGATTTTTTGTTTATGTATACACAAAATAGAATGAAGCTTGTAATTTATATATATTATGGAATTTGTATAACGTATCGAATTACCAATCATGCAGGATTTTTCGAGTATATATTTTGTGATAAGATGGAATTACGAGTTGTGTGTAAGGAATCAAGTTAAGGCGGTGAATGTTAAGTAATCCGTTGTTGATTTAAAATATATAGGACAAACCATTTAGATATGCACGTAATTAACCAAGCAAGTAATGTATAGTGCAATTAATATATTATTTTATCTGTATATATGAATAATTTGTTATTAAATTTAATTAAATTGATATGTTAATTTTTTTTCTTCCATATTTCAAAAGATTGTGTACCTTCGTTTTTAATGGAAACAAAAATATCTTCCATAATAACGTTTTATGAGAACTAAATCACTAAAATAAATCCTATCAAAAAGTAAGAGCTTTGATTTTTATTTTTCTGTATTTTGATATGGAAATTTAAATATGAGAGTTGATTTTGGTTTAATTATTAATTAGGAGTAGCAATTGCCGCTCTGACCCGATACATTAAGTATATATATAAAAAAAAAAAAAAATTACTAGCCGTCTCTCCTCTTTTCTCTTCTGCAACTTCCGGCAGCCTCTCTTTTCCTCTCTTCGGCCCTCTCCTCTCTTCTGCAACTTCCGGCAATCTCTCTTCTCCTCTCTTCGACGGCCTCTCTTCTACAACTTTCGGCGGGTTTTCTTGTTCTTCTGCTTTCTCTTCCTTCTTCTTCTGCAACAATTTCTCTCTTTCTTCTTGTGTTCTTCTTCTTCTTTTTCAATTTCTTCATATAATTGTTACTAATTTTGAGTTTTAATTTTTCAAATACACCAACAAGTTCCTTTTCTAATGTGTATAAAATTTAGGGCTTTTATTTTTCTATAACTTGAAATTCTTTGTGTCTTGTTTCAATTAATGGAATTACAGGAAAAATTCAATTTTAGTCCACTTAAAAAGCTACTGTTCAATTTTAGTTCACCATAGAACCAGTTTTCATTTTAGTCCAATTAAGCAAAAAATCGTCACTATTTGGTCCATTTTTCACCGGAATACCTCTTTCTCCAGCGATTGTAATACAATCGTCCCCAATTTTAACATTCTCCCCACTCGCGCTTATGTGGCACATTTTATGACACGTGACATGCGATTTGTCAACTTAATATTTGTACATAAATGTCACAAGAATTGTACATAAAGGTTACAACAATACAACATAAATGTCTTAATCTGAAGCGAAAAAACCTGAAATTAATTTGAAGCGAAAAAACCTGAAAATCTTTATTTTTTCCAAAGTTACTGAATATAAAGGTCATAACATTTATTTATAAAAGTCACACTTATATAACATAAAGGTCACATCCTTACAACATAAAGGTAACAGCCTAAAAAAAAGGAAAATTCAGGTGCGTGCGGATCCGGGTTGGGTTGCCCCAGTTGCACCCATCCAGATCCGTGCACCTGGTGCACAACAACATTTGCCTAAATATAAATGTCCTCATAGTAAGTAGAGTAAGTTTCTATGATAACGTCTCACAGATCATTTTATATGAGACGAGACAACTTACAACCCACATTTTACAATCTACATATAACTTTGTGGAAATAGGTGTGTTAGTATGTGAAAGTGATCCATCTCACGGAAATTATTCGTGAGACCGTCTCACGCAATTTTTTGTAAAGTGATTTAAAAGGAGAGAAGTTCTAGGTGCATGAATTTCATATCCATGTATCGGGGTCGGATCTGGGCTGATAGCCCACTTTTTTTTTTCGTACTTGAAATTTTATTTTTTGGTCATGACCTTTATATTATGTTAAACCTACATTTACGTTATGTTAACCTACCTTTATATTATATTAAACCTACATTTATGTTTAGATCTCATGTTTTAACTTTAAAAAAAAACTCAATTTTTCGACACATTTTATACATGTTACCTTTACGTGGTATTGTTCATATATATATATATATATATATATACTTTTATGAGATATTAGCCATACTTTTTTATATCAATATAGTCATACCATATATGATATATAAAAGTAGAGTGACACTTGTGTGACCCGGGGGCACGAGTCCCCAAATTAATCATTATATTGGTGTTAAATACACACTCTATATGTATTATGTGTATACTCTTCAGGTATCACATGTATACTCTTATATAAATATGATACCTGTAGAGTATATGTATAACACCAAAAATCATAATACTTGTAGAGTATATATATAACACCTGAATAACACATATATAACACCTAGATCTGTGCCCCTATGTACCCCAGGGGTATATAAGTATTTGCCATAAAAGTATAGTTAACCTATAACTAAATCTATAATTAATGTAACTAAAAAGATATGTTTAACATAACTAAAAAATACAATGTATAGTTAAAAACTCTAAAGGTATAGAATCTGGACATAAATGTATAACTAAGTCACTAACGTAATATTATGATAGGTCTAACATAAAATAAACATATGACATCTAGAGCGAATTTGTGTGAGTTTGAGCTTACCCACTCAAGCGCGTAGGCATACGTAGACCGTGCATGCTATAGGTTTTGACCTGTTAAAAGGACTATTGAAATTTAGTATTTTTTATTTTAGTAATTGAACTGAAAATATCAACTAAGAAATACTGGAAAACTCAAAATAGGAAAACAAATCTAGGAAATTAAAGAGTTTAATAATATGAAAAATACAAAATAAAAATAAAAATATGAATATTATTAAAGTAATATATATTAACTAAAATCAGAAAATTAACAAAATAAAATTTCAATCGTAAGATTAAAATATAAATACAAAATTAGTACAACATATATATAGATGAAAAGCAATCCATAAAATTACATAATATTTTAATTAAATCTGAAAAATCAAAATAATATCAATAATATGAATATTGGCAATATAATTAAAAAAATTCATACTAAACCTCAAAATCTAAAAATCTTAAGATTATAAAAGTAAAATGGAATTATTCAATTAATTTTTAAAATCTTTTTTTAAATGATAAATTTAATATTTTTAAATGTTTGTGTTTATTACAATCATTGATGAAAAATTTGCGAAATTTCGTCAAAAATTGAGGTTCGATACAAAAACGAAATGCTGTTTTTTTTCGTCGGAGTATCGTCGATATATCGGTATGTTTTGGTTCGTGTTTCGGTTTCGGTGAGAATAACATAGGAAATGCTGGATGTCATATAGCGCCAAAATATCGACGATTGTTCATATGTCGGCCAATATAGTTGTTTTCTGATTTTTTTTTCTTTTTTGGAATAAAAAGTGAGAAATATCATCTTATTAATACAATTATTGGCTATGATAAGTACAACTATGGCTATGAATCATAGTGCTATCACATGCACTAAGCAATCCAAAAACAAAAAAGTGAATTCTTATCAATTTACTAAGATTTGTTGTCTCCAATTTCACCTTCTAATTTTTTTACAATATTCCCATGATTTTTTTAAAAATTGTCGATATTTCCACTGAAACCGGTGATTTTTTTAAAAATTGCCGATATTTCCACCGAAATTGATATATGCATCGATATTTCTGTATAATTAGGGTATCGATATATTTATCGAAACCGATATTTTCATTCATGTGTAGATGAGTGTTGGGTGGGGTTGAGTAGGAGGTAGAGGAAGAAGTGGGAGGTAGCAATTTTGCTAGGAAGAGGGGAGCTAGAAAAAAAGGATGGGAGAATGGATCCATTGTACTTTTCCTCTCTTTTATTTTGTATGTTTTGAATAAAATAGTTGGTAATGTACTTGTTTAAAAATAGAGGTTATTTAACTTTTGACATGGCGATGGTGTGACATAAAAAAGTTTAAAAGTGAAAGACGAGACTTCTTTGAAGGGTGTGGGCTGTAAACCTTGCCATTAATGGCGGATCAAACCCAACAAGAATCTGAGAATAATTTGTTGTCCGATTCCTTTCCCATTTTAATTTAATGTTTCCTCGAGAGATCCAAAGATACTGAATTTTTTTCAATTGAGAATAAATTTTGGGTGCAAATCTGAAAGAAAAAATTGAAAAGATTGAGGGAGGTACCGTTTGTTTAATTCTTGTGCAGCAATAATGGGTGGATCGAAAGGATTTCTTTGAATCTAATGACGGATTGAATTGGATTATGAGTATGATTGTGGGATGGAAATGTTGTTTTGTAAGAAAGGCATAGAGGTGTGGAGATCGATCAATGGTGTGGAGTTTAGTCAAACTTTTCAATTTTTTCTATTAAAGTCATGTTTTTTTTTAGGCGTAATTGCAAAAAAAATAAAAAATTACCACTTTTTAAAAAACTGTAAATTTATCCTTACTTTTCAATAATTGACAAAAAAAAATCACAACATTTGTTCACTGTTGCAATTTAGACCAATTTTGAATTTTCCGGCAACTGGAGTCCACTTGTCCGGCAAATATGTCACGTCACATGCCACATTAGATGCCACGTCATATGTCACATTGGATGTCACGTCATTTCCAACCAAAAAAATTTAAAAATCAAATTGCAAAATAAAATCACCACATTTCCTAAAGTTGCAATTTAATCCAAACCTTTCAAAAATTAGCAAAAACAGCCACATATTTCATTTTGCAATTCGAATTTATTCTTTGGTGTTTAAATTCATCATTGAGACGTCAAATAAACTACACAACCATGAAATTGTTTATATATATCAAAATAATGTCGTCTCAAGTATATTAATTTAAATATTTTTTTCTTTAATTTGAAGATAATTAAATCAAAACTCTCATTTACAACCTTTTAGAACAAAAATACAATTTCCTAAATCAACATAAAGATCTTAATTTCTTTAATTTCTTGAAATGGATCGAGCTTAATATTGCACTTTTCTTTTAATTAACTAGATCAAATATGAATATAATGATTTATCTCTAGATCAAATATCAAATTTATACGCATGCATTTGGAAAATTGTATTATTATTATGCATTTTTTAAATGTGTGGAAAATTAATTATATGTTAAATAGATAATAGGGAATTCAATTTGGACAATTGATATATATGTATGTGTGGAGATAGATATTTCTTTTATTATTTTATTCATCATGTTGATACAACATTTTTTGAATTCTAAATCATGATTTAATTAAAATTACTTCAAAACTTCTTTCAATTTCATCGATTTGATTATTAAACTCTAGAGTAAGTCTCTTGTGAATTAGGTGCATGTATTTTAGATCCATGCACCCGGGTCGGATTTGGGTTAGGGGGGACCGCTTTTTTTTTTTTTTTTTCGCGCATGATTTTTGAAAAAATTCACATACCAATAAGTTATGTTAGACATACATTTACGTTATGTTAAACATACCTTTAAGCTATGTTAAACAAACTATACTGCCCAGATTTCATACCTTGTCTTTTGTGGGCTTGATTTTTGAATTTTGGCACATACCACTATGTTATGTTATACATACATTTATGTTGTGTTAGACATACATTTATGTATACTTACACATACCTTTGTATATGTTAGACATACATGTGTATATGTTAGAGATACCTTTGTATATGTTAGACATACATGTGTATATGTTAGACATACCTTTATATATAGTTAGACATACATTTATATATGTTAGACATACATTTGTATATAGTTAGACCTACCTACATAAGGTATGTTTAACATAACACAAAGGTTGGTCTAACTATACACAAAAGTTGGTCTATTGGAGCGAATTTTGGGTGAGCTTCAACGCAAGTGTTTAGGCGCGTGGAAGCACGTTTTGGACGCTTGAACGGGTCGACCAGGTTGCACGAATCTGGTGCATAAAAGTTTTTGCCTAAACTCTATGGTCATGATCGACAACGATTCGATACATTATTGTTGATCAAGGTGCTTAATATCATGAAGATTTATAATTTATTTCATGTAATCATGTTTTACTATCTTTTTTAGAATAAGAATACAATTTTCTAAAATGTTGTAAATGAGAGTTGTGATATAATTATCTTCAAATTAAAGAAAAAATATTTAAATTAATATACTAGAGACAACATTATTTTGATAAAGATAAAAATTTTTATGATTATGTAGTTTATGTGACATCTCCATGCATGATGAATTTAAACACCAATGAATAAATTCGAATTGCAAAATGTAGTATATGACTTTTTTTTGCTAATTTTTGAAAGGTTTGGATTAAATTGCAACAACTTTAAAAAAGGTGATGATTTTGCAAATTGCTTTTTAAAACTCTAACCTTTTTTTTTTTTTTACCCCAAAACTACTTGGGATGCGAGAGTTAAGGAGACCTCCAACCTCTATATTTCTTACACCCAATTATTCATATAACATGTTCACAAAAACTCATATGAGATGGTCTCACGGATAGTTTCCGTGAGACGAATCTTTATTACCCATAAATTGAACCCATATATATAAATTTTCATATGAATTGCTAAGTGTGGGTTGTGGGTTAACCCGTCTCACGAAAAAAAGATCCGTGAGACGGTCTCACACAAGACCTATTCGTCTTCCATAAATCTCCTCTATGTTAGGTAGCCTCCTCATGATCTTAATTCCTTCTTCCATACCATAGGTCGTTTTTTCTCATAACCCGAATTGGATTCAACAAGTCAGAGAATAAGGAAAAGAAATCATCATAAAGCAGGGTACATTTATTTTAGTTTCTTTAATTTGTATTTAAAATAAATAAATCTAAATGTCACAAATTGCAACAATATTATTAATAGTTAAGTTGGAAAGGAATCCATTCAAAATAGAGAGGCAGGTAGCAGCATGCATGGATAATGGAATCTGGAAAACAAGAAAGGGAAGAAATGGTTAAGCATTGCTTTTCTTCATCATTAACTTTGCTTGCACTCAACACTTTATATGCATACATATATACATGTATATATAATCTTCTTCTTCATCAATGGAGTCCAATTGCAGGTTTTGTGGGCTATGGATGAAGAACGAAGGAAGCGAATGAGAAGCACAACCTTGAACCAACTCGAAGAGGTACGTACCTAATTTTCCACTTTATTCATTTCTCTTTCATTTTATTTTACCCAACTATTTCATTCCCACACATTACCACAAAATTCTTGTGTCTTTTCTTTTATTCTTACGAACACAATTTCATTAGTAGACACAACTTAACTATAAACTCTTTCTAGATCCAACATTTTTAATCTTATTTATGATCTGCATCGAGTATTTGTGTCCGTACTATCAAAATTTAGGTAGTTTGATAATATTCTGCAACAATAAAATCAGGTTTCATTTACATCAGTTTGTATCATTCAAATACTTAGGTTATAATAATATTAATAAAATAAAAATATCCTTTTTTTGGCTAGCTTTTGATATCCAAATTTGTGTCGCATTATCATATGTATGAAGAGAATAAGTAACTAAAATGATAGAATTAACTAAAAAAATTAAGTGGCTAACAACAAAAAAAGCAACTTTTCTTATAAAAGTTGGCAAACAATAGTTTCCACCCGATAAATTTCTTTTTTTTTTTTTAAACTTTCTTTACGCTTTAAAAACTTATATTGGCAGAGACAGTTAATTTATAGTTCCAAGAAATTTCTACCACTAAATTTCCACATTAATTTGACTATCTAATATCGAACAGATTAGTAATTATTCACGTGGGGATTCAGAATTTTCTAGAAAAAAAAAAAGTAAAATAAACTCGTAATAAATTGAAAATTAATGTAGTAAAATGATAATGTTAAATATATATATATATATATATATATAAATGAATAAAAGAAATAGAATTCGCAAATTTTCATTAATATTGTGCTGCGTTGTTTGAATATAAATGTATATAGGGAAGATATATTTTTCCGATGCTGGAAATAATTGAGAGTGAAGGAGACGAAGAGGCAACCACATCTTCGGCTTCAGCTTCTGCTTCTGGTGAAGATTTTCATTACAGTGATGATGAATTTTTATTTGGTGGCCCTAATTGTAAGTATTTAATTTTATTATTTATTTTCCAATTTTTTCTATGATAATTAAAAACATTTTCTCATCCCAACTATACCCAGTTTTACATTTTTTGGTAAAAACTTTGAAATGTTGCATTTTGCCGTATAAATTTTAAAATTTGATGCATTTTACGGTATTTAACAAATCATAGTCATACGCGTGTCCTAAATTAACAGTTAAGATTTTATGATCCGATACCGTAAAATGCAACATTTAAAAGTTTTTACCTAAAAAGTGTAAAATCGGGTATAGTTGGGATGAGAAAATATTTTTAATCATAATCTAAATTATCATACATGTTCATCTATGCTAAGATTATAACATCAATACTGCTGAAACATGTGGTTGATTACATTATAAAAACAGGTGTTTAGTTGTAGGTAATTGTAGTATGGCATGATTATATTGGATTACCATATTCGATTTTACATTCCCAAACAAATACTACATTCATTCCAAAATAAATGATATTTTAGCATTTTGTATATATATTAAGGAATGTGATAAAAAGTCCGATTCACCCATATTTAAATTTAATTAATGAGGGGTTTTTATCTCTTTAACACATTTAATTTGAGATGAGTAAATAGAGGCATATTTGGTATGTTGCATGTAAATATGCTTTGGAATATGAAAACGACAATTATTTTAGGACAAATTTTAATTGCTAAAACGACATTTATTTTGGGACAGAAATAATATTAATTTGATGTATATCCTTTTTCGATTTTCTGTAATATATTTTTAAGTCAGGGTTCAACCTAAACTAAAACCCATTTCCAGACCATCACGTTTCACTATAAATAATACTCCATCTGTCCTAGTTGTATGTGTTTGTACTCTTTTTTGGAATGTCTCAAATATATAATCCATTTACTATGTGTGGTAAAATTTATTTAAGTTATTTACTAATATACACCCCTATTAATTAGTCTTGGAAATATAAATTTGAATTTTTTTAAACCTTTTGCATCGAACGTATATTGGTTATATTAAAACATCAGATGAAAGAAGCGGCTATGAAATAGAGAATCATGATTGTTAGATATTGGGCATAATAGAATTTTATTTATTTTTCCAACTAATTATCTAAATCTACATGAAGTATATTTAAGAATTTATTTATTTTTCCAACTATTTTCTTAACCACATGAGGTATATTTAGGCGGATGAAGTATAGTTTTTTAATTGATAGAGGTGTCTGTTTTGATTGAATCTAAAAGTTTGATAAAATCATTAAGTTGCATTTTCATCAACTTTCTGAAAACTAAATAATAATTTCATAAAAATGTAAAATCATTGGCTTATTTATTTTCGTCATTCTAAAAAATTTAATGAAAAATTGGTGCCGATTTTTATATTTTTTAAAAGAGTGCTAATAAAGAAAGTGTGTACTAATTTTGCTGCAGCTGGACAAAATTTCTCGGAGGATAATGACTATTCTGACCAGGTAGTTACCTACCCTTTTTTTTTTTCCTCTCCAATCAATTACTTTTAAAAACTATTCAAATATATATATATATATATATATAAATAGTTAATATTCTCTTTGAGAAATAACTCAAAATCATTTTGATTTAGACGTGTTTCAATTTTATAGCTACTTAAAGTGACATGCATATAAAAGAATTCAAGCCGGTTGGGATGGGGTGATTTGAATTTTAAATTTTAAAATAAATGAAAATTCAATTCAATTTGAGTTGGAGCGGATTCGAGATCTACATTAAATTTAATATCATAAAGATATTTTTTATCAAATTCACTTATTCAAATGTCTTCACGATTTGAGATTTAGAACTCTAAATTATACTGATTCAAATGAAATCTTATAGCTTATTGAAGATAAAAAGTATTTTAGAATTATATCATATTTCGTAAAAAGGGGACATACTAATATCAAGTGAAAAAATCGATGTTTTATCAGGAAATTGGAGATGATATCGATCCAGATGAATTATCATACGAGGTAAAGAAAAGCCAGACTAGTGATCCCCTTCTACTTTATTTTAGAGTCATCAATCAAATTTTCTTAATACACACACATATATATATATATATATATATATATTTGTTGTTCAAAGAATTTTTTTTCTTTTTCTAAAAAAAAAAAGGATATATAGGGTAGTAATATATAGAAAGAAAGTGCAGGAACTGATAGCACTTGGAGAGAGGGTGGGAGTGGAGAGCAGAGGATTAGCAGCTGATCAAATCGACATCTATTTAAACCCTATTATATGTACCTCTACCTCCACTCTACACATCGACAGGTATATATCTCACTTTTTTCGTTATGAAAATTTACATATTTTCCGTTGCATAAATTTAGGGAGATCGAATTGCTAATTAGTTGTAAATTTGTATACAACAACAAAACAGGTGTGTGATATGTCAAGTGGAGTATGAAGTAGGGGAAACTCTGGTGGCTCTCCACTGTGATCATCTTTACCATAAGGATTGTATATCCAAATGGTTGCAAATTAACAAGGTAACAATATATATATTAATAAGGATATATATTCATTTGTTACAACACTACAACTCTTAAAATATATATTCAATTCTACTTAATATATAGTTACGGACTGTGATTTGTTTTTTTTCTATTTTATTTTTGTAGATTTGCCCTATATGCAACAACGAGGTCGCATTTCAAGTGATGGAAAACAAGACAAAGACTTAAAATTTTTTTATAAAGAAATGAATGAAGAAGGCATTGATGTATCAAAATATAAGCAGGAAGGAACCTTTTCATTTGAATCCCATACGTGTTTACTAATATAACATCCCAATTAAAAATTTGAATTTAATGTTGGGTAATATTCCTTTCATTTAGTTATACATCTCATTGTTTAATAGTAGAAGAAAATAACATTAGATGTCAAGAATATTAAGTGATATGTAGGAATTTGAGGTTCATTGCGCTTGAGGTTTACACTTATTCAATTTGAGGCAAATGAATGAGGGGAGAATCTCTCTCTCTCTACTATGTTAATATATACTCCCTCCGTCCCTGTTAACTTTGCCTACTTTTCATTTTTGTTTATCCCATCTTATTTTGTCAACCCAAAAATGACAAAGAAAAATTTACCCTCTTACCCTTCCATTTCTTTCATTTTACAACTTTTGCACTCAAAAAGCACACATTAATTACAAAATTATCACTCAAAAACATTAAAATAACACATCACATCAAAGTCAACAGTTTTTTCTTAGGATTCGTGTCGGTCAACCTAGGCAAAGTTATGAGGGACGGAGGTAGTATAATATTCAAAAAAAATAGTTAATTAATATATAATTTAATATATATATACTATGTTATTAATATAATATTCAAAAGTATAGTTTATATTATAAAATCATAATTATTAGAATTAAGAATAAAGAATTGGATCTCATGATTTATTCACTACATTCAAAATATTAGGTTGGTCTTAGTTATTTGTGAATATTAATCTATATAGCAATCTAACAAATTAGTATTTTTCATTTTCATTAACGTACACTTGGTGTATTTATAATTTGTGAATATTAATCTGAGCAATCTTAGTAACAGTACTTCATTTTCTTTTTTAATTTTTTTTACCTGCTTTCAAAGGTTACACAGTAAAACTCAAAGATACCCCTCAAATAATGTTGTATCAATGTAGTTTATATCTACCTTCTTCAATTATTGTATTTAGCCGTCAACAACAATTATAAAGCCACAATCAAATCATCTCCTATTATGCATCGTTTAGGGATGAATCATTTGAGATCCATAATTGATTTACTTAAATTTAATTTATTTTAAGAATTTTAATCCAAATGTCTTGCTTTAGATCTATACCACAAATTTAACATGACTTAATCATTGACAATAATCTTCTAAATTTAATATATATACTATGTTAACTGTTGGTCTCAAGTGGTAGTAAGCTTAGAGGTGGCTGAATAAGTCTACTCAAATTTTCAAACTTTTCTTCGAAAGAGAATGTTTAAGTCACAACAGACAGGTAGCTATGAAACTTGTTGCCTCTGAGGTTACTACTAGCTTGAGCAGTTACCTTGTGAACTTAATCAAAAAGAGTTTTATGCACAGCTGAAAACACTTCAAAAAATGCTCTTTTTTGAAAACCTTTTAAGGATGCTTATGACAAGATATATATATATATATATCAAGCAACACAGATAAGCAAAGATAAGAGAACAGCAGGTAGTAAGCTTTAAACAAATAAAGGAACAACGATATATAGAGGTTCAAGGGTGGAGTAATCTCTCTACGTCCTCTCTACTCCTTCTCAAGGAGGAACTTTGTTAAGAGAGTAGTTTGCTTTACAAAGACACCACTTATACAAACTAGAATCTAACCAGAACTGTCAGTCTATCCCACACAGGGTTACTGACAGTGACCAAACTCAAATAGCCCACACAGAGCTCTTGTTCTTCTACTAAGAACGTAAGTACTTGATCAGGCACAACCTCCGATCAAGCAACTCCTACAGTCTATGAAAAATAAGTAAAGAGATTTCTTCAACAAGATTGCAGCAACCTTTGAGCAGTTAGCTTTCTAGGAAAAATATGTTTGCTGCTATAGATTGGACTTGAAATTTCTAAAGATTAAAAGATTGAGCGATTGATAGCTTAGAGTGCTTTGATTGAGAGAGTTTCAGGTTTCAAGTTGTTTTCAAGTCTCGGGCTTCTTCTATTTATAGACGTGAGGATTCTGCCAGTTGAAGAGAGCTTCCTCCTGCAGCGTGATTGTGGTGACGCGTCTTCATATGATTGGCTCGTACCGATTATGTTGATATGGCGGGCGCGGCTGTAAAGAATCGGATCTCATTTATTCACTACCTTCAAAAAATACTATGTTGATCTTAATTATATGCAAATATTAATCTTAGCGATCTAAGAAATTAGTATTTTCTTAAATATAAAATACAAGCTTAAAATACCTTATAATATCTGAAATTAAAAAAAAAAAAAACTAAAAATTCTTAGGGTGTTCTACATAAACATGTTCATCCGGTTCAGAAATCGACATAATCGGCCTGTTCGAACCGACGGTCAAGAGTTTGGCGAACCGTTAACCCGGTTTCAGTTTCGAACCGTAACCGGAAATCGGATATATCCGGTTAGGTTACGATTCGGGATTTTTCGAACAGCCAAACCAGCGGTTCGAACACGGTTTTCTCAATTTTTTTAAATCGGATCTGCCACGTGGACGGCTCTCGTTGAATCTCATATAGCCATTGGAGATCAACGGCTAGGGGGAAGTAGTCGTTGGAAATCGGCCCGAACTAGACGGTTTGGAACCGCGATTCGAACCGTCGATTTTCCTAGATTTTAAATCGACGGCTTCGATCTACGGGTCGTTGGAGATCAACGGCAGAGATGGACATTGAGAATACAAAACAATACATAGTAGTGAATCTAGTGAAAATGTAAGTGCTGGTGAAAATGTAGGATCTAGTAGTTCTTCATCTTGTTCATCTCACTTTGGACCGGCCCTTAGTCAATTATATAACTTTTACGATATTAGAACACAAAAACGAGCTAGAAAGTAACCATTCACAAGAATTAGATAATTATTTAAGTGTCACTTTTGAATCAATTGCTTTTGACGACCCATTAGATTTATTGAAGTGGTGGTCACGAAGGACCACCATGTATCCTATTTTAACCATTATTGCTAAGGAGCTTTTTGCAAGTCCCGCCTCGACGGTCTCAGTTGAACATGCATTTAGTATTGCGAGCCACACATTAGCTCCGAGACGTGCAAACTTGGCCATTAAGAATGTGCAAAACCTTATGCTTCTTGAAGATTGGTGCAAAGCCAAAAGATACGTAAACAACATCTAGATAACGAAGCAGCATTGGAAGATGGTGGTCCCAATTTGTTTGGCTACGACTCAAACACATCATCCTCCGGCGGTGGCCCACCAACCAACTTCGCAGATTATAATTATTGGGCCGGCAAGTAAGTTGAGGTAAGAAAACTACATGAGCTTTGATTCCTTAATTTTATAAAGGGAAAAACTCTTTTTTGGTCCCGTTAAAAGCCTACTGTCCTTTTTTGGTCCAGTTAAAATCGCAAAATCAAAATTAGTTCGGTTAAGTCCAATTCTGTCCGATTTAAGTCCTTTCACCACCGGAAAACTAATTTTCCAGCAACTTTCCGGTGAGTGCGATGCACTCGCCCCCAATCCTACAATTCCGACGACATATCCTGCTGATATGTAATTTTTTAGCCGATGTGGCATTGTTTTTTACATTAAAATATAACAAAATAATGCCACATATTTAATTATACAAATAAAAGAAAGTAAAAAACAAGTAATTCCATATCATTATTTGCACAAATTAAAAAAATCAAAACTAAAAAAATGTAAAATCAAATTAATTCAACCGCCAGATCTGAATGCAATTCCATTAAATCAATATAGACTTCGCAACCGATTCACATATGAAATTGAAATATACTTCGCAATCGCAATCGCAAGATCTAGATCTGAATTTGTATTTTATATTTTGAAATAAAATATAAAACTTATTTCAGAAAATGGTTTCATTTTAATATAGATTGCATTCTAAATAATTTGATTTAATGACCACCGTCGCCAGATCTGGAAGTGAAATTCAATTACATGTCATGGTGGCCTTCGTCGACTAGCTCGCTCTCTACTTCTCCCTCGACGGTCCACTCGTCGTGTTCGAGAGTGGTGGATGATTGCGTCGTTGTGGTGGCGCTGAGCTTGGTCACAGTGGTGGCGCTGGTGCTCACCCATGTCGGAGTGAATGTGCTGGTGGCGTTGATTGTTTCGACAGCGGTTTTGGGCGTTCACGCGGCGGTTAAGGGGATGGAGGATCTGTTCTTGGATGAGAGTGAGCGGCGGAGGGGGGAATGCTCTCTGTTGTGCATTGAGATTTGGAGCTCCCAAACCCTAAAACCAATTAATTTGTTGTTTTCATTTTGTGTTTTTGATTTAATTGGTTTAATCATTTTAGGATTTAATTTTTGATTTTCTTGTTTTTTTGCTTTCTTTTATTTGTATAATTAAATATGTGGCATTATTTTGTTATATTTTAATGTAAAAAACAATGTCATATCGGCTAAAAAATTACACATCAACATGATGTCGTCGGAATTGTAGGATTGTGGGCGAGTGCATCGCACTTGCCGGAAAGTTGCTGGAAAATCAGTTTTCCGGTGGTAAAAGGACTTAAATTGGACAGGATTGGACTTAACTGGACTAATTTTGATTTTGTGATTTTAACGGGATAAAAAACGGACAGTAGGCTTTTAACGGGACCAAAAAGGAGTTTTTCCCATTTTATAAATTAAGGATACGTAGACAATTTCATTATAAATTTGGAAATGAATTTCAATTCCAAAATTATAATGAAACTCTAACTATTTCAGTTTTTTTCCCCTTCGCAATCTTTTATTTACAAATTTGTAGATATAATTGAAAAGTTGTAATAGATAGAATTTTTTAATGTAAATTTGTAATAGATAGAATCTTATAAATTATAAACTTTTTTATGTAAACTCAAGTTATAATTTTCCAATTTTTTTATCAAAAGTTTGTTCACTTAATTATTATTTGTTAGATTTAATATTTTGTATTTTAAAATATCAATTTAGTCGAAAACAATTATTAAAAATCAAAATTGGTGATTAAAAAAAATGGAAAAACCGGCCGAAACCGGCGGTTTCGAAACCGGAATTCCGCCATTCCCTCCCGGTTCATGCCGAACCGGAACCAGGAAACCGGATGCCCATGTTTAGTTCTACATTCTAATGGGTCAGTATAATTTGCTTGATGTATTTTTAAACATGCATTTTCTAAGGCATCAATAACATACTATAAGTTATATATATACACTTCATGTTAGCGTAAATAAAACAAATTTTAATGTTTACATATAAATTGGGTGTTCTACATTTTAATGGTTCAATATAATTTACTTATTAATATTTTAAACATTTTCTAAGGCATCAATAACATATAAGTACTTACATATATATACTTCATGTTAACGTAAATAAAATAAATTTTGATGCTTACATTTCATAAATTTTAAGATTATGTGATTACTTGAATGGTGATGAAGATGTAATTAAGATCGACAAATTTTAAAATTAGCAAATTGTGACTTTATTTTATATTTTAAAAATCAACTAATTAATTTAAAATAATTATTTTAAGAAAACACAAACATTTTATTTTATCATTAATTGTTTAATTTTATGTAGAGTTTTATAACTTAAATCTAATATCATACTATCTCATGAACCACATTCTTCCTTTGAGGAAATATGTCAAATTACACATAAATATATAAGTAAATAACTTTTTTAACATCGCTGACTTTGATGTGTACTTTTCTACCACAAAAGATAATAAAGTGACATTTTCTACACTATTTTGATTCGGTCATGGAGAAATGATTGATTAATGATCGAGTGATGATATATTCTATTTATTTATACTATTATTTAACAATTGATTTATCCAACAAATCATAACCATTAATCGAACCAATTTTGTAAAAAACCATTAATCGAACCATTTCTTGATTAATTGAACCAATTTTGTAAAAAACTATTAATCGAACCATTACTCGAACCACTATGTCAAATACATAGTGGTTCGATTAGTAGTGTATTAAACCAAATTTTGTTCAATTACTCGAACCACTATGTCAAATACATAGTGGTTCGATTAATAGTGTAAAAAACCAATTTTGTAGGATTAATCGAACCACTATGTCAAATACATAGGGTTTGAGATCTTCTATTACATTTGGTGTTACATCTTCTATTCCAAATTAATCACCACACGCCACGTGTATTCAATGACATCATTAATTAATATGTGGCGTGTATTAAATGTTATATAACACGAGATATTACACCAAATGTAATAGAAGATCCAGATTCAATACATAGTTGTTCGAGTAACCATGTAAAAGTTAAATTTAATTGAATTTGGTTACTCGAACCACTCCAATTAAATTGAACCACTATTCATTCAACTAAATGAACTACTATTTATTTAATTGGAGTGGTTCGAGTAATTCAATTAAATTGAACCACTATTCAATTAAATGAACCACTATTTATTTAATTAAATTAAATTAAGTGAACCACTATTTATTCAATAAGTGACCACTGTTCATTCAATTAAATAAACCACTATGTATTTGACATAGTGGTTCGAGTAATGGTTCGATTAAAGTAAATTAATAAAATTGGTTCAATTAATCAAAAAATGGTTCGATTAATGGTTTTTTTTTTTTTACAAAATTGGTTCAATTAATCAAGAAATGGTTCGATTAAATTTACTTTAATTGAACCACTTAACTCACTTTAATCGAATTTGGTTTAATATACTATTAGTCGAACCACTATGTACATAGTGGTTCGAGTAACCAAACAAAATTTATTTTTTACATGGTTACTCGAACCACTATGTAAATGACATAGTGGTTCGAGCAACCAAACCAAATTGGTTTTTTATTAATTGGTTCGAGTAATTGATTTATTAATTTGGTTCATTAATTGGTTCGAGTAAGATCAATGAACTCAATTGAATTGTACAATTGAATTACTTGAACAATATATGGCTCGATTAGTTGTTCAATTACTTCAATTGAACCCAATAGTGGTTGAATTAATTCAATTGGGTTCGAGTAATTAAACAATGGCTCGATTAATTGTTCAATTACTTGAACCAATTAATTTCAAATTCAATTAGTTCAAATTCAATTTAATTTACTTTAATCGAATCACTTAATTTAATTTAATTCAATTTGGTTCATTAATTGAATTTGGTTCATTTAATTGAATTAAACCAAATTGAATTAAACCTAATTATTTAATTGTTTAATCGAACCACTCCACTATTATAGTGTAACCAAACAAATAATCGAACCAAATTAATAAACAATGGCTCGATTAATGAACAATTTCTCAATTAATGAACCAAATTAATAAATCAATTACTCGAACCACTATGTCAATTAAATTAAGTGGTTCGATTAAAGTAAATTAAGAGTAAATTAAGTGTTTAGATTAAAGTGGGTCGGTTAAATCAAATTGAATTAAATCAAATTAAATGGTTCGATTAAAGTTGAATTAAATTTTAATTGTTTAAAGTTCAATTTTAATTCAATTAAGGAGTGGTTCGGTTAATTGTTTAAAGTTAATTAAGGAGTGGTTCGGTTAATTGTTTAAAGTTCAATTTTAATTCAATTAAGGAGTGGTTCGGTTAATTAAGGAGTGGTTCGGTTAATTGTTTAAAGTTCAATTTTAATTCAATTAAGGAGTAGTTCGGTTAATTGTTTAAAGTTCAATTTTAATTCAATTAAGTAGTGGTTTTGTTAATTGTTTAAAGTTCAATTTTAATTCAATTAAGTAGTGGTTCAGTTAATTGTTTAAAGTTCAATTTTAATTCAATTAAGTAGTGGTTCGGTTAATTGTTTAAAGTTAATTAAGGAGTGGTTCGGTTAATTAAGGAGTGGTTCGGTTAATTGTTTAAAGTTCAATTTTAATTCAATTAAGTAGTGGTTCGGTTAATTGTTTAAAGTTAATTAAGGAGTGGTTCGGTTAATTGTTTAAAGTTCAATTTTAATTCAATTAAGGAGTGGTTAGGTTAATTGTTTAAAGTTAATTAAGGAGTGGTTCGGTTAATTAAGGAGTGGTTCGGTTAATTGTTTAAAGTTCAATTTTAATTCAATTAAGGAGTGGTTCGGTTAATTGTTTAAAGTTGAATTTGCAAATTTGGTTCAATTTAATTGGTTTAATTCAATTTGATTTAACTTAATTTAATTCAACTTTAATCGAACCACTTTAATCGAACCATTTAATTGATTTAATTCAATTTGATTTAACCGAACAACATTAATCGAACCACTTTAATCGAACCACTTAATTTACTCTTAATTTACTTAATTTACTTTAATCGAACCACTTAATTTAATTGACATAGTGGTTCGAGTAACCAAACAAAATTTATTTTTTACATGGTTACTCGAATATATAGTGGTTCGAGTAACCAAACAAATTTGGTTTAATACACTATTAATCGAACCACTATGTATTTGACATAGTGGTTCGAGTAATTGAACAAAAAATGGTTTTTACACTATTAATCGAACCACTGTGTGAAATACACAGTGGTTCGATTAAATCCTAGAAAATTGGTTTTTTACACTATTAATCGAACCACTATGTATTTCACATAGTGGTTCGAGTAAATCCTACAAAATTGGTTTTTTACACTATTAATCGAACCACCATGTAATATTTGACATAGTGGTTTGAGTAATTGAACAGAATTTGTTTTTTACATGGTTACTCGAACCACTATGTACTTTACACATTTAATCGAGTAACCAAACAAATTGTGTTTTTTAAATGATTAATAGAGGAAATTAGTGGGTCGATTAATATTTGCAAATTAGTTTAATTATTTACAATTGCTAGTTTAATTTCAAACAGTTTCAATTTAATATACCTAAAATCATTCAATTAAACGATCCTCATTTTTTTCTATTAATCGAGCCTCATTTATCAATTTAATTACTTTTATCAATTTATATGATTTGTTGGATAAATCAATTGTTAAATAATAATATAAATAAATAGAATATATCATCACTCGATCATTACTCAATCATTTATCCATGACCGAGTCAAAATAGTGTAGAAAATGTCACTTTATTATCTTTTGTGGTAGAAAAGAACTTTTGTTAAATTGAATAGTAGAAAAGTCAATTGCTTATATTTTTTCGTGTAAGATGTGCTGGGCTCTCTTCTTTCTTTCTAATTTCAATTATTTAGAATATATACTCCATTAATTAATATTTTATTTCATAAACTTTATACATTTTTAACATAAATTCCTATATATTAAATATATTTTTCTTTTCTTTTCACTCTATTATAATTACATTATAATAGAACATGGGACCAAAACAAATTCCACAACGAAATTGAACATAACAAAGTTGTGGAATCTATTTTGGACAAGCCTTAATTTATATGTGAATTGTGAAATATGGGTTGTGGGTTAACTCGTCTCAAAAAACATGATCCGTGAGATGCCCTCTGTAACGTCCTCGTTTTTTTAAAGAATAAAATCTCACTTGGGCATTACTTTACATTAGAAATTGACCCCTTTCAATAAAATAAAGATACATGAATTCAAGAAAAATAAATACGAAATACAATTTTCGGGAAATGCAACGGAAGCAATTTACTTAAAATTCTCTTTTCTCCAATTCATCTTTAAACACTTTAAAAGACGGAATACATGAACATGATTTTCATGGATACACTATTGTAAAATTTAAATAAATAAAATCCTTTAAAGAAAAATCTTCTTAAACCTTGATATCACGACTACCAACCTTCACCGCTCGCACACCACGTCCTGAACACTTGTTAGCTGAAAACATTTTTTACATATAGGGGTGAGTGCTAGAAAACACTCAGTGGGGGTAAACACATGCACATATTCACATTCAAACATTCAACATTTAACATTAAAGAATAACACATAACCTCTTCTGGAGTTTATAAATCCAGTATATATATATATATATATATATATATATATTTATTTATATATACACAGGTCCGTCAATATAGTCCGTCAATATAAGTCATCAACATATGTCCGTCAATATAAGTCATCAATATATGTCCGTCAATATAAGTCCATCAATATAAGTCATCAATATATGTCCGTCAATATAGTCCGTCAATATAAGTCCATCAATATAAGTCATCAACATATGTTCGTCAATATAAGTCATCAATATATGTCCGTCAATATAAGTCCGTCAATATAAGTTCATCAATATAAGTCATCAACATATGTTCGTCAATATAAGTCATCAATATATGTCCATCAATATAGTCCGTCAATATAAGTCCGTCAATATAAGTTATCAATATATGTCCGTCAATATAGTGCGTCAATATAAGTGCGTCAATATATCTCCGTCAATATATGTCCGTCAATATAAGTCATCAATATTTGTCCGTCAATATAGTCTGTCAATATAAGTCCGTCAATATAAGTCATCAATATATGTCTGTCAATATAGTCCGTCAATATAAGTCATCAACATATGTCCGTCAATATAAGTCATCAATATATGTCCGTCAATATAAGTCCATCAATATAAGTCATCAACATATGTCCGTGTTGTTGAAGCATATACGGCGGTGCCCCACTCACCCCACACTCGCACCACCTGCACACACGTGCACACGGTGCCGCCACTCCCGGAGGAAAATCACAGCAGCGGCACAAACAGAGAAGCAGAGAGAGAGGAAAAGAGAGAGAAAGAGAGGGAGAGGGAGAGAGAGCTGCCGTCGCCGCGCCAGCGGCAGCAAACAACAATTAATCATCAAAACAAATTAAACTTTTCCCTTAGAATTTTCACTCCACAATTCGCTGTTTGAACCATTAAATTTCTGTGGGTTCCTTTCTCTTTCTTTAGATTGAAATGTGCAAGTAGATGGAAGTGAATGTCCCACCTTTAGACTGTTTCTCCCCACGTGTATCCATGTGGTGATATGAGTGGTGACTCATCTTGCTAAGGGAGAGAATAAGCAATGTCTCAACAAAAAAAAAAAAAAACCCACTCACATGCTCTTTTATATATACGTACACGTAGTTATTTAAATATATATATACATACTTATTTATATATAAACATATATATTTGGGGTGTTATAGCCTTACACAACATTTACTCCTTTTCCCGTGCCTATATATATGAAACATGAGGAGCATGTAAAGATACAAGTACCTGACAACTACTAGTAGAGAGAGAGAGAATGGCGGGGTTGTTCGATAAGCAAGCAGACATATACTTGGATTCACGGCCAACTTATCCGCCGGAATTGTACAAGATGATCGCAGACCTCACCCCCAACCACTCTCTTGCTTGGGACGTCGGCACCGGCAACGGCCAGGCCGCCGTTGCTGTAATTTCTTTCTTTATTTATGTGTGTCCGTGATATTATTTGACAAAATTAAAACAATCATAATCATGTATAGGAATTGTGAAATGTTATTATATTTAACTACTTTGTCAGTTGGTACTTATTTGATCTTAATTGATTGAACACATACAGGTGGGCGAGCATTATGAGCAAGTGATTGCAACAGATATAAGTGAACCTCAGCTGAAACATGCGATGCAGCATCCTCGCATACGCTATGTGCACACACCGTTGTCATTATCCGACGACGAGCTAGTGAGCCTGATCGGGGCCGAGGGCTCAGTCGACCTAATCACAGTGGCTCAAGCAGTCCACTGGTTTGATCTCCCAAGATTTTACTCAGTGGCGAACCGCCTCCTGAGAAAGCCAGGAGGCATAGTCGCCGTGTGGGGCTACAACGATTCCAGAGTGAGCCCCGAGTTTGATGCTGCAGCCAAACGCTGGTCTCAGACCTGCCTTCCCTATTGGAACCCCAATGCCGAGCTATTGTTCGGAGGCTACCAGTCGCTGCCATTCCCTTTCGAGAGCCTAGGGTTAGGTTCGGAGGGGAATCCGATGGCTATTGATATACCGGTAGAGCTTTCGTTCGAGGGCTATCTGAGGATGATGCGATCATGGTCCGCAGTTGTAACGGCTATGGAACAAGGGGTGGATTTGTTGTGTGAAGAGGTGGTGAAGGAGTTGGAGGGTGCTTGGGGTGGTGCCAATCTTGTAAAATCCATTGCTTATAAGGGCTTTTTGTTGGTTGGAAAAGTTAGGGTTTAAATTTGTTGTGCAAAGTAGAAGTTGCTTAACTAGTACTGTTGTTATTGAACACGTACTTGTTGTTTGTATTGTATCAAACATTGGCAAGTACTCTTGGAATAGTATTAGTTTCTTTTCTGCTGAGTTATGTACTTTTTCTTTCTTTGTATTTGTTTGTCCTTTTGTTACACCACTGATTTAATTTGTCATCTTCCCAAGTATTGGATGTCTTTTTACTAAGCAAATCCAACGCTATTAGCATTTGTCTGTGAACCTCAAGGAGAATTGAAGATCACAGATTTTCGTTGTAAATTACACTAACAATTCTCGAAGATGTGTTTATATGAGTATGTTGGAATTAATTATAATTGGACTCAGATCAATTATATATAGATGTTTGGGGCTAAAATATGAATAAAGAAAAGGTTCCAAACTTCTAATGGGTTGTAATTAGTGGTGGTTTTCTCAACTGATTTTCATCCGAACAGAAGAGTTCGAAGAACATCGAGATTTAAACCGTGGAAAGATTTGGTTATTGGACTTGTTAACGATCGATTACTTTTCTTTTTTTAATGGACTTGAAAAAAATATGTTGAAATATCGTTAATTTTCATTTAGATATCATATATATGTGAAATATAAAAAAATGATCAAACTCAATTCCATTTGCTGATGTCTTCTAATTTCTATATTTGAATTGAGAACTCATTTTGATTTAAAGCTTATATATATTGAGAGATCAATTTGGACTTTTAATGTGAAATTTCAAAATCTTAGACCTAAAATTGAAAACCAACAAATAAGAATTAGTGTTTGTTTTGAAATTTCCCCATGTGAAATTAACTATAACCTCATATTAATTGTAGAAGTGAAATTCCCCAAACAACTTAATTAGCATATCCCATTAGCTTCGTTCTTTTTCAAAGTTAAGTAGCCAAAATAAATTTTGTATTGTTTGATTAATTGGTGGAATTGTTTTTTACTCTTTAAAGTAATTAATTAACAACAACAGCCACTATAACAGCCTAAAAAATAAAATCATTTGTAGATTTGGGAAGAAGAAGATTTCGTGAGGAGGTAACTAAGGTGGTGGTTGGCCCAAATGTTAGCAAAAACACTAGAAATTCCTCTTTGGTTGTCAGCAAATGAAGTAGGTAATCATATGCGAAAACCTCCTGTCTCTGCAATTACACCATTTACAACTACATAGTTAATGGAAACTATGCAAAATTACATTTACAACCAAACGACTAATAAGAGATCTTCACGGAATTCATATCATGTTAATTAACCTTAAAACGGTAATGTTTCATCTCATATTACATTGTATGAAAACATGGACCACTTATCACACCTACTAAATGAATTCATCAATATAAATTATTCATGTATGTCAAACTATTGAAGTATATATATGATGAAACACTATCTGAAATTGACAACTATATATTTAAATCAAAGTATCATTTTTCTCCACTAAATTATATATATATATATATATATTAATTAAATTACTATTATGTATATGTTTTTTTAATAAACCCCATGATTAAAAGTAAATATATCTAAAATTACATTATTATGGTACGTAGCATGAAGTTCATTATTATATGAATAATGATAACATATTTTTCCTATTAATATAAAATAGTTTCATGATTTTAGAGTTATCATATTTTGAAATGTGTATATTCCAATATTATTTTTGTATAATATAAATTTTGATTTTAAGGTTTTTTTTTAAACTCATATAATTTTTTTAATGGAACGTTAAATTTAGAAATCTTATTTTGGAGTAATATACAAAAATATTAATACTATTTTTACACTCATTTATAATCTTTTTTAAACATGTATTTGCATAAGTTTTTTCAAGTCCAATGTCTGGTGTGCTGTCGCCGGCACCCAAAAAAAAAAATATATTCACCTCAATTATTCCACTTATGCAATAGGATAGATAAGTAAGGGATCGGATCCACAGGAAATAACGTAATTAATTGAATATTCGTGCAACGCGAAAGCAATAAAAAGGGGGTGATTGGTTTGTTGAGCAAATATTGAAATCATGCGACACAAGAAAATCCAAGTAGAAACAAACGAGAGAGATATCAATGAATTAAACAATCTAGCCCTTGGATAACCTCACCTAAAACGATTCTTCCAATTTAAAAGATAGTTCTGTTTATCTACACCCTATCTCGAATCTTGCCCCTAAACCAGCGGTACGACTGAACTAGTTCAAATTATTTCTTAAGTTCACTTGATTGGAAAGTACGACCCCTAATCAACCTATCTCAATGAATAACATCAAAACATGTATTCAAGATTCAATTCACAAGATGTATTAATGATCCAAATTAATAGGGCAACTAGACTATGAAAGCGAAACGTTCGAATCATATAATCTAGACTTCGTTATCCCAAGAATCAAATTCCAATTGCCACGATATTCACACAAATATAACAATTACGGATTATATCATGTGAATTAGCTAGAATCGATTAACAAACAGATTAAGGTGGTCAATCTTAATAAAATCAGTAATCAAACATGCCGAGCATAAAATGAGATAACGAAGAAATCAAGATAGAGTAAGAAAGCGTTACTACTCAATTAAAGATGGGCGAAGCATTCAAGGTTTGGCATCTCCTCTAAAAACCATTGTCAAAATTACAAAAGAAAAGTTTTTTTTTGTTCTGCTTCTTATTCTCTCATTCTCTAATTCTCTTTTGCATTTTCCCTGTGTTCTTTTATGGATCCCAAAAAGTTAAGAATCTCATCTTTAACTCCTTCCAATATTAAGTGCTTGAATCTCTCCATGATGGACAACAAAAATGGAAAGAGTAAGTCTCTTGTGAATCAGGTGCATGGATCTTAGATCCATGCACCCGGGTCGGATCCGGGTCAGGGGGACCGCACCCTCTTTTTTTTTTTTTTTTCGCTCATGATTTTTGAAAAAAGTCACATACCAATAGTATATGTTAGACATACCTTTAAGCTATGTTAAACATACCAGTTCTGCCCAGATTCCATGCCTTGTCTTTTTTTGGCTTGATTTTTGAATTTTGGCACATACCACTACGTTATGTTAAGCATACATTTACGTTGTGTTAGACATACCTTTATGTATACTTAAACATACCTTTGTATATGTTAGACATACCTTTATATATAGTTAAACATACCTTTATATATGTTAGACATACCTTTGTATATAGTTAGACCTACCTACACATGGTTGGTCTAACTATACACAAAGGTTGGTTTAACTATATACAAAGGTTGGTCTATTTGAGCGAATTCTGGATGAGCTTCAGGCCAAGTCTCCAGTGCGTGGGAGCACGTGCATGCGCGTTTTGGGTGCGTTTTGCTCGCGTGAACGGGTCGGGTCAGGTGCATGGATCTTAGATCCATGCACCTGACTCATAAAAGTTTTTGCCAAATGGAAATAATAAATTCCTTTCAATATAGCATCTCATTCCTTTCTTTGTTCACAAGGCTGGATTGAGGGGAAACTGAGCTTGGTGAATTGGGCCGCTGACACGCCAATAGGAACCAATATTCACATTTTCAGCACTGAAGTTCTCAGTGTTGGGCTTCTTCTCCCCTTTCGGCCCACGAGATTTGCACCTCTTGTATTCTCACACTCAATTTGTTTTGCAAACAACCTGGAATTCATGAAAAATGTCACCGAGACGAGTACGATAAATATCGGGTGAATGCAACAAAGTAGTGAACGATTGAGTACAAAATTAGTCACATTATGCATGTAAAACACACACAAAACCCGACTTATCAATCACAAAACCAATTAATAAAATACTCAGTAAAGATGGAAACAAAATATATTTGAAATTGATATAGATTAAATTGAAATAACTTTGAAAAACTATATTATTTTCATGATCACAATTTTTATTTCAAAAAAATACTAACGCTTGAAATTTATTTGTTCCATTACACCGATAGCAAATGAGGTTGAACATTATCTTAATTAATTATGATATGCAATAATATGATTATTTTGCACTCATTATGAATAAATAACTGAATATATATTTCCATAATTTTTTTGATCAGGCCAGTTGTAAAAACAAAATTAATATTATTAGAGTAGTAATGTATGACAAAACTAAGAAATATTTAAAGTTCGCAGATTATATGGGTAGTAGATTAAATTAAAATAATCTTGAAGAACTATTTACCATGTATCACAAGGATACCAACTAAGATTGAAATATTATTGGGATTTGAGAGTATTATTTTTTCCATAAATTAACAAATTTCAAACTAAATTCAAAGTAGAGTTTTTTTTTTTTTTTGCCCCGTAAATTAGGGAGTCTGGTATTTCATGACAGTATTGTTTCGGGTTGACGATTTTGCCCCATATTGTTTCAAAATGTGCAAATGTTGTCCAATTTCAGCCCGAACGACTTAATATTTGGGCCCTAATCTCACGTGCTATACATGTGTGGCCTTCAATTCGGGCCAATCGGACCAAAATCCGCCACGTGGAATTATTTAGAGTATGTAGCATATTTTTAAATCAAAAATAAAAAAAGAGCAGGGAGAGAAAGGGGAAGACGAACGATGGTGGACAGAAAGGGGGAAGGGGGCGGCGGCGGCCGGGGGAAGGGGGCGACGGCGGCAGGGGGAAGAAAGAAGGGGGCGACGGGGTGGAGAGATTGGAGGAGATTAGGGGGGGAAGGGGGAAGATGAGACAGAACTGGTAAGAGAGACGGTGATTTTCAGTGTTGTGGCGGCAGGGAAGGGAGATTCCGGTGATATCAGCGCCTGCGATTATTTCTTTCACCTTCCCCTTCACACGTAAAACAAGAGTAAATGTTAATAGTTTAAAAGGCTAAACCAACCCAAACCTATGGAAAAACAATTATAAACCTTTTTCTTCTCTTTCATACTTTCATGTGTAGTGGAATTTTATCATTATATATATAAAAGAAGGATATTCTGCCAAAAATAACTGCAATAAATTATCTACCTATTAAATAATTACTATTTTAAGAAACCCATTAATTGCTTTCATATTGTATTTATTGTAAGAAACTCAATACAAATAAATAAATACAAATAAAACTATTTATTGTATTTTAAGAAACTCAATACAAATAAAAATAAATAAACCTATTTATTGTATTTTAATAAATTCAATACAAATAAATAAATATTTAATTTAAGAAATCAGTTATGATACTCAATTTAGTATTTATTGTATAGAAATTTCAAATAAAAAAATAAATACATAAATAAGATGAAATAAGGGATTATATATTTATTATCTCTCATTTTATTTTTAAGTACTTATTTTAAAAGGTAAATTACAAAAAACAACTCCGTCTATCGACTTTTTTCAAATTGCAACTTTTTTTTTTGACATTGCCACCCAGTCTTTTTGTGGTTTTGTCGATTGCAAATTTTCCAGCGAAATGGAGATTAATTTGTTCACTTTGCAACCTAAATTTTGTTTTTTTTTATCTAATTGCAACCTGAACTTTGTGTTTTTATCAGATTGCAACCAAGAATAAAAATTTCGATTCCAGTGGAAATATAGGTAACTTAAATTCATGGAAATATCGTGAAAATATCGATATCGATGGAAATATGAGTACATATATTTATTGTTATTTTTCCTATATTTACCAATATATTATGATATTTTCTCGATATTTATTGATATTCCATCGATTTTTTACCGATGTTACATATATTTCACCAATTTTGACCTATATTTCCTTGATATTCATTTTATGAATATCGATCACACTTATATAATATAAATATCACACTCATATATATAACATAAAAGTATCAATGTGAAGTGAAAAAAATCATGATCTGCGATTGGACAAAAAAATTAAGGTGTGGGTTGCAGAGTGAAAAAAATTAATTCATTTACCGGAAAAATGACCGGAAATTTTGCAATAGGGAAAACCACAGAAAGACTGGGTGACAATCTTAAAAAAAAAAAAGATTAGATTGCAATTTTAAAAAAATCGATAGCTGGTGTTGTTTTTTTATAATTTACCCTATTTTAAATCAATTTTAAATATATAATATATAAAATCAATCATTATTTAATGAACTTAAATTTAATATTCATATAAAATATATCAAACTGAAGTACAGAAATGTATGTGTGTGGGCTTCTATTTAATGAGTCGAAGAGATTGTTGTAGGATATATTTGTTGAACTTTATGTAGTCAGTTATCATTATATATATAAAAGCAGGATATTCTGCCAAAAATAACTGCAATAAATTATCTACCTATTAAATAATTACTATTTTAAGAAACCCATTAATTGCTTTCATATTGTATTTATTGTAAGAAACTCAATACAAATAAATAAATACAAATAAAACTATTTATTGTATTTTAAGAAACTCAATACAAATAAAAATAAATAAACCTATTTATTGTATTTTAATAAATTCAATACAAATAAATAAATATTTAATTTAAGAAATCAGTTATGATACTCAATTTAGTATTTATTGTATAGAAATTTCAAATAAAAAAATAAATACATAAATAAGATGAAATAAGGGATTATATATTTATTATCTCTCATTTTATTTTTAAGTACTTATTTTAAAAGGTAAATTACAAAAAACAACTCCGTCTATCGACTTTTTTCAAATTGCAACTTTTTTTTTTGACATTGCCACCCAGTCTTTTTGTGGTTTTGTCGATTGCAAATTTTCCAGCGAAATGGAGATTAATTTGTTCACTTTGCAACCTAAATTTTGTTTTTTTTTTATCTAATTGCAACCTGAACTTTGTGTTTTTATCAGATTGCAACCAAGAATAAAAATTTCGATTCCGGTGGAAATATAGGTAACTTAAATTCATGGAAATATCGTGAAAATATCGATATCGATGGAAATATGAGTACATATATTTATTGTTATTTTTCCTATATTTACCAATATATTATGATATTTTCTCGATATTTATTGATATTCCATCGATTTTTTACCGATGTTACATATATTTCACCAATTTTGACCTATATTTCCTTGATATTTATTTTATGAATATCGATCACACTTATATAATATAAATATCACACTCATATATATAACATAAAGGTATCAATGTGAAGTGAAAAAAATCATGATTTGCGATTGGACAAAAAAATTAAGGTGTGGGTTGCAAAGTGAAAAAAATTAATTCATTTACCGGAAAAATGACCGGAAATTTTGCAATCGGCAAAACCACAGAAAGATTGGGTGACAATCTTGAAAAAATTTAATATTCATATAAAATTTATCAAACTGAAGTACGGAAATGTATGTGTGTGGGCTTCAATGATTTTTCATTTTTAAACATTTTTATGATATATAGTATTAATTTATTGTAATTTAATATTAAAATGTAGAAATAAAAAAATATTATAGGTGTACCTAATAGATTACACATATAAAACATATCAAATATAAAAAATTAGATTAAAATTACTATTGCAAGTTAACCAACTTATTCATTTGAAATATACAAATATTTTATTTTATCTTTCTTATTTTATATTTATTTGTTGTCAAATTTTATTTATATTTATATTCTGATTAATTGAGGTGACATAAGTGATTGGACATAGGTAATTTTTCTGGTTTTTCACAAATTAAAATTTCATCATTCTTAGTCCCTGATATACTGACTTATCAATCTTATTATTATTATTCATAATTTTTTATTCAAAATGCGTAGATTAAGTCCAATTTTGAATTGTTTAATTTAAATAGATAGTAAGAGAGATTTTCATGTATTTGATAAGCTGATATAATTTTTTATTTGATTTAAAATAAATGACTTATATGTGGCATTGAACCTAAAAAAATTATTAAAATACGTGTGTATTTATAGTTATAAATGCCAATAAAATATAAATTTATTTATCTCAATACTTAAATCATAACGTTTCTAATACATATAACTTATTTTTAGATATTAAATTTATTTTTTAAAATTTCTGGTCATTTTTTTATTTGTTTGTTTAATCCATAGATTAATATAATACTTAATATATTTCAAATTTCTAATATTTTCAAATATAGTTATTTATAATGACATAAATTTAAAGTTAAAATACCTAGCTTTATACTAATACAAATTAAAAGAGTATCAATATATTTTTGTTAAAATAATAATCATTACATTTTATATGTTATTATATTTTTTTAATAATTATATATAACACACTGTGCAACGCACAGGTACACTACTAGTTTTCTTTAAGTGATATAATATCCTAGAGTATTGTTCTTATACACCAGTTGCATGGATTTAGATTCATGTAAGTGGGCGTTCGTGGGTCGGGTCGAGCCTGGTCCGGCCCGGATCTGCGCGTAAACCTTTTTTTTTCCTTAAATTTAAGTGCTAACCTTTATATATTTTATATAACATTATAATTTTTTTTTACGAATATCATAATCTTTCAAGTTACATGCTTAGATTTTTTTCAGCATAAAATGTAAAATAACATAGTTGAAAACTTTTATGTTTTAATATTTTAACATTTATGTTAAATTGACATAGTCTTTATATATAGATATCTTTAACATTTTTGTACTTAAAGAATAATATAAGGATTATGTTAATACAACATAAATGCATAAATGTTACATTATTACAGTTTAATGATTAAAAGGTATTGAAACCTTAAATTTATATATTTAGACTTCTTTTAGCCATGTAATATAACTGAAAACTTTTATGTTATAATATTTTAACATTTATGTTACATTAATATAACTTTTAGGTACAATTATCATAATCTTTGAAAAATATAAAGGTCATATTATTATAATATAAAAATTAGATTATTGTAACGTAAAGGTTTAAAAGGTAATATAGATTTAATTTGTCTGTAAAATGTTAAACTATCAGGATATAAAGATCATGTGAACATAACATAAAAGTTATGTGAACATGACTAAAATATAAATGCTAAAATATTGGGGTGTGTTTAGTATTTTTGGGGTGTATATAGTCTCACCCTTAGTGTAGTATTTACAAAGTCAATCCTTACTATTTTGAAAAGATTTGAATATTGGGATACCATTGTTATTAATATAAATGCTAGCATAATCGTCTTGTAAATTTAAAATAGGGTTAATTACATAAAAAAAAATTATAAACTTATTGTCGGTTTCAATTACAATATGAACTTTTGACTATAAACCAAAAATACTCAATTTAACACTTGTTTCAATTCAAGACATGTTCGGGCTTTTTCGGGCTCCAATTGATGATATGGAGCCCAAATTATATATATTAATTGACAACATGGATATTTAAGTATAATCATCATCCAAATGTAAATTTTTACGTCAATAATTAACTTATGCAATTTGAACTTAACGTCGACAATTGGAGCTCGAAACACCCAAACATGTCGCAAATCAGTCAGCATCCACATGTAAATATATATGCCAATAATTAACATATACAATTTGAACTTCATATCAGCAATTGGAATCCGAAAAAACTCAAAACATGTCTTAAATTGAGACACGTGTTGAGTATTTTTAATGTTACAGTCAAAAGTTCATGTTGTAATTGAAACTGGACCCTAAATTTGTGTTTTTTTATATAATTAACCCTTTAAAATATCGTCCATTTTGGATCGTACAACACATACTTATCTTGCTATTGAAAAACTACTAAAAGGAAAGTAAAATTTCAAAGCACATGAGAGAGATCTAAATCTCGATCTATATATAATTCAATAAATATATAATCTATTCTTGCTCGATTCTAGTTTGGGCTATCTGAAATATATACTAAACCAAAAATGTTGACAGAATTCTCATACTCATTTATCAGAAAACAAAATAAATCATATGAATGAGGATTATCTAACCTAGACTTGTCACCCCAGGATCTCCAATTACATCAACCAACGAGCTCCAGTTTTTCCACCAGGGTGAAAAGCTCAAAGAACATATTTGAAAATGCTCCATTTTGTATAGCAACACTCTTTAACTCTAATTTCATAACTTAAGCTTTTCTGATGGATACATCCCATTCCCTGCTCTTCTTGTTTGTTGCCTCATGGATGAAGACTTCAGCCCCTTGAGCTTTGAAACCCGACCATTGTGTGTACCTTCTTGTGCATTATTCCCTTTGATTTTGCTGCTTCCAAAGGAATTTTCCGTTAAGAGAAGTAGCCTTAACATACTAAAAATGAACTCGACATATCACATGATAAGCATATACATAAAGCCACCAACAGGAAACAAGAGTCCCACCTGATATGCAGCAACAGAAATAAGACACCAGCAATGGCTGTGCCTTTGACAACCGTTTTCAGCAGTGGCCTTCGTTTATGCTTCTGAGGAGTTGTATCCTTCCTTTCATCTGGAATATTTTCTGCTTCGCGACTCTGAGAAGGTTCTTTTTCATCCTGCATAAGGAGAAAATTTTGCCAATATTATGAGCAAGCTAAACTACAGTTTGTACATAACTTTTTTTGCATGGCTATTTATGATAATCACCTGAGTACTGTTTTCTTCAGTGGAAGAAATGTAGGTTACACGAGTATCCTCCTGATCAACGTTCATGTCATTGACAGGTAAACAAGGATGATTTTCTGCCATAGTTTCACATGGATTTGATAGAACTATAGAATTACGAATGTTGGTGTCATCATAAACAACTGAAGGTGCATCTTGGTTAATGGTAGTCCCAACAGTCTCTTTGACCTCTTCCCACGAAGGATGTCTCTCTTGATCATCATTTGCAACAATCAAGTCCCTGTTTTCGGTACAAAAGTCATTTTCAGGATTACTAAATTGAGTATCACATGATTCACCCTTTGCAGACATCATGGTGGACATTTCATGTTGTTCCTGAGACGGAAGAAAATAGTCACTAGAACTTGATAAACATGGCTCCATTTTGGATTGAGCTTCTCGAGAATCTTTATAATGATTTTCCTTTGATATAGAAGAGTGAACATTTGTACTTGATGAATCATCTTCATCAAAATGGTTATCCAACTCCAAGTTGAGCAACCGGCCCAACACAGAACTCATACTTGTAGTGGAGGAAACCTCCATATCTTCATCATCAGAACATATCCTTTGAGATTCATTGTGGAAATCCCTCTTGTCCAGGGTATCTTGTTGAGAATTAACATTCAAAAAGAAATCAAATACATTGTTTTCTGCATCAGGAACAACAGAATTGCTGGCATCAGTTGCATGGACCATCAGATCTGAAAACGCCAAGTAATCAGAAATGTAATTATTTTCTCCCACATCCATGCAAGAAGAATCTCCCATGAAGGAATCATCATTCTCAAGGGCAAAGTTGATATTGGACACATCCACAGTACCATTTTGGCAGTCACATCTCTCTTCACTGTCAACATGAGCAGTACTATGATATGACTTTTTCTTAGAAATGCTGCAACAAGAATTTGAATTACATTTTCCGTCTTTTAAATCCTCTATGCACCCGCTTTTGACATCCGACTCTACCTCATCAGCATAATCAAACTTGCTAGCAGATGAAAAAATTTCACCCATATATCTGCTTTCTACCTCATCTGACTCTTCTGAGCTAGTAGAATCATCATCTATACTAGCTGGCGCAAATAATTTTTTCTATATCACAGAAGAGACAACAAAAGATCGATCAGTAACTTGACATTGGCTCTACCTTGAAAATGTCATAATCTTCAGCCACAAAAATTACTTATCACTTGTAACCATGATAGGTGATGAATAGATTAATGGTTTACCTGTTTCAGGTTTGATTGTGAGCCTTTACGAGAACTATAACTGGATGAACTTGATAAGGTGCACTGTGGTGATTCCAAGTTCCTTCGAATTACCCCTACCATATCTGTTGGCATGGTTACCGAGTATATAACCATGTCGAAGTCTGGGACCTGACTCAAACATATAGCCTAATGTCATTGATTTTGAAATTGATGCTAATTGATGCTAACAGGAGATGTATCTAATAAAAATATATCTTACACTTAGCTGCTTAGACCTTGCTTTCTTTGAGAGAGCTCTTATGCAAATGCAAACTTTTCGAATATCTCTTTTCTCAACAACATCGGATGGAGAAAAGAGGTCAATGCCACTCAACCCCAAAATTTTGCATATCTAACCAAAAAATAAAAACACAAAACAGAATAAAACAAAATTAACTCGAACACTAAATTTATATAATAATTAATAAATAGGCAGTTGGTAAAATCCTGTTTTCAGAGAGAATAGATGTGCCTCAGTGAATACTCTCAACAGAAGTAGACAAATTTCACAAGCTGAGCCATTTAATTCTCAAACATTAATGTTTCCTGATAGTTTGAGGACCAGAGAATACCAAATGAAATTCTCAGAATACATATATACAACAACCTGATGCATTCAAGTAGATGTAATATCTTCATGTGGGTGCATGTGAGAGGATGCACCAGGAATACAAACATTTTTGATGAAGAAACTAGCATATAAGGGGTCTGTTTAAACTTATACTACATAAGATTGACAAAGAAAAGGAGTATAATAATTGCAACACCAAATTTTAGGTCGAGTTCTGAAGCAAAAAGCAAGTATTGCATTTAACAAATATGTGAGGATTGACATGAAGATGAAGAATTACCTTTAGAAAGGAATCAACATTGGAGTAAGGTCTGTATCTCCCACTGCTTTTCTTAGGACGAAATGGGCCATATTTGTGTTTCAAATGTCTAAGCTCCATACATTTGGCCAACAACGAATCCCACACTACTTTAGAGACTTCAAACCTAAAAGGCCATAGATGTCAATTACATATTATCATTGGATGCAACAGAAAGGCTTCTCATGCTCTATTCTATGGCAGAATGTAGGATACTAAGCACTTCGAACATGAGCCAAACAATTACCAAATCAAGTTGTTCGAAAAGACAAAAACAGTATTCCAACTCGAAGGCATGACCACACTAATAACTGCATATATAAGAGAACAACATCGAACAAAAACTATTGACTGAACATATCTGTCAGCTGAGTAATCCTGGTTTATACACCAATGGAAAAGCCTAATGGAACACAACGAAAATAGAGGATCTTTTTGTGGGCCAAGTAAGTTGATCTATAGGCACACTTGAAGGACATAAATAAATCCTCTATACCCAGGTTATCATGGGATCAAAACTTTTGAATAGACCAGCCAATAGACAAACATACTTCCACTTAAAAATCATTCAAAGATCCCAGCCTAAAGGCTAAACAATTCAGTTATAAAGGTAAAGCTCAACACAGCTTGCCATACTTGTTTCTATGACTAATAAGCTACAGCCATTCTATTTTCTCTGTAAATAACTTCTACTATTTTCCATATCCATACACATGAAGATCAATCGAATAAGATTCTAAACTCAGCAGAGATAGAAGAAATTAAACAAAATCAAGAAAAGGTACTGCTGATCACAAAACACCCAAAACCAATAATCAAGATGACAAGACCCCCACATAAAAAACAAAAAAAAAAAAAAAAAAAGAGAAATCGAAAACTAACAGTATCTCTCCATCTTGAAGCAAATCGGAGAGAGGCAAATCGTCATCCAATCTTACGCTGAGAAGTTCTCCAAGCCAAATTCTCGTTTGCGTCTGCATCCAAACAAAAAATTGAAAATCAAAAACTACGAAAACATACGAAATTAATTTCTCAAACACAAGATAATGAGTTAGCGCCGCAGTTAGTGAAAAAACCTGCAAGTAAACTTCATCGAGTTCCCGGAAGCTGGACTCCGCCGACGACGGTGATGAATCAATCATGTTCAGATTTCCCGCCTAAACTCATTCATCAATCACAAGAAATTTTTTGGAAAGAAGAGAGAGTGATGCACTGAAACGAAGAGAGAGAAATGAGGTTTATATAAACCATTTCAGTTTGAAGTTTTGAAGAAATAAAGAAAGTTTTTGAAACGTTGAATTAGTTTTCATATTCATATTTTGCAAGGTAAAAAAAGTGGCCGCGTGGGTGTTTTATTTCCTTTCTTCTTTTCATTATTTACACTTCACACATTAATTATATCCACCTTGTTCTTCCTAATATATTGTTGTTTAATCTTTCTTGAATTAATTATTTATGTTTACCATGTTTATTATAGGGTTATTTGTTGGGAAAATAACTTTTTACTATTCGTAAAAATAATATATCTTATTTATCTAGTACTCCCTCCGTCCACTTAAAACTGTCTACTTGTCATTTTCGTTTGTATCAGTCTAATTTGTCAGCCCCAAAATGACAAAGAAAATTTACTCACTTACCCCTCCATTTTTTTCATTTTACAAACTTTTGCACTCAAATTATACCTTTAAATTACAAAATTGTCATTCAAAAACATTAAAATAACACATTCAATCAAAGTCAATAGTTTTTTCTTAAAATCCGTGCCGATCAAAGTAGACATATTTAAGTGGGACGGAGGTAATATGTTTTTAACTAGGTTTTTTCACCACATTTGCAAGTTAGGTCTTTTTTTACTTCAAAATTTACCAAGGTCGAAAGTTTGCTACGTTGACCAACAGGAAATCTTTAGTTAAAATACTAAAATGAGTAAATGTTGTGTTATTTTTATAATGAACTCTTTTATTTAACAATATTAAATCAACTTATTGTAGTAGTAATTATTTTCTTGGGATGAATTTATTTATTTTAATTTAGGAAAATTAATCTTCTTGGAGTTTGGAACTACGTAGAGTGGTGAGGAAAGAGACAAGATGCAGATTTATGGCCGTTCACTTTTTGTATTTTCTCACTTTATCCCTTTTTCAATCTTCTTCACTTTTTCCTCTCTAATAGTCATAGATGAAAATTTCTCAATATTTTCATTTTTTGACGTGACTGAAATAAAAATGGGGTGTAACTATATATCTTCGATATTTTTATTTCTTTGTAAAAAATTAAATGAAATATCAATAATTATTAGTTATATATCGGTATCGATTTCGATATCGATGACTTTAGGCAAAAATTATAGGAAAATTCGTGAATATAAAAGAAATATCGGTAAAGTATCGGTAAATATTAGATAATATCGGTAAATATTGGGAAAATATCGATAAATATCGAGAAAATATCGAATATTGCTAAATATCAGGAAAATATTGTAAATATCGAGAAAATATCGGCAAATATCGCTAAATATCGGTAAATATCAAGAAAATATCGGCAAATATCGCTAAATATCGGGAAAATATCGGTAAATACCGCTAAATATCTGGAAAATATCGGTAATAATCAGAAATATATATACCGATATTTCCAACCGAAACCGATATATCCATCGATATTTCCGTAAAATTAAGGTACCGATATATCTAACGAAATCGATATTTTCATCCTTGCTAATAATTCATTTCTTTCCCCTTTTTTTTCCTCCTTATATTTTCTATCCAAGCTGTTGTGTTTAAAAGATTAAATAAATATTTCATTTTACGTTTATTATTATTCATTTTTAAAGATGTTTCTTTTTACGATCTTGAATTATTTATCATTTTAATGAAAATAAATTTGGTAAATACATTAAGCTTCCACGTACGTATTTTCAATTTCATAAATAAAATCAAGAATAAATCTGACGACATATTTGACCAGAAATTGGTGTTTTGCTTTGGCATACTAATAAATGTACGTGGATTTTGTTGATAGATCATCTTCAAACTCTATTTGATTTTCTACGATCAATTAATAGTATTTAATTAAGGGATAGTTAAGTTGTTGCCAAGTTTTCCCTTCTTTTTTTTCATTTTTAGAGTTATTGTCACTTTCAAGGTCAACTTACCATAGTTTAAAAAAGTTCAAATTCAAGAAATGGTGTGTTTTAACTTAAATATTTTAACTTGAGTTAACTTTTAATCTTTTATTGCTATCTTTCTCCATCCATCCACTTAACTCATTTCTTATTTTTACTTTGATTAAGAAGTACATTCATTGTTTGGATGAATTTTGAATTCTTTATTTTATTATGAAATAGTATCAATTTTCGTCTGGAATGCGGGTCATGTCCACTTTGATGAATAATTTCATCTTTTTCAATTTTGATCTATTAATTATCAAAAAAAAATCAACTTCAATCCTATTTTGATCGGATAATTTTTTGGAAAGATGTGTTGAAATGCTAATTTAGTTTGTTATCCAAATTGAAAATTCCATAGGAGAAAAATTGAGCTTATGTGGCAATTTTAGTTGTCACATCACAAAAAATTTGAAGAAAAAAATACAAATTATAAAAAAAAAATTGAAAACTATAGTGAATAATGGAAATGAAGAAAATAAATAAATATATTATGAAATTCACAATATTAAAACCAAATTTCAAAAATGAAAATCAAATAAAAAAATTGAAACAAAAAAATTAAAATGTGAGTGGCTAAGAGTTGACGAGCAGATGGTGAGAGTGGATGTGCGCGATGGAGAAAGGCGGAGGTGTGGCAGTGAAGCAACGAGGCGACGTAGAGGCGGCACAATCGTCATGAGTGTGGCGCTTCGAATTGATGATGAAGGTAGCACGCATGCTAAGACAGTTACACGGATCTCAATTCATGAAATGAAGCTTCATATATATACTATAATAATATAGAATAGTTATAAATATTTATATAAATGTTTTTTTCCCCAAAAGTGTCACATCAATATTTTTTTATTTTACATTTTTTATTATTTAATCCATATTTTTAATAATACAAATATATTAGTTTAATAATTTTTTCTTTTTTTATTTTGCATTTTTTATAAAAAAATTTGTATAGATTTGATTTTAATATAAATATTGTATTAGTTTATGCTTATTTTTTGATCTTAATTAAATTAATTTTTATTGAATAATTTCTTAAATACCAACAATAGATATTGTCCAAACAATAATTAGAATAATTAGGGATAATTGATATCATAATTAATAAAAATTAATAAATAAATGTAACACCATTAAAGATGTGTGTGCATACATATATGTATATATATAATATATATTTAGTGTGAAATTATATGTCATCCTAAGTATTTTTTAAATTAATATTTGTATTTTATATATATAATAATATCATTCCATCCTTTATCGATATATTTTAATGATGAATTAAAGATATTGTTAAATATACAAATATAAAAGGCTAAGATATTATTAATATCATTCAATTTATTTTAAAATAAAAGGTTGAAAATATATAATTGATTGTGCTTGCAACAAGTTCATATATAAAATTTCTATTTTTATTGTGTATTACTCTCACACACATACTTAATTTAAGTAATTTAATTTGATTTTTAATTCATAATTTATTTTTATTGTTTTTAATATATCTAATTTAAGTGATTGATCGATAATATTAGTTTGTAACACATGTGACAAAAACGAATGTCTCAATTAGAAATGTAATTCATAAAGAAGTTTTTCAAAACTTATAAACTTTGCAAGTAAAATTTTCAATTTTTATTTGAAGATCATGATTAATACTTATCTTTTTAGTATTTGATGTGGTCGAACTGATCACATTCGAGTTATTTGGGAAAGCGAACCGGTTCAAAGACAAAAACCGACCGATGCGAACTATTTAGAAAGAAGGAAGCGAACAGAGCAAAGAGGTGAACAAATATTAAATTATGGTGCATCTGAATGCGAACTATTCTTTCCGATAATAGTTCGTAGCTTATATGGAAACGAACACGAACTAACTAGACTTTCGGGATAAGAGGACGAACTGATTTTGAGTATATGAGGTGAACTAGTTTAAATTCAGATAATCGCCACAATCAGGGATAAACCGCCCACTTCCCACTTTTTTAGGAAAGACTTAACTGTCACGTTCTTCAGGGAGTATTTATAACCTTTTTTCCTATATTCTTTAGGGGATAGACACAAAAAATTACATAAAATTATTAGAAGAAAATCACTAGTTTTTCCGGATCACTGACTTGAGCGTCGGAGTTTCTTCACCGGGAAAAATCCCCGGTGTTCTTTGTTTTGCAGGTACTTTTAAACTGAAGAATTCTAATTTTCGTCGGAGAAAAAGAAGACCAGATCGAGAACAAATCAATTGGCGCCGTCTGTGGGAACATCACAACTTTGAGTTCTTAAGACATTGAGAAACAGTAAAGATGGTGAATACCAGAGGATCTCGAAAGAGGTTAGAAGAAGAAGGACAGTCTGTAAGGCAAGATGAGGACCAGAGTTCTGCACCGGTGAATCCTCCCGGTACTGTCACTTTGACGCCGGAGAAACTTTCAAATTTGATAGAAGCGGTTGTTCAGAAAGCTTTAGGAAAACAGAGGGTTGAGTCACAATAAGGTAATACTGATGTTCATACCAGAAAGGAACCGGAAGATGACAAGTCTCGAATAGATGAGCAAGAAAGTCAGTTTGATCATCCTCGCGGCCAGAAGCGAGGACATGTAGAAATATCCGAGAAGGTGGATGATCTAAGAAAGGAGTTGCGAGAAGTCCAGAGAACTGTTCGACGGGTTCCAAGAAGTTCGAGGGGAAATCCTTTCTCTAAAGAAGTTATGGAGGACGAATTATCGGCTTCTTTTCGGCCAGTTAATTTTGATTATGATGGTACCACAGATCCATGGGATCATTTGTGTAGATTCAAAAATACCGCTCTATTACATCGGTATTCAGACGGTATTAAGTGTAGGGTGTTCGCAACTACTCTCACTAAGGCTGCTCAGACGTGGTTTAGCCAGTTAAGTGATGGGATGATTTACAGTTTTGAGCAGTTGTCGGAGTTGTTCCTACATCAGTTCGCTAGTTCGAGAAGACAGAGGTGATCTACTCAGACTTTGTTTGGCGTGAAACAGAAAGGAGATGAAACGCTGAAGAACTACGTCAAAAGATTCACGGCTGCTACTTTAGAAGCTCCTGAAGCTTCAGATGATTTGATAGTTAGTGCTTTCATTCAAGGTCTGAAAGAGGGCGACCTTCATACTTCGCTGGTTAAGAAAACGCCCAAAAGTTTTGATGACCTATTGCAAAGATCTACTAAGTACATTAACTTGGAGGAGGCAGTTCGGATGAAAAAAGGTGAGAGCTCGAATCGAATAAGTAGACCGCAGGAGCATGATGTTGCAAGGAAAAGAGAAGGAGGAGAACACCGAATGAGATTTGCACCACCCTCTTTACAAGATAATAGGACAGGGCGAAAATATGAGCAGTACACTCCCATGACCATGCCACCTGGACAAGTACTAATGGAGATATAGAACTTACCCCAATTAAAATGGCCGTCAACCTGGAGCCCTAATCCAAAGAAACCACCCACTTTTGGCAACGGTAAATTGTGTCGATTTCATAATGAGTATGGGCATGGGACTGATGAATGTCTACATTTACGAGACGAGCTGGAAAGATTGATCAGGGAAAATAGATTAGCTCGGTTTGTTCGTCGGACTCAACCAAACCGTGAACAGGGGAATGATCGAGAGGAGCCGAGAAGAGAAAGAAGGCAAGAGCGACTTGAATTGCCTCCACCTCCACCTCTTCCACCATGAGCTAGGCCCGAGGGAGAAGAACGACCCACTATTCATATGATCATGGGTGAGCCAACAGATGGAGATTCCAACAGGGCTCAAAAAGTGAGACTCAATTCTGTTCGACAAGAACAGAATACGGTTCACTCAATTTTTGATGATGTGGCGATCGAGTTCGGAGTTCGAGATCGTGTGGCTATTCAAAGTCCTCAGTTTGATGCTATGGTGATTGTTACTCAGATAGGAGGCTTTAATGTTAAGCGGGTGTTCGTTGATACTGGAAGTTCGGTTGATATCATGTTCATGGATTGCTTTAAGAAGATGAGATCGACAGTGGAGGTAAAATCTGTAGAAACTTCACTTTATGGTTTTGCAGGAGAATCTGTGACAGTTTATGGCAAGGTCCAGCTTCCTATGGTTCTAGAAGATGGAGAATGGAGACAAAATAAAACGATGACTTTCCTCATAGTGGATGCACCCTCTCAATATAATGTGATTTTAGGTCGTCCCTCTCTGAGCTCATATGCCGCAGTCATTTCGCCTGCACATTTAATGATGAAATTTCCTGTTGAAAATGAAGAGGGACGCATAGTAGGAGTGGGAGTGGCTCATGATGATCAACAAACTGCTCGACGTTGTTATGTAGCGGCAATTCGTCAGTCCGAGTCTCGGAAACGCCATAGCGAACAGAGAGATGACATTAATCGAGGAAGGGATAAGAGTTTAAAGAAGGGCGATGAGTTGAATACTGCAGAGTTCGAGGAAGGTGAATTGATGAGCGTGGAGTTGATCCCAGAGCTATCGGGACATTCAGTTCGGCTTGGGAGTCAACTGCCAGAACAAATCAAGAAAGGAATGGTGCAAGTCCTTCAAGATAATGTAGATTTGTTCGCATGGAAGCCTGAGGATATGAAAGGTATAAACCCAGAAGTGGCAGTTCATAAGTTAAACATCAAGCCTGATGTTCGACCAATTAAACAGAAATTGAGACATTTCGGAAATCAACAGAATGAAATCATCAAGAGAGAAGTCGAAAAGTTGCTGGAAATTGGGCATATTGAAGAGATCCAGTACCCTCGATGGCTGGCCAATATAGTACTGGTCCGAAACCAGGGAATAAGTGGAGAATGTGCATTGATTTTTGGGATTTGAACAAGACTTGTCCCAAGGATCACTATCCTATTCCACGGATTGATAAGTTAGTGGATTCAACTGCGGGATGCGAACTCCTCAGCATGATAGATGCGGCACAAGGATATCATCAGATCATGTTACATCCGGAAGACAAACCCAATGTAGCTTTTATTACTTCCTCAGGTAGATATTGTTATACGGTTATGCCATTTGGATTGAAAAATGTTGGGGCTACTTATCAGAGAATGGTGGATGAGGTGTTTAAGCATCAATTAGGTCGTAACATGGAAGCATATGTTGATGATATGTTAGTGAAAAGCATACAGGCGAACACACATGCGGATGATTTGAGAGAAACTATGACAACAATCCGAAAGCATGGGATGCGGTTAAATCCAGCTAAGTGTTCGTTTGGAGTGAAAGCAGGAAAGTTTTTGGGGTATATGGTTACAGATAGAGGGATAGAAGTCAACCCCAACAAAATCCAAGCTATACAAGGGATGTCACCTCCTCGAACTATAAAAGAGGTACAAACACTAACTGGTCATATTGTTGCTTTGAGCAGGTTCATGTCAAGGCTGGCAGATAGGGGTTTACCTTTCTTCAAAATCTTAAGAAAGAATGGCCAGTTCAGTTGGGGTGCGGATTGTCAAAAAGCATTCGAGGATTTGAAGGCATTTCTTCTATCATTTTCTTTGTTGAAACAGCCCGTTAAAGGAATACGATGATCATGTATCTAGCAGTGGGAGAAGGATCAGTCAGTTCGGTTCTGATTCGTGAAGAATGTAAGGATCAATTCCCTGAATATTTTGTTAGTAAAGTTCTCCATGGAGCCGAAGTTCACTATACCGAAGTAGAAAAGGTCGCTTACGTCCTAGTCACTACGGCGAGAAGGTTGAGACTATATTTTTTGGGGTATGTCATAATAGTACGAACTAATCATCCTTTAAGTGTTGTGTTGGGGAAGCCGGATGCATCAGGAAGGTTAGTAAAGTGGGCTATTGAGTTGGGACAGTTCGACCTAAAATATGAACCGCGAACAACTATTAAAGGTCAAGCATTGGCAGATTTTTTCCAGGAGACAACCAAGGTACAAGAAAAGAAGGAATGAGAAGTATTTGTAGATGGATCGTCGTCCTATCAAGGAGCGGGAGCTGGGATACTGTTGATTAGCCCGGAGAAAGATGAGTTAGAGTTCGCCATAAAATTTCAATTTAAGACATCTAACAATGAAGCGGAATATGAAGCTTTTTTGTAGGGATTGAAAATAGCCGAACAAGCTGGAGCTCGTGATGTGATAGTTAAATCAGATTCACAATTGGTGACTCAACAATTTCGAAACCAATGTGAAATTAAAGAAGATCGCATGATCTCTTATGTGCAAAAGATAAGAGATATGGAAAAAAGGTTCGAAAAACTTTGGATCGAACAGATACCTCGAAGTGAAAATCAGAAAGCAGACTATCTATCAAAAATTGGGAGTTCATTACAAGATTGTTCGCGGAGGAGTGTTACTGTCATGAGAGTAGGAAAAGAAAATGAAGTAATGAATGTTAACATGGCAGAGCACGATTGGAGAATTCCTTTGTTGAATTTTTTAGGAGGAGCGAAAGAAGGACATACAAAAGATCTCGAGAAATTGGAAAAACAGGTTCGATTCTATTATATTCTTGACGGAGTGTTGTATAGAAAAACCTTTTTACCTACAGATGCAAGATGTTTATCCCAAGAAGAAGGAATTAAGGTTCTAAAGGAGGCACATGAAGGAGGATGTGTTGAGCATGCAGGAGCAAGGGCACTTGGTCGAAAGGTTGCACGAGCTGGTTTCTACTGGCCTACAATGAAGAATAATGCTGAGGTAGTTCGGAAATGTGATTCTTGTCAAAGACATGGGTGGAGAATTCATACGCTGGCTACAGATATGCTTACTGTATGTTCGTCTTGTCCTTTTGCTAGATGGGGAATTGACATAATCGGTCCACTTGTTAAAATCAGAGGAAATAGGCAGTTCTTGGTGGTGGCTGTTGATTACTTTACTAAGTGGGTCGAAGCTGAACCTTTGGTTAAGATTGCTGAGACTGATATGATTCATTTTATATGGAAAAGTATTTGTTACAGGTTTGGTTTGCCAAGGATTTTGGTGTCAGATAATGGAGCTCAATTTAGAGGAAAAAAGATCACAGAGTGGTGTAAAGAGATGAAAATTTTACAAGTATTTACCCCAGTGGCTCATCCTCAGGTAAACGGACAAGTTGAAGTGGTTAATCGAATTATATTGGATGGACTCAAGAAACGGCTCGAATTTGAGAAATCAAATTGGGTAGACGAACTACCATCAGTTTTGTGGGCGTATCGAACTTCAGCCAGATCAACCACTGGAGAAACCCCTTTCAGTCTGGCATTCGGAATGGAAGCTGTAGTCCCAGCTGAAATTCAAGGAGAAGCTCTACGGATTACTAACTTAGTTCCTCAACAAAATGAAGAATTGATCAGAACTGATTTGTTATTTTTAGATGAGGTCAGAGATGAAGCTAGAGTTCGGCATGAACTCTACAAAAGACGCATTCAAGTGGCGTTCAATAGGAAAATTCAGAAGAGAGAATTCCAAGTTGGAGATATGGTTTTAAGACAATCTGATGCTCTGGTGGAGATTGGGAAATTGGATGCCATTTGGGAAGGGTCATATACTGTTTCAAAAATTTTGCCTGGAGGATCTTACGAACTAACTGATGAAAGAGGAAGGGTGTTGCCAAGACCATGACACATTAATCATTTGAAGAAGTTTTATAGGTGAAGTATCACATGTTAGTATGTTGCTTTTTACTCCTTTTTTAAATTCCCGTTGCTTTAATGAAATAAGAGATCTTTGCACTCTGTGGATGTAAATCGAATTGACCGAACCACATTAAATCCCTGAGTCTTTTTGTTCTGCTGATTTTCATATAATTATTCGTATATCTCTCGAAATAGCATGATTAAGCGAGCTAAAGAGTTCCCTCGGAATTCTATGATTAAGCAAACTGAAGAGTTCCCTCAGAACTCCCTGATTAAGCAAACTGAAGAGTTCCCTCAGAACTCCCTAATCAAGCGAGCTAAAGAGTTCCCTCGAAATTCTATGATTAAGCAAACTGAAGAGTTCCCTCAGAACTCCCTGATTAAGCAAACTGAAGAGTTCCCTTAGAACTCCCTAATTAAACAAGCTGAAGAGTTCCCCCGGAACTCTATGATTAAGCAAATTGAAGGCTTCCCTCGGAACTCTATGATTAAGCAAATTGAAGAGTTCCCTCGAAATACTGAGACTAAGCAAATTAAGGGGTTCCCTCGGAACTCCATGATCAAGCAAATTGAAGAGAGTGAAGAGTTCCTTCAGAATATCTTTATTCAGCGAAGTGAAGTGTTCACTCAGAATACCTCGATTAAGCGAAGTGAAGTGTGATTGAGTGAAGGGACACATCCCCTCAAAGTAAATGAGTTATGATTAAATCAGGCTATTTATTTCTGATAATACTTTTGCAGATTAATTGTGAGGACACACATTATGTTCAGAACTTCGGATATATATACTTGTTATCCAAAAATTATCCAAAAGTTGTTTACAAAAAACATACAATGTTATCCAAAAGTTGTTTACAAAAAAGTACAAGAAAGTTAATTAAAGACGATCAAGAGAAGGAGTTGACTCAGAATTTGGATTGTTGATCGGGGTCGGAAGCAAGGGATCAAACATGTCCTCTGGTAGGTCCACAGCCGAACTCGGATCTAGTTCTTTGGGTGCTGGAGGAGTCGAGCTGGTACCAGGGTTATCAAGAATTTTGTCTGGAAGAACTTCTTTGAGTGCTTCTTCTAAACAACCCGTCCACCAGCGAGCATCAACATCTTCATTTGGATCCCCGTGCCAACCCGGAGGAATAGGAAATGTTTGTTGCAGCTTTTCGCCTAGTGAATCCACATCAAACTGAAAAGCCTGCCCCACTTCCTCTTGGCAAAGTCTAACCCCCTCTCGAAAGTAAGTTTCGGCCATCGGAGCAGCCTAAGAAAGGAAATGAACAGAATTCCAAAGACGGACAGGAGTCTCTCTCGGAAGTTTTCTGTTGTTAACTCCATTTCTGAACTCTGAGCAAAGTGATAAAAGCCTTCATTCCACATGGCTTTACCGAACTCAACTCGGGTGCTCTTTTCCTCCTCCAGTTCCTCCTTTAGCCTCCTGATCTCAGCCTCCGCAGTCAGATAAGGAGACTGTTTCTCCATGGCAAACTTTTCCTTAGCCAACAGCAAATCTTCCTTTTTGGCCACCTCTAAACGAGCTGGCCACCTCTAAACGAGCAAGTGCCAGCTCTACTTCCCGCTCTTCCAATCGAGCTGACAGATTTTTAGCTTTGCCGGCATTTATCGTTACGTCACTCTCCAGGGTTTTCTTTTCCTCTAACACCTCCCTCAGTTGATCACGTTGCTGTTGAATTTGATCTCGTCGACGGAGGGCTCTTTTGCCCAAACTCTCAAGAAACTTGCTCAAGTTCGCCGCACGAGTCAAGTTCGGTCTCAGCTCCTTCTTTTCAGTATCCTCTTCATCCTCAGCACCTTTCTCACTCCGAACAACCACTCCCTCCTGAATTTCCGAACTAGTCTTGGGTCCTCCATCAGTTTTCTACTTCTTTGGAGTTTTCTGCGAGCTAGAAGACCCTTTCTTCTTCCTGCGTAAGGAAGTTGTAGCTTCAGTTGCTTCCTCGTTGATCTCTTTTGCAAGATCAACAGGATCAGAGGCCTGGGCAGCAGGTAACGAGGGAGAAGGTTGAGCATCCGTGATAGTCAAGGGAGATGCAATCAGACCCGAGCTAAAAAAAGTACTACCCCCCTCTGGCTGAATTATGTTTTCTGTTGAACCGGGGGTTTTAGAGGTTAGTTCGGCAAGGCGTCTCTCCTCTTCCTGACGGAAGGTCGCCACTAATCTGGCATTTACTGCTTTTTCAGAGGGAGAGAAAGCAGTCTTCTCCGCATCAGGGGTCTTCGGGCCAAATTTGAAGAATTTGTTCATCGTGTTGTCTGCAATAAAAAACGATTCAAGTTCCAAGTAAGGCACAGTCCGACAAACTGAAACAAAGATAATAAGAGAAATAATGACAAAAGTTCAAGCAACCTAGATTGAATTTGCGGGGAACTTGACTGTTTGGATAAAACCTCCAGAAAGACAATAACGACACACAAGAACTCATTTGTACTATATCGAACAACCCCCAACGGAAGATCCTATCCAAGGCTACGATCTCAAAATCCCATTGAGGAGCAGGGTCAGCTCGGTTCGAAGTTTCAGTCCAAGGAATTGATCGAAAAGGTTGGTTCGCTGGTGCATGAACAAAAAATAATACTTTTCCCAAGAGTTAATCTTATCATCTCCCGAGAATAAAAATTGAGCTCGTTTCTTACCGCTACAGGGACTCAAATAAAAACGATAAGGGTTGGTGTGTTTGAGAATGAAGCAAGATCAGAATCGATCAGAAGTTGGTTCGACACCCATCCATTTGCACACCATGTAAAAAGATACGATGTAACTAATGGAGTTCAGATGTAATTGGTTCGGACATACACCAAAAGCCGAACCAATCTCTAAGAAAAAAGGATGAATAGGAGGAACTAAACCTAGAGTGACATGTTTTAAGAACCATGTCTGGCAACCAGCCGGAGCTCGGTGTGGACGATCATCGAGATTGGGGATCACAACAGTATAACCCTCCATCATGAGTGAACTTAAAAGAATGGTGTGGGTATGGGTGGTTTTAGTTGCAGAAAAAATGTTATCTACAGTTTTCTTACGAGATCTTTTTGAAGGATTTAAAGGGTTTTGGCGGCCAGAGAAAGAAGGTTTGGGGTTTCAAGATTCAGAAAAAAGGCGTAGAGGAAATTGCTCAAATCATTCCTCTAATTCACTTTCGTCTCTCAGATGGATTAAAGAATCAGAGGACACCATTGAAATGAAAAGGAGAAGGAAGGAAAATTGTATCTGGCTTGTTTGAGAAGTCCTAGAAATTGCAGAAGAATAACTCTTGCTTATATGTGAGTATACAGTAGTTTTGCAGAAGAGTTTTTTCTTGAGAAGAAAAGATGACATATATAGGAAGAAGACGACTCTTCACTTTTGGGGGGGAAAATTGAAAAGTCACGAATTTTCGACCATTGGATACGATGTAATCCAACGATGGAGGTGAGAGGGCGTCTAGGGATAAGGGAACTGGCTAACACGTGTCGCCTGGGGATGATTGATGGGACGCGTTGCTTTTAGAGAAAGCGTCACACTTAGCAGATGCAATACGAACTACACTAGTGCGTGTAAACACGCACTTTGAAGAGGGGGAGTACTTGATGTGGTCGAACTGATCACATTCGAGTTATTTGGGAAATCGAACCGGTTCAAAGATAAAAACCGACCGATGCGAACTATTTAGAAAGAAGGAAGCGAACAGAGCAAAGAGGCGAATAGATATTAAATTTTGGTGCATCTGAATGCGAACTATTCTTTCCGATAATAGTTCGTAGCTTATATGGAAACGAACACGAACTAACTAGACTTTCGGGATAAGTGGACGAACTGATCTTGAGTATATGAGGCGAACTAGTTTAAATTCAGATAACCGCCACGATCAGGGATAAACCGCCCACTTCCCACTTTTTTTGGAAAGACTTAACTGTCACGTCTTTCAGGGAGTATTTATAACTTTTTTTTCCTTTATTCTTTAGGGGATAGACACAAAAAATTACATAAAATTATTAGAAGAAAATCACTAGTTTTTCCGGATCACTGACTTGAGCGTCGGAGTTTCTTCACGGGGAAAAATCACTGGTGTTCTTTGTTTTGCAGGTACTTTTAAACTGAAGAATTCTAATTTTCGTCGGAGAAAAAGAAGACCGGATCGGGAACAAAATCAGTATTAATCATGAATTAGTGAACTGAATATGTATAATAGTGATAGGCTGTTGTGAATTGAATTATTTTAAGCTAATTTTAGATTTTCTTAGTTATTAAATATTATTATATTTTCTATGTACTAAAATTGTTTATATTATTTTTTAAATAATTAATATTTAAGAACATTATATCACATACTGTGCACGGAGTGAAAACTAGTTAAAATATATAGATTGATCGATGATTAGGTCTAACACAATATTAAGCAGGTCAATCCATATTAAATTACATAGACTTCTCAGGCTCGACAAGTTGTTTCTCAATCCTCAATGTGATGATACCCATGTTCCTCGAATTTATTATTTATCTTTGATTTGAAAGGTAGTTTCTCATTGTGGTAATTACATTATTGATAGATGATGAACATTTATATGGATTAATATGAAGTGATCTCTTATAGACCATCTCGTAAGAAATAACTATTATAGTCATTTTGCCAATTTTTGCTAATTATACAATAACTTAGGATTATATAGTGATTTTAAAAATTGTGGTGATTTATTTTGGTAATTACTTGGCATCCGATATAACATTTGAGTGATATATTTGACTGATACATGGAATTATATCATTGGAATTTATATATTATTAAATTGCAACAACTAATAAATGTCATATTATATATATATGAGTGAGGATTTGTGCCCCCAACCCGATCCAGAAACCCGCACCTGACCCGAATTCATAATATAAATATATATTTTTTGACCTAAATGTACAGCTGAGAGACGCAACCCAATCTCTCTCTCTACCCAATCTCTCGCTCGATCTTCAAGCAGACAACAATGGTGATTCTACAACTTCCTTCATTCTTCTTCTACCATAATTTCCGGTGGCCTCTCTTCTACAACTTCTGGTGGGTTTTCTTCTTCTATACTCTTACTCTTCTTCTCTTTTCTTCTTCTTCTTCTTCCTTTTTCTTCTTCCTTCTTATAGGTTTCTAATATTTTTACTACTTCTACAATTTCTTCTCTACATCTAAGGTTTTCCCGATTTCTTCAACAATTTATTATTATTCTTCTTCTTCACGTATTCTTCAAGACGTTGTGTTCTTTTTTTTCTTTTCTTCTTCACCTTAATGGTTGTTCTTCTCTCTTCTTTAAGGGTTAAATATTCAGAATTGTATATGTATGTAATTTGATATGCAACTTTGTTGGTTATTGAATGATGGTATGAAGTTGTAGAAATCTGATTGAGTAGTATGAATTTGCAGAAAAATTGGGGAAGAAGACAATTCACAATTAATCTATTATTTATATATACATATCACTAAATCTTAAGAACATATAGAGTATATATATTATACATATCACTGAATTTCATAATATGAAATCTATATATGTGATACCTCATGAACATACATGTAACACCGAAAGAGTATATTTTTAACACCTATATAGTATATATATTTCACCTATCACTGAATCACATAATATGGAATCTATGTATGTGATACCTCAAGAACATATATGTAACACATAAATAGTATATATATAACACCTATAGAATATATACATAACACCTATCAATATATATATATAACACTTATAAAGTATATATATAACATCTCTTATCAATGTATATGTGATACCTCAAGAATATATACATGTAACACCTATAGAGTATATATATAACACCTATAGAGTGTATATATATAACACATATCACTATATATGTGATACCTCAGAATATACATGTAACACCTATAGAATATATATATAACACCTATAGAGTGTATATATATAACACATATCACTATATATGTGATACCTCAGAATATATATATATATAACACCTATAGAGTATATATATAACATCTGTCACTGAATCACATAGTATGAAATTTGGTGTGCATGAGCGCACACCAGATCAGGTGGGGGTGCGTGTGGGGGCGCGTGGAGGCGGCCCACGCGCCGGGTCGGATCAAGGGCGTACACCACATTCGATGGGGGTGCGTGTGGAGGCGGCCCACGAGCCGGGTCGGATCAGGGGCACTGATCTTGTGCATATAAGGTTTTGTGTATATATATATACATTTAAAAAGGATCAAGATCCATATCCCAGATGTATATAAGTTTTTGTGTGTGTATATATATATATATATAGTAAGTCTCTTGTGAATCAGGTGCATGGATCTAAGATCCATGCACCCGGGTCGGATCCGGGTCAGGGAGGACCGCACTCTTTTTTGTTTTTGGCTCATGATTTTTGAAAAAAATCACATACCAATAATATATGTTAGACATACCTTTACGTTATGTTAGACATACCTTTAAGCTATGTTAAACATACCAGTTCTGCCCAGATTTCATGCCTTGTCTTTTTTTGGCTTGATTTTTGAATTTTGGCACATACCACTACGTTATGTTAGACATACATTTACGATGTGTTAGACATACCTTTATGTATACTTAAACATACCTTTGTAATGTTAGACATATTTTTATATATAGTTAAGCATACTTTTATATATGTTAGACATACCTTTGTATATAGTTAGACCTACCTACACATGGTTGGTCTAACTATACACAAAGGTTGGTTTAACTATATACAAAGGTTGGTCTATTGGAGCGAATTTTGGGTGAGCTTCAGCACAAGTGTTCAATGCGTGGGAGCGCGTGCATGCGCGTGGGAGGCGCGTTTTGGGCGCGTGAATGGGTTGACCCGGTTGCACGGATCCCAACCGGTGCATAAAAGTTTTTGCCATATATATATATATATATTTAAAAAGTGAAGATTAATTTACAATTATCTAAAAAATCATATATATTTTGCAATTACGATTTCTGAACATGTTACGAAAGAGTAGGTCTTGCGTGCCCCGGGGGCACCGTGCATGCCCCTAAACACTTATTGTAATATTTTTAAGTAATATGAGTAATACCTTAACATGTAACAAGTAATACCTTGAATAATATCTTCATTAAAACATATATTTCAATTATACATGTAATACCTTATGAATATGCAACTAATATCTTATGAGTATACCACTAATACCTTCAAGAATATACCACTAATAACTTATGAATACACCAATAATACCTCACGAATATATACCTAATATCAAACTAATAATATCTTTGGGGATACGGTGCATTGGGGGTACGTAAGTTTTTGTTGTTACGAAATTATTTGTAATCCTATTATTTTACTGGAAAAGGCAATTGAAAAAAAAGAAGAAAAAAAAATCTTTTTGGTTGTCAGATTGACCACGATAAGGCTAGCTAGATCCATCTTCGTCATCTTATTATTATCATTCAGCCTTTCTAGTTGCAACCGACAACAATTAATGTTTCATAATAAATGATACCAATTTTTTGAATTCTAAAAAATCCAGTACATAATAATAATGGTTATAATCACCACTGTGGAAAATCTAGAAATAGATTGGATTCTTCAAACTTCCTTCAATCAATAGTAGTTTTTATTCTTTTCTCACATCGAAGTCAGTAAAAATATTAAAATGATTACAATGAACAACTCTTAATATGTTCACCGATAACGTGTAATTATCTCATTTAGGGGTGAGCATTCGTAAATCCAAACATAATCAAACCAAAATTTCGTGTAATGTCTAATACCGAATACCGAACCGAAATATATTAATTATGTTCGGTAAAAATCAAATTGTTTCAGTTTTTCTGTTCGGTTTTTGCTAAAAATCGATTTTTTTTGTAATTTATATAGATTACAGCATAATTTAGACTCTTTTTTTTTTTTTTCCTTTTTGAACATCTTGTTTTGAACATGTTATCCACAAAATTATATAATCCTTACAAATATCTAAATAACAAGATTAGATTAAATCCTAAACATTACAAACTTGCACTTAGTGATCAATTTCACATTTGGGCCAATTCTAATTACTACTTTCTCATAAAGATTAATATTGGACCAAATAACTTAATAAAATGTCTACAAACCAAAATAATATATATAAATTATATCTATATAACTATTTTGATCGGTATACGATAAAAACTGAATTATTGTTCGGTTTTTACCGAACCGAATACTGAATTGTTAAAAATGTAGAATTGAATATCGAACCAAATTTGTTTAGTTTGGTTCAGTACGACACATATCGAATTGTCGGTTTTGGTATGGTTCGGCTGATAAAATCAAAATGTGCCCACCCTTACTCTCATTCTCTGATTATATAAAAATGAAATTAATTGGTATGTTAGATATCTTACATTTCAACGTAGGATACATATTAATGTGTCTACTGTGGATAAGGTAGTAGGACTATTCAATCACAATCTTAACTTTGATTGTTATTTTAGCCAACTTTTTTTTATTATTGATCAAAATAACATAATTAACCTTATGTAGTATGAATTTTTTACTAAGATAATGAAATAAAAAATCATTATATATCAATATACAATTTTCCACCCAAGTTTTCTAGTCTTTTTTTTCTCCCTTCCTCCCCTCCACTTCCCTCCCCAAAGCTTAATAAAGAAATACCACATTTGTCCCAAAATAAATGTCGTTTTACTTTTAGCAAGTAAAATTGTTCCAATATAGATGTCATTTTCGTATTGCAAAGCATATTTACATACAATATACCAAAGATGCTCCTATTTACTCATCTCAAATTAAATGTTTTAAAGACATAAAAATCACTCATTAGTTAAACTCAAATAGGGGAAGATTGGATTTTTTTATCAAATTCCTTAATTTATGTGCAAAAGTCTAAAACGACATTTATTTTTGGACAAATGTAGTTTACAACTTTTCTAAAATTGATTTTACAAGTCAATTTTTTTTTAAAAAAAGTACATATATAGATTATATTATTTTGACCAATAATGAAAATTTTAATTAAATCACAATTTAATAAAAATTATAATTTTCTCAACAATTAAAATGTTGAACTGGACCCTATTTAATGCACAAGTATGGTGAGAGATATAAAACTAAACAGAAATTAATACTAGGAAAAGGAAAAATACTATTCCCTCCATCCCAGTCGAATTTGCCTACTTGCCATTTTCGTTTGTCCCAATCCAATTTGTCAGCCCATAAATGACAAAGAAATTATAAAGCAAAAAGTATAAAAAAAACATTTTAATTAAAAAGTAAGTAAAAAATAAGAGTCAACTGCATTTTCTTTAAACTCCGTGCCCGGTCAAAGTAGGCAATTTCGACCGGAACGGAGGTATTACTTATTTTACATGCATTGCACTGGGATCTGGAACATTGAATGTGCTCCTACCTAATTAAATTACGAAAAGCCATTCCAGAATTCTGGCAGAATGAGGAGATACTTGCCTAAAATATTAAATTTATTCAAATTTCAAAATTTGTATTTGAATTTCAATTTTGAAAGTTTTAAGTATATATGAATCTGAATATGATTTCTTATTTTCCTTATTAGATGTATTTAACTTTTCATTTTCATGCATGTTTGTTATTTATTAGTATTATTTTTTGAATATGTAGGGTCATTTACTTTGGCTACAAGATAAAATTATTTAGGCATAACGAGATAACTTCGCAGGATAACATATATATTATTATAAATTTTCAATATTTCTTTAATATATAATAATAGGATAAATATATTTATAATCATTATTCATTGTTTACTATGTGATGTATAGAGTTTATGACGAGAGTACTGATTACCTAAATGTCAATTTTGATATTACAAGCATGAATGTTTAATGCTTATTAGGGATATAAATGTAATTTCTCAATGTTATCACAAGTTTTGGATAAAATAAACTATCCTTAGGAAATATACAGATAATTATTAGAGTAATATCCGGATTTTAATATTTTATTCCGAATCTATAGGATAACCTAGTTGTTCATTTTCATTAAAATAAACAATGGACAAAGTAAAACGGAGTTTTATAGAATGATATATTCTGTATTAAACAACTCATAACTAACTGTGTTTATTTATTATTATTACTATTTAATTCAGCTTAATATTCTTAAACAAAATTTTAACCCATCCCTCAACCACTTAAACTCAAAAGAACCCATGGGACTCTTTATTCCAACTGGGCTGCCCTTTACATTAGAGTCCTGGTCCATTAAGGCCCAAAGTACCATTTTACATAGGAAATAATGGATTGAGCCCAACCTTGAGCAGTGAACCAGAAGACTGAAAGGCCCACTAGCCCCAGAGTTTGTAACTATATTATGTGAGCTAAACTATCCAAATCTTTAGGGTGTATTTGGTATCTGGGTTTGGGTGGGTTTCAGTGTTTTAAACCACTCCAAACCCATGTTTGTTTTTTAGGTTATTAGTTTGGATGTGAATGGGGTTTAGTTTTGATTTTGAGATTTTGGCGGATAACTCATGGGTTAAATAAACCTATCATATATGAATGTTTAATTTAACCCACATTCCTCAATTTGTTGACAGAAAACTGAATCTGTAATGAAAAGGAATTAAGAACAAAACTTATATGCACATGTGGCACGGATCCTAGATCCGTGCCCCTGACCCGACCCGGCGCGTGGGCCGCACCCAAGCGCGCCCACGCGCCCCCACGCGCACCCCCAGCTGATCTGGTGTGCGCTCACGCACACCAGATTTCACACTATGTGATTTAGTGATAGGTGTTATATATGTACTCTATAGGTGTTATATATGTACTTTGTAGGTGTTAAAGTTTTATTATATGATTCAGTGATAGGTGTTATAGTTATACTCTATAGGTGTTATATATATACTCCTTAGGTGTTACATCTATGTTCTTGAGGTATTACATATATTGAAGATTTCATATTATGTGATTCAGTGATAGATGTTATATGTATACTCTATATGAGTTATATATATACTCTTTATGTGTTATATGTATGTTCTTGAGGTATCACATATAAAGAAGATTTCATATTATGTGATTGAATGATAGGTGTCATATATATACTCTATAAGTGTTATATGTATGTTCTTTAGGTGTTATAATATTTTCATAATACTTGAAGGAATTGTGTTTATTATATATCATAGATGCATGTAATTTTATATCACATATAAAGTATCTTTGTAATACCTTTAAAATATTTTCATAATATCTGAAGGAAGAATAGTGTTTATTATATCTTATAGATGCATGTGATCTTATATCACCTATATAGTATATTTGTAATACCATTAGAATATTTTCATATTATATGTTTGATATGTTTAATATATACTCTATAGGTGTTATATATATACTTTTTAGGTGTTAAATGTCTGATCTTAAGATTAAGTGATATGTATATATAATATGCTTAATTTAAGATTCCTCCCTTCCCCCTTCTCCAAGACTCATCGCCCAGCCCCTCCTTCGCCGCTGCACAACTGCCGGAGATAAGCAGGTCGTCGGCGAGCACTACAGACCCACCAACACACCCAACTCGTCCAAAACCGCAGCCCACAACACCCAAGAAGAAGAAGAAGAAGAAGAAGAGGAAGAGGAAGAGGAAGAAAAAAAAAAGCTGCGTGAAGAAGAAGAGGAAGAGGAGGAGGAAGAAGAGGAGGAAGAGGAAGAAAAAAAAAAGTTGTGTGAAGAAGAAGAAGAAGAGGAAGAGGAGGAAGAGGAAGAAGAAAAAAAAAAAGTTGCGTGAAGAAGAAGAGGAGGAAGAAGAAGGAGAAGAAGATTTTTTTTTTTAATTAATAGGGGCGGGTCAGCAGGTTGGGTTGGGGGCACGGATCCTGGATCCGTGCCCCCGGGGCACATAAGTCCTACTCAGGAATTAAATATTGTAAAGTGTGTCCTTCTAAGTTATGAAGCAATCAAAAGTTAATTAAGTTAACCCAAAATGTAAAATACATAGCATCTAATTAGACCTGTCAAAACAGGGGCGACGGAACGGATTAGCCCATAACCCATCTCAACCCACTATTTGGCGGGACGCAGCTGGCTTGGCATGCATCTAAAATCCTATGATATTCTTCTAGAAAGGATTACACATTTACACAAAGTAATTAAAATTTTAGATATTCTTCTTCTTCTAAGGAAATTAAAAAAAAAAAAAAGGGGGGGCTAGCCCAACCCATTCAAGCCCATGATCCAAATGTGTTGGCCCGTTTAGGTCCATCATTTTATGGACTTTCAAAAAGTCAACCTAACCCACCTTTTATATATGATGGTGCGGGTTGATCCAACATATCTAACTCGTTGGACAATTCTACACCCAATTCAAACTTATATTTTAAATTTAACCTAATATTTAACATTCAAATCAAACATATAAAAAATATCATGTCACAACTCTGTGAATAGGGCTAACCCACCGTATCATATCAATTTTAATTAACTCATCCATCGAAACAAAAGCACCCTTAAAGTTTATCTATTATTTTTTCTGTTTTTGGGATATAACCTACTGAATGATGTACAAATGTTGTGTTTTGCATTTTAACTCTCAAAATTAGAATTATAACGTTTTTTAAAAAAATTAAATATTTATTACAATTATTAAAATTAAAATCCTTAAAATATTTGTACAAAGTCTTTAATAACAAATATCAATAGAATTTTCCAACCTCAACTCCGCACGGGCACATCATAGTCCAAACACTCCCTTAAATTAATGTCGGAAATTGCTTCATTAGATAAATATTTTTGTAATTTTAATTCTAATAATTGGAATAAAATAGGAAGTTTAGACATATTTTTCAATTTCATTTTATATATAATTTTCAAATTTTAGTATTTGAATAAATGTAATTTTTAAAATAACTAATATTTTAATATTTCAAAATTATTTCAGTTAAAATTGAACTTTTGGTTTAAATTTTAGTTTTATTATTCCAGTTAAAATTGAATTTTTATTGAGCAATATTTAAATTTTAGTTTTATTATTTCAATTAAAATGGTGTTGTGGGAAATTTGGAGTTGAAGAAACAAAGTGCAACAATTTACATAGTTTAATTGTCAATGTCCAATAAAAAAGGTTCAACAGGTGAAATGAAAATATTTGGATAGTTTAAAGATTTTTTGAAATTTCTCCTTGTTTCTTCATGCTGTGGTAGCTATAGTTCAAATTGGCGTTTACAGGAACAAGAGTGAATATCAATGTTGAACGGTAAGATTAATCTCGATTTCGATTTCGGTTTGAAATTCGATAATTTTTGGTTCAAATTATTAATTCTTGAGTTTGAAATATTCTAAATCAAAACCGAATCATATAACCATGATTCCCAGTTATAATTACAAACAAAATTTGAATCAAATGTTTGCCGAACTATTGATCATGATTCGGGTTTGATTACCGTTTGGACAACACTAGCTTTACAAAGCACCTTAAATTACTCCTTTATAATTGAAAGGACTTAGGTCTTTCCCTAAATTAAAATTTAAATGACCTAGCTCTGAGTCACTACTAAAAATTTTAAAATCGCATTACATAAATGCTTAACTTAATTGGTGACAAAGATGTTTTTTTTTTCAATTCTCTATGTGATAGAAGTGATTGTTAATTATGGTCAATTTTTTTAAATTAAATAATCATGTTTGTTCAAATAATTTTCTTATTAGAAATAACCCAACCCAATTGAACAAATCTTACAACTAATAAGTATCTTTGTACTTATGTTTCTCGAAGGAAAAGAAGGAAGAATTATAAATGAAGTTGGTCAATAGTCAATGCAGAATGGTTATGTTTGTTTAATGTATAGTCTTTGTCATGGATATGAATCTTTTACATCATTCTTGAATTCTTCCTGCTAAAATGTTAGCCTTGCTTTTATAAACTAAATAAATAAGATTTCTATTTTAATTAGTTATTGAAGTAGGAATTTCTTAATGAAGTAACATTTTACTACTTATTGAAATTGTTTTGATACATTTTTGTTATCATATATAGAAAAAAAAGTAATAGATGAACACCGATAGTTCTTATACTAATTTTTAACCTGTGTGTTGCACGAATTTGTATATTTAAGTAATTTTATGTAAGTGAAAATAATAAATGTAAGTTATAAAATAAGTGTTATGTATATTTTTTTAAATAATTAATAAGTAAATTTAAAATTGTATATATGTATATATATCAAATTTCAAAAGTATTGTATTAATATACCTAAATGGAAGAGGAATGCGATGCAAAATGATACATTTAACAATTTAATCTCAAAACCGCTATTGCACATTTGACAACACCTAATTGTACACAATAGTCATAGTGAATGTAATATTTTCCTCCCCACTACCACAAACAAAAAATTTCAATCCATCTCTAGTGGAAAGAATATTTTCTAATTAATGGGCAACTTGATTTGGATTAATATTTTTTGCAAAAAAAAAAAAAAAGATAAGAAAACAATAATCCATAATACAAATATATTTGAATATGTATATCTGATTTTCACATATGAATCTCAAATAGATTAAATATCTCTTAAAATATTATTAGTTTATAATATAAATATAAAATTATTTTCTTTAATTGAAAAATGAAAATTTCTAAACCGTTATTTTTAATCTATCAAATTGGGATACTCTAGTACATTAAATTATGTAATATACTAAATTAATGATTTTCTTTATAGTTAATACTCATCTAACAATATATGTTTTGAAATGTTTATTATGTACAACATTTCTTATAATTATAAAAAATAAGTTAATTTTTTTACTTTAAAATTGATAATAAGAATAATTATAAACATTAAGTAATTTTAATTAAAAAAATTAAACACTTGAAAACTTTTATTGATCAATTTTTTTAATGGTTTGCTAGATAACTTATTAAGTCAATGATTTTTTAATTTATTTTAGTTAAAAACTTAAAAGTGACCAATCAATAATATAAGTTTTGATATATTTATTTATATACAATATTTCTCATAATTACAAAAACATCTTAAAATCTGTTTAACATTAAAATTGAAAATAAGAATAATACCAGACATTTAGTAATTAAAGTTGACACATAAAAAAATTTAAAAATCCGAATGCTTACATTCTATTTGTTTCTATCTTTTGTTGAATTTTTTTATGACTTGATAAATAATTTGATAAGTTAATGATTTTTCAAGTTGGGTAAAAGTGACCAATTAACAATATAAATTTTAAAATATTTACTTATCTACAACACTTTTCAAAATTACAAAATATATCTTAAATTTTCTTTAACTTTAAATTGAGAATGAGAATTAGAATAATTTTAAACTTAAATAATAATAGTCAACAAAAATTAAATTAAATTATTATTCAACATTGAACAACTTTTGTAAACAACAACACAAATAATTATAATAATAATATTCTTATTATTATTAATTCTAAATAAAAATAATATATTACATTGAAAATAGTGCTAACTAATATGATTGATTTTCTTGGCAATACTATCATCTTTTAAATTTTTTTGTTAGCCAAAAGCTTAATGTGATAGTTTTAGAAGGGAAAATGACAAACTTGTAATTTCTTCAAATGATCTTGTAATTATATATACACACACACACAAATATAGTTATAGATTGTTATCAAAATTGTGAATACAAAATAAAATGAACATTAAACTCTAGATACAAAAATGATAAATTCGATATATCGTAGATTAAAACAAAAATTTTAATTAAAAAAATGATTTAATTTAAAGATCATGATTTATATAAAATACAAAAAAAAAGATAAAAATAACCTACATAACCTACCAATAGGCTATAGCCCAACCTAGATGACTCTATCATCCTTAAAAGTATACATCTATTTATTTTGATTTTTTTAAATTCTTGTAACTAATTTCTTTCCAATTATAGTATGTAAATTTAGGAGGGAAAATTAGTTATGTTATTTTTATTGAAGGTCTTCTTTTTATATATACTAGCAGTGTACCCGCACGTTGCGCGTCTTGTTATATAATTTTCCAACTGTCCTGATATTAGTGTAGTATATATAATTTTTAATATGGGCAGGAAATTTGCAGTTCTATTTATTTGAAATAATTTTAATATATTACCTATTATTATTATTATTATTATTATTATTATTATTATTATTATTATTATTATTATTATTATTATTATTATTATTATTATTATTATTATTATTATTATTATTATTATTATTATTATTATTATTATTATTATTATTATTATTAAAAGAATTTATTAAATTTTGTTGATTTTTATAAGCTAGGTAGGTGAGTGTTGTTAAATGAATAAATATTCTTTATATAAGGCAATGACTTTGAGAGAAAATTTGATTTCAATGGCTTGAGATGAAAACTTAATCTAAAATTACTAAATTAATTTAGAAAATTAAAATGAAACCTTGAAAAAAAAAAGTTATTTACACAAATTTATGTGACATTTTATATAGTATGAATATAGATATAGATTATTTTATATATGGAAGATTATGTTGCAAGTTATTCTATTGATTTCTCCAATAAAAGTTGTCTATAAATATCTATAGACTATAAATATAATCATAACTTCTACTTTTTAATATTATTTAATTGTTGAAGAGTATCCTCCAAGCCAAAATAATAATGATCAAATAAAAAAAATAAGAAAGAAAATACAATTAATGTCCAATCACATTTTGACACTTAGACAAAAGGATAAAGAATAAAATGGGCGGGAAAATGACATTCTTGTAATTTTTCCCAAACATTTTGCTATTAGTATAGTATATATATAGATATAGATATATAGAAAAAAAGTAATAGATGAACACCAATAGTTCTTATACTAATTTTTAAAGCATAAAATTATGTGAACCTCTCACGAAGCACATTTTTTGAGACGAAATTCATCCAAATCATTCATTTTTATTATTAATACAAAATATATCTTCAACATATGAATTTTCTAAGAGAGCTACCAAATTATGATCCATAAAAAATGATAATAATATTTAATTACTTGTATGAAAAAATCGGATAAGGACTAATGATATTAATGAAATCCTAAGTTGGCTCAACATTGACACTAACCTACAAAATAATCACAAAAATGAGAACTCAACATCTCATATTTTACAAAAAAGTTCTACACGAAAACTTACATGAGGCAGTCTCACGAAGTGTTTTTGTGAGACGGATCCTTTTAACCCAATCACACTCATTTCCACTCATTTATATGTGAATTGTGAAATGTGGGTTGACCTGTCTTACAATACCTAATCCATGAGATGGTCTCAAATAAGACTTTTTTTTTTAATGAATGCATGATATCAAAAGATTTGTCTCTCAATTACTTTTTCCCAAAACTTTTCATCAAAATACAACCGATCATTAGTAGGGGAGTTAGCACTCATGTTGGAGGAAGTCCCACCCCATTATCTATCCCAAATGCTTATTTTCTTTACAATATAAAAGTTCTTTCATCAAATTCTAATTACACTCTCCAATTTAACAAAATAATTCATAAATTCGAGTATATTGTACAATTTAACAAAACAGATTATATAATTAGTTATATGTTACTATTTAAATCACTGTTATTCTCAATAAAATTTTATAGATTCGTTTGGTTCATTCATCGGTAAAACAAAATAAAAGTAAAATATAATGAAAAGTGAATAATATGACGACATTTATTGTATCATGTCAAAAATATTTCGTGCAACTGGATCCATGCACCCGGGTCGACCAGCCTCACGCGTCTTTGATGGGCGTTTTCACCCGTCCCAATGCTCTTTCATGCCCCCTGCGCCTGGTGGGTGTGCTCAAACCCACCAAAATTCGCTTCAGGCAATCATACCCTCATGTTATGTTAGGGTTACCTTCATGTTATGTTAGTGTTACCCTCATGCTAACATAACATGAAGGTAACCCTAATATAACGTGAGGGTCACTCTAACATAACATGAATGTATGATTAACGTTGTTTTTTACCTTCATGTTATGTTAATGTTACTTTCATGTTATGTTAGTGTTACCTTCATGTTATATTAGTGTTACCTTCATGTTATTTTAGTTTAGTGGTTTTAAACTAGAGATATGAAATATGGAGATGGAGACATATTAACATAACGTGAAGGTGGGTAACATAACACGAAGGTAACACTAACATAACGTGAAGGTAACGACCAAAACACGTGAAAAAAGTAGGCGCGGGCTGGGCGGGCCAGCTTGCGCCCGTGCACGGTCCGCGCGGGGCCCAGTTGCATGGATCTCAGATCCATGGAACTTGTGCACAGCAAAGTAATACAACAAGCTACCCTAATAAAACTAAATAATTCAACATGCTTTTTTTTTTTAAACAACATTGTTTTATTCACCTTTCTTGATTTGTTAGACTGAAGCTATGATAGTTCTAGTTAATATTTATAAATTGATTATTACAAAACATCATTTGTCTTCTAAACATGATCACAATTCGTGAAAAATCATATTTATTTTACACTAAATTCTTATCTCATTGTAAAAGTTGGCCTTGTAAAAAAAAAAAGATTATATGGTGTTTCTTTGCCAAAAATTATAATAAAAAAAATGAAACTTAAAATTGGAGAAATGCTTCTCGTCATTTTGATATATTTTCCCGCTAAATTAAAGTGCAGGTGGCGGGGCGGGGCCGGTAAGAGTGACGGCGGCGGCGGCGGCAGCAGCAGCTCTTTGACTTTTCCGGCGTTACGATCACCTTTTTTGTTGTTCAAACTGTTAAATAATTCCGTCAAATTATTACAACCGATGCCTACTCAGTCCAAACGATTCGCCTACCTAACCCACCCAATTTCAATTTTCATATACACCCAATTTTATTATTTTCGATTAATTTACCAACCCAATTTCTTTGACTATTCTGCACCTTTCAACTTCACGATTCAGCTCATACGAATTTCCTGAAGAATTTTCACGAATCAATCTCCTCACGATCATAGTCAATCGACTGATTGAAGTTTTTTTTTTTTAAAGTAGTTTATGGCGACTAGTGGTGGAGGTGTGGGTACTAGCCGGAAAGAAATAGCGCTGAGGCTGAGGGCGGCGGCGGAGGAGGCGGTGCAGTGTATTGGATTGGGTTATGATCTTACACTCGACCTACGGTTGAAGTATTGCAAGAAGCAACAGAGTAGACAACGGTCAAGGCTGATCGCCGTCGACGATGGTCAGGTCCGAGATATCGCCATTCCCGGAGGAATTTTGGTGCAGAATGTGCCCAAGTCTATTGACTGTGATAAAGGCGAGCGCATGCGCTTCAGCTCTGATGTTCTATCGTTTCAGCAGGTATTTTATCGGTTCTAATTTAGTACAACCTGAAGATATTATGTTATTTAAGTTTAATACTTTGTTGTTTTGTGTGAATTGAATAGCTGAATTGTCAGTTTGAGAAAGTGTCATGGTGTTTAAGATCTGAGTTATGTTGATAATAATACTGTGGTATGGTGTGATTGAGAGCCTAGATTAGGCAAAAGCAAGATTCTTGAACAATTTACTTTCTGTCTTTATGCTCACTGTGTATTGATAGATCCCCTGACTAATAAAAAAGTGCCTTGACTATGGATTTATCAAAATGGTTAACGTCGCCATTAAAAAGAAGGACCTCTGTGTTATTAAAAAACTAAAACTGTGGTGACTTTGTGTGATAAAATGCAAAAAGCTCAAGGATCTTGAGAAGGAAAAAAAAAAAAAAAACAGTTTGTGTACTGACTATAACGAATAACTCAGTGCTCCCTTGTTGTTTTCTTTAATCACATGCAGTACCAAGCCCTTGTTAACATGTTTCAAAAGTTTAGAGACCAACTGTAACATCAAAAATGTTTAGATACCTAAACAAATGTAAGTAGTTTTGAGATCTAAAGATGTATTTGATTATATGTCAGAGTGAGTGTAGGCTTGGTAATGTAGTGCATTTGAAGATTTCGTAGTTAGAAGTGGATGGATTGTAGTCAGCTTTTGAATCAAGTGGTAATGATTCCTTTTCACTTTCTAGATGTCGGAACAGTTCAATCAGGAACTATCACTTTCAGGTAAAATCCCCACAGGCCATTTCAATGCGGCATTTGAATTTACAGGTTGTTGGCAGAAAGATGCTGTCTTCACAAAAACTCTTGCTTTTGATGGGGTATTCATCACCCTCTATAGCATTGCACTTGAAAAGTCCCAAATAACTCTCCAAGATCATGTTAGACAAGCAGTGCCCTCATCATGGGACCCAGCTGCATTGGCAAGGTGAGCAGAAATTATATTATTTGCTTTCGGTGGCATGTGCATGCTCTTATCTTAACATGGATTATCTTCTTCAATTCTTCCTCTAGCTTTTCCATTTTCCCTTGCATAATTGCTCCAGGTTGGTAAAGTGTAGTTGCTTTGTGATCTATTTGTAATTATACTTCACTGTGTGTGTTTCAGAATTGTTCAGTGAATGACTAGACAATTCATATCGTTATGTAATTAGTGCTTGATGAGCACCTTTTCACTGCGAAATTATAGCTTGTATTTCTGAAAATAAGAATGTGTTCATTAAGGGACTCTGATCCTGCTCCATTGATTTCTTTTGTTGCCACATTTAGTTGTCTAATGAATAGTATTTTGCTTGGCACCACTAATCTGTTGTTTAACTGCATGCATATATGGTCTTTAGTTAGAGATCTTAATTAATTGTTGGAATGAAGCTGTGTGAGTAAATACCTGACTTAACCCTTGATGTTTTAATTATACAATGACTCAACTCTTTTCTGAAAACTACAAGTGCAGGTTTATTGAGAAATATGGTACCCATATCATTGTTGGTGTAAAGATGGGTGGAAAAGATGTTGTTTATGTAAAGCAGCAATACTCGTCGCCTCTCCAGCCTATTGATGTACAGAAAAGGTTAAAGGATGTGGCTGACAAGAGGTTTAGTGATGCTGGTGGACAATCTAGCATGCAACCCGATAAAGCTTATGGCCAGGAAATGGTACATTTAGTTGCTTCACATTTATGCGATCAAACATTTTCTATAATCAGATTTTGTATGGACTATAATTTTAGTGTTGCCTAATCCTTGTGCATTAGATGAAATATTGTCAAACTTTGGGTTTTATGTGGTATATCAAGTTACATTAGAAAGTGGTGCTAGTTACTCAAGAAAGAGTGATTTAAAAGTAGCATCTACGCATCGTAATAGATGCAGTGCATGTTGTATTAGGAAGTGTTTGGAATTACTCAATGAAGAATGATACAGAATTAGCATTTACACGTATAGGACGATTGTTTGTCCTTGAAACTAAGAAAAAATGGATAGTCACCTGTAATTCATATATGGTTTATTGAGAAGGATTTTGACTAGACTTTACCAAATACATCTAGTCAAGCATCTTTATTAGTGTTTGCCCAAGAACAATTATAGTTTTCCATTAAGATGATTCATTCAGTTGAGCCAAATTCTCCTATGAGATCCTTTAAGTTGGTTACCAACTTGATCTGTTATCTTCATCACAGATATTGTTAAAGTGTCTTCTGGGATGAAGCATAAACTTGTTGGTACAATCAGCTCAGCTCACCTGCAACATCGTAGAAGGAACTTGGTTTTGTTATGCCTGTTTAAATGAAATTATATTTTCTATTTCCTAGTTAGAGTATCAGCATGCCTTGAGTGATCATGTCAATATGTTCCAAGCTAGTTAGCACTCTTTCCAGTTCTTACCCACACCCCAAATTATATATCTGATACACTATTCTGAAACACAAAACATAATTTGCAATACTTTAACACTTACATTTGATTTATTTTCAGCGAACGACTAATGAAAGAGGAGTTGCATTCTTGGATCCCAGCACACCAAGTTTTCACTCTAACCAAGAGGTAATAATTCTGAGAAACAAATTGAGTTGATAGATGTAGTCATTATCCATTAAACTTTTGACAGAGCATTCCGAACTGGGGACTCATTTGTTAACTCTATGGAAAATATCTTCATTGGTATCTTAGTCAAATGACATTCTTTGTTTGGCTCACATTAATCTTTGAACTTTATGCTTGTTGATTACGAAAATTTCAGGAGATAACTTTCTTCTGGAGGAGGAGAGGGGGAAGCAGTGAAAGGAATATGCCTCATAGTAAGTGGTGTCAAACTGTTCAGCTTGAGCCTGAAGTGATCTCGATGTTCTTTGTTCCAATTTCATCACTCTTGAGTGGAATTGATGGGAGTGGATTCTTGGGTCATGCTATCAATCTGTACTTGAGATGTAAGCAAAAAGTTCCGTCATAGTTTAGCAACACCTTAGTTTTACATCATCACAACTAGTGTTGTTGCAAAGTTGAACAGATATCATATTATGAGATGTACTTCTGGATAACCACTTCTCTGCTAACCATGCAAATATGTAATGCTAAGTCTATTTTCTTATCTCTAGATCACACATTTTTGTGCATTTTTTTATGATGTGCCAGAAAGCAGTTTTAGTATGGGTAACTTCGTTGTAACTTCACAAATATTACTCTATCTCAATCTCCTGAATTGTGAATCCAAAGTTGAGTCATGATAAAGACACATTTGTGATCTGACTGTCATCACTGACATGTTAATATGATCATTAGAGGGATCAGCTTTCTTATGGAATAAAAACGTTCTCTTGGTGCTAATGCTTTTTTTGCTGCTTGCAGATAAGCCACCTATTGAAGAATTATATCAGTTCTTGGAATTTCAACTTCCAAGGCAATGGGCACCTGTATTTGGTGATGTTCCCCTAGGTCCCGATCGGAAACAGCAAGGTGCTGCATCTCTACAGTTCAGTTTGATGGGACCCAAGCTTTATGTTAACACTGATGAGGTAGACTCTAAAATTCTACTTTTAGTCCAATCTTCAGACAGTGCATTCAGTTCTGTGAAATTAACTTCACTCAAACAGATTTAAATGCTTTTTTTTTTTTTTCTTTTCGTTTGTGTGTGTGAGTTTTCCAATTGCTGCTTGCTATTTGAATATCTTTTCTTTTCTTTCATGACAATCCATCCATAAATAAATGGAGACTTTAAATCTATTTCTGATTATAAACCTCTCTTTACTCCCAATTTATATCTACAGTACCTAACTTTTTAATTTTTTTTTTTTTATAATCCTCAACCTATTCATCTGGAAATAATCATGTTGTAGTCAAATATATGTGCTATTGACCACTTACAATATATCGATGAATACAAGCCTCTGGGTAGCAAAGGTTGATGAATACAAGCTTTCTTGGTAAAAAGTTGTCTTTAGCCACCACCTAATTGATTACATGACACGATTGAGAATAAAATTGATGTCAATTGCTAGGAACTTTATATATAGATTGTAACTTACTTGTGAATGTCATATGCCGCTCCAACTCCCATCACATGGGTGGGCATAAAATGCCTCCTTGCTACCTTACTGTATTGCTTTATAATGTGTAAGTTCAGAACTTCATTAACCATGTCTTTTGTTTACATGAAATTTGAGGAACTGGATTCTGCTTTTTAACTATTCTATTTCTATCATTTCCATATATTTTCTGGACCTGTGAGATATAATGTAATCTAATCTATAGCTAATGTATTGTTCCGTAGAATAAATCACTCATTCTGCATTGTCTGCATTTTCTTTCACTGAACAATCAATAGTTGACAAAATGGTGTGGCTAAATTTTTCAAACAGGTGGACGCTGGAAATAGACCAGTAATGGGGCTGCGGCTGTATTTGGAAGGAAAAAGGAGCAATTGCTTAGCAATCCATCTGCAGCACCTATCGTCGTTGCCAAAAAGCTTCCAACTTCATAACGACTTGGGTGGAAAAAGTAACTCCTTCGACCGTAGGTACTATGAGAAGGTGCAGTGGAAAAGTTTTTCGCATATATGCACTGCCCCTGTTGAGTCCGATGATGATCTCTCCATAGTCACTGGAGCCCAGTTTGAAGTCAAGGAATCCGGCATGAGAAATGTTCTATTTCTACGCCTTCACTTTTCCAAAGTCATTGGCGCAACTGTTGTGAAGAAACCAGAGTGGGATGGTTCCCCTGCCCTGGCTCAAAAGTCGGGAATTATATCAACCATAATCAGTGGACATTTCTCCACAACACAAAAACCTGCTCCAAAGCCATCCGATATCAACGTGAACTCTGCTCTATATCCTCAAGGTCCTCCAATGCCTGCACAAACAGTTAAGCTTCTGAAATATGTTGACACGATGGAAATGACGAGAGGGCCCCAGGACTCACCCGGGTACTGGGTAGTCTCGGGTGCTAGGCTTGTAGTCGACAAGGGCAAAATATCACTTCGGGTAAAGTACTCTTTGTTAGCCGTGATTTTACCAGATGAAGACTCACCATTGCAAGGCTGATTGTATTTGTAAAAAGTGAAAAAGTATTTACAGTAGGAAATCAGTAGTACTTCTATGAGGGGTATTGCTACTGACCAAGATTGATTAATGTGTGATCATTCAAATAATCCTTTGGTTTGCATCATTGTAATTAGGTCGTGTGTATCTTTTTCCCTGTAATATATATGTAGGCTTTCTTTTGGTTACATTGAACTTTTGGAGTATTATATTTTGCTTTACTAAACGTTTATACTTGGCTTCCTTGAGCATTTGAATGTAAGGGGATTGCATTCGAGTCGGGAGATTGGTTTGATGCATTGAAACAACTGGTAGTATATGTGTGATGTACGGTTTGTCATTTAAGATTCATTAATTTTAGCATTTTTAATAATGCAATGTGATAATATTATCTTACCCTAATATGTATTAGTGAGTACTTAGATGTTTTATCTTTAATTTGTATCATTTTAAATAATATTATAATTTTAAAATGCAAATAATAATGACAAACTTATGAGTCGCGTGCATAAATCTAGATTCATGCATCAGGGTTGACCTGATCAAAATGTCCAAAAAAAGGCTCCCACGCGCATTTCACGCGCTTGCACGCTCTCGATACTTGCACTGAAGTTCACCAAATTCGCTCCAATAAACCTACCGTTATGTATAGTTGGACATACCTTTGTGTTATATTAGACCTACCTACTACCTTTGTGTTATGTTAGACCTACCTATATGTCTAATACAACGTAATGGTACATGTGTCAAATATAGGGTTTTAAAAAAAAAATTAAAGTATAAAATTTGGGCAGAATGGTAGGCTTAACATAACATAAATGTAGGTTTAACATAACGTAAAGGTAGGTTTAACGTAACGCAGTGGTAGGTGCCAAAATTCAAAAACCCACTGCAAAAAAGAAAATGCATGAAATTTGGGCAGAAAAGTAAGTTTAACATAACTTAAAGGTATGTCTAACATAACGTCAAGGTAGGCCTAACATAATCTATTAGTATGTGCAAAAGTTCAAAATGATGCCCGAAAAAAAAAAAAAAAAAGAGGCGGGTCCCCTGACCCGGATCCGACCAGGTGCATGGATCCTGATTCACATGAGACTTTCTCAATAATAATATATAAATGTATATATATGTTAATTAATGAATTATAAAACCTATATTTGAAGCATGAGGTTGTAAAATAAATATCACCCATTATATTGTGAATTAAAATATAATAAATTAAATTTAGTATTGAGAAACACTTATTGTGCCATGAAAGATAAACGATAATTGATATTTAAAAAATATTTTAAGTACTTCTAAAGATTATGCATGTTATGGAGAATATAGATATAAGTATAATAATCAATATATTAATATATTTTTTGATTTATACTTAATTTGTGATTTTACTAATGAAAATTATTAGTAAATATTTTCTTGACATTCACTATTATAGATTTTTTTTTTTAAATATTTGGTCTAACCATTACAAACAACTTAATTATCTCAAGTGAGAAAAAATATATGTCCATCAAATACCTAAAATATCTTGATATATATTCAAATAATGTAGGTAACTCAATTTCCAACTCAATTGTATTGACAAATAGATCAAACAATTATAACAAAATGTTTTTCATTGTAATTAATTTCTCAAAACATCTAAAAATAATATTTAAAAAATATTTTTTTAATTTTCTAATCTATAGTTTAATTTTATTTTTTTTGTATTTTTATTTTTATTAAGTAAAATTATGAACCAAAATTTAAATATCAAATTTATATTTTTTTCTATGATGCAATGTAAATAACGAATTAAAATTCATAAAATGATTATTTTGATAAATCATGTATAAACAACAAATTTTAAATGAAGAAATTTTTTAATTTGGAATTATGATTTATTAAAAGAAAAAGGCCCACATATATCACTGAAATTATCTCCATTGTCTCTTCAAAAGTAGAATACAAAATAAAAATGACAATAAACAAATTACAAATAGAAACACAAATTCTCAATGGATAAATTACTTAATTTGATCATGATTTCTCATTTAATTCGCATTAACTACATACTCGCTCACTCCAGCCCCACTTATCAAAACTAAGTTATGATTACAAAATAGTAGGAATAATTAAATTCTAAATAAAAAAATGAAAAATTTGATATATCATAAATTACAAAATTTAAATTTGAAAAATCATTATTTTTTAAAACAAATGGAAGATCCTTATTAAACTAAAGTATGATTGAAATTTTTGGAAGCTGTTTTAAAAATTCAAAATAATATTTTAAAATCTGAAAATTTAATAAAGATATAAAGCTTAAATTATACATTTATACATGAAAATTAGTTTTGTAAAAATCCAAATTTATTTTAAGAAATGATAAATCTAAAAAGAATTCAAAAAAATTATTTATCATTACATTTTATTTTGAAGAAAATATACCTTAAAACAATAAAAAATAGTGCAAAGTTAAGTGACACTTCCATCAATTTTCCTTTTAATTTAATACGTTCAGCAATAGTTCTCTTTTCCTTTTCTTTTATCTTAATGGACGGCCAAGTATATTTATTTCATATTGAAAGTGCGAAAAAACTTCATCTCTCTCTAAACTGGTTACGTGACTCAACTCCATGTTTTAGCATATGTAATGTAATAAGAAGCCACCTTGTAATGGTTCAAGAAAACAACTATTATTATGACACAAATGCATTGACCATGACAACTCTATTTGACTATTTATAATTTCTGGGAGCATTTTTAATCTTCATATACAACAAAAGTAACTAAAACATGAGTCGATTTTTCCATCAAAACCTTGGGAAAAATGTATCACAGCAACTAAAAAGGCATTAAGATATCTTCTACTACCAACAACTGATTGGCATTGCATTGCAGAATTCATAGTCAAACATGATCAAACATAAGAAATGATCTGAATCACCTTTTTCATGCACTCAGTTGGGAGGGTACTATGGACCAGCTCTTTCACGGTTACCTACCACGATTGGGGCAAGCATTTGCAAAGTGTGTTGGATCACCACAAACAAAACACCTCCCAGAAATGGGCTCGCCAGTAGCAGACACGAATGCCACATCATTTGCCCTTCCTCCACTCCTGTTACCCCTACCACGACCACCTCTCCTACCGGAATTGGACACTGCTCTGCTATTGCTTCCACGTGCTGCTGTTCCACCACCATTCATGTCATCATCCCAACTGCATTGCAGACAATAGTTAACATATAAACCAATGCTTTGAAATTCAATGTGTTTTCCCTTCTCTCAGGAAACTGTAATTAGTTTGGTTAGCATGCTAACAGTTTTCCACTCTATAGGTCTAGATATAAAATTTACAAAACTGGAAAATGCCAATTTTCTTACACTGATGATCTTGATCAGGTTAAAGTTAAATTCTATTCATTAGTTGTCATTCAAAGCACAAGTCATCTGATACTAACATTATACCTATGAGATTAATTCAACCTGATTTGCTTTGAAGATGTTGGTAAATCAGAAGTAGACTACGCAACCATAAAAGTACAGGCACAAAAAAAATGAAAGCCCTGACCAAAATGAGTTCAATAAATGTGGAAACCTGACCAAAATGGTTGGACCGAGAGTGCTTTTTGTGCTTATGTTTACTGCAATAAAGAGTATATCGATAAACCATAATTTCACATACACAAAAAAGTTGCATCCCTGAGCTTGACATGAATAGAACTTCCTCCCTCTATTAGCTGTAGTATTAGCTGTGCGCATATTGCAAGGTGCTCCGCATGAGATGCATGGGATTGTAGAATCTCCTGTGTAATCAAATGAAGGAAAAATAAAACGAAAGATAAGACATCATTCAATCTCAAGCAGGAGACAATATAACCATACAAAGATTTTAAACTGAGATCAACAGATTTTAGCTTAATGCAGGGTCTCAGCTGCTGCAGTTAAATTCTGGTCGGCAAGATATATTACCATATATTATGCAATCATAGTCAAATGCAAAAATAAGGGACATTACTTAGTATTTGAAAAAAATAAAAACATTGTTTATGATACAGATTTGGGGAAGATATTAGCTCCAACTATGTGCTATCACTCGGAAGCAGTTACAGGGCAGTGCCAACTGGATGTACTCAGATTTGGGCAACCACTCACAAGTATATGATTAAGGTTGAAAACTTTTAAGAGATTTTCCGTGGAGAAGATATAACGAAGTTTTTCAACTCCCTAAATCGTCATTGACAGGACTAGATTTGTTCAGTTATCATGAGTAGAAATGGACAGAAGATTTGAATCATTATGAGATTACAAGACCACCATGGATCCAAACTTCTCACAAAAGTTAATATTGAATTTGAAGAGGTAATGATTAGCAGGCAGCCCCTTCAATTGGAGAAGTCTTTTAGAAGCCCAACAAGAGGAGAATGGCCGACTAGCCATCCTGGAAAAGAAATCTCCAGTGGCTCCATCATATCTGTACACTAATCACCTCAGAGTAAGCTTCAACTAGAGCTACTCCAAGATAGACAGAAGATATACATTGTACTCTTTGTACATGCCATGGTGTAATACTGCAACAAGCTGTCACTCATGCACATGCTGGAAAGATTGATCGTTTACCAGCAAGTTGAAGGGAAAAGGCAAAGGGAGATTAAATCGTTCTTCCGAACATGATGTCAAGAAAATTCCATCTCATGCTCTCGATTAGGCAACAACCCAAATGCTTATCTATGCTTCTTTCTAATTCTACTTGTTCAATCATCAATTTTTGAGTTTCAAATCATAGCATGATTTTCCCATTTGTTTAACACTCATTCTTTGCTCTGGCCTTACATATATTTAGAATAGCAGATGGTTATAATTCATCCTCCGCCAAGCAAAAGCTTGATAATCTGTAAAAACCCAAAGTTCATAAATTTGCCTCCAAGTTCATAATTAAGCTTGCTTATAACCTTTTTTTTTTTTTTTTTGTAAGTAAACTATCTGAAAACTCAGCTTTTGTATCACCTCTTCTGAACTCATTGTAAATTTCATGGCTTTTAAATGATCATCTAATCTTTTTACATAAACTATGAGAGAGGAGTACCATTTTACACGTATCAGTTAACATTTTCAACTGCAACCAAGTCCATCGGAGGATTAAGAGTGCTAAGAAGATGGCCTCTATTATTTTGAAGAAGAAGCTTGCAGTAATAAAATACTTAAGGCAGGCAAAAATATGATAAACCTTAAATTAAGTAGCATAGGCAGATATAACATCATAAACAGAGGAACAGTAATAGCAACGTTAGAGAGAGAATAGAGCCATCAAACCATCTTGTCCAGCAGCTTCATTTGCTCGTGCATTATGACCTCGTGAACTCTGAGAAGCGCCAGAAGATTGCCATGTTTGCCTAGCAGCCTGATTTCTAAAATCACTTTGCTGGGGAGTGCTGGTTGATGATGTATGTCTTTGTCCTCGTCCTGGAAACCATAGTGACATTTAATGTAGTAAATGATTGATATTGGTAATTATCAATCTTTTACTACAAGGGTAATATGTGAAATATACAACAAAAAAACGGTTCAACCCTTCTCAAAAAAACTCATTATGAAGTTAAAATGGACACATAACAATGAAACATAAGGAGCATATGCTCGCTTAAAATTGGCAATACTTTATTAATATAATCATAATGAGCTGATTATATTCCATGATCATGTTATAGTAATCATTTAGCATCACAGTATCCTTGTGTTCTTGCTGTCCTAGTGTTCACACAATATAGTAGTTTACTCACACGCATATCTTTAAATTTAAGATAACTTCTTATATAGCCCCCCTTCTTCAACATACCAGAAACATTGGAGTTGTTGCGTGATCCAGTTCCACATATTTCCACTAGTTGTCTTAAAGTATCATCGCAACCACCAATGCAGCCTGAAAAGTTACAGCACTCAGGTCAGGTAGCTGCACATTAAGCATTCTACATTGTTAGACATTCCAATAAATATCAGAAAAACCATCATCACTTTATCAAAATACTGCACAAGCACTATAAGTTCTTTAATAAAAAGTCATCATAAGAAATTTAAGGTCACATTGCAAGAAAGAATAGATGCACAGATGAATAGCCTCTGATATCCTGAAGGCCAAATCTTACCCAAATGATTGACATCGTAATCTGGTGGTATTTCCAGCCGACGAAACTTAAACTGAATCATGTAAACGGGTCCTGCAGACAAATTTAGCATGTCAGGAAATTTATCAAACCTTTTCCAATAAAGAACTAATAGATAAAGGTTGACATGAGAATAAACTCCAGTATCTAAAATTTACAGCACAGAACAGACATCACATCATGCCCAAAACACTCGACAAAGGAATGCAATATTAGCAACCTGGAGAGCAGGTACTGCAAATGTTTGTGGTAACTATGGCTTCTGATAGAGATCCTGGAAGCCAGACGGCATTCCTGCACTGTAAAGTTAAAAGGAAAATTTAGAAAGTTGCCATACATATGAAGTTATTTTCATGTCAAGCATATATGCATTTTCTTTTCAATTATTTTTTGGCTCCCTTCAAAATTCCTTTGTAATGACGACACTGTTATATATAATACTGATAAGATCAAGTTAATAAGAATACTGTGTTTGGAATTATTGTGAAACTCTACACACATGTTAGAGATGAAATCAGGTAACTAACCATTCAATTCAAATGATCATATGAAAGGAATCATGTATTCATGCCCAAACTTAAATTGCCGAGGCAAAATAATCATCCAAAACTGAATGAAAGAAAATAAACCAAGAACTCATATCCACCAAATGATCGATTCTTGTGAAAAAAAAAAATTGATTTTCTTTGGAAAACATCACTTCTGAATTTATATGACATAAGGAACATAGAGACAAAATGAATTAGTTTCACAAGGGAAGACAACTGAATTGATTTATTGTAATATATTATTCTGATGAAAGAAAATTCAATAATCAAGAAAAACATAAACTGAGAATTCAAAAATAAAAAATCTATCAAAACAGAGCACATAGTCAAATAATAAAATTATTTTTCAGGATGCACCAAAAATATAGATTTAAAAAATATATTTAAATTAATTTTCACAAGGATAAGAAAAAAGTAGAGAAGACAAGATAAATATTAAGCTTATTTCAGTATATTTTCATGGCATATTTTGTTCTGGTTAGATCAATATTATTTAGGAGTTCAAAAAAAATTGAAAACAAAAAAGAAAAACTAAACAGTTTCTTGCACTAAAACAATCAATCTTGAACCCTAGATCAGAAGTGAATATGACTTACCTAAATCTTATTATTACAGCAGATCAAAAGCATTAGTTTCAAATCTTATTAGTCCTTAAAAATAATACATACTTTACATCTTCATTTCCATCATAAGCTAAGTACTCTCAGAGAGGTTATAATGTCCTAGAGAACAGATCTAAATATCAAGTCTTATTTTTTAATCTAATATAAAAAATGTTATCATTAGAAACTAATCTTATGACTATCTAAAACCTATTCACACTTCTGACAGCAAAAAGATAGATAGATATAGGCGGTTGGCAAAAGGACACATGAGACGCATCAATTCAGACCCAATCTTGGATAGAATCACATTTAATTGATCTACCAATCCAATGCTGTTTACTATTTTGCATCTCATGATTATAATTGATCTGATTAAATTCAACCGACATGATTGCTGTAGTGAGTCATGATCTAATATAATCAGAGTCTACACTTTTAGTAGAATGCAATGCATGTTAATGTCCAATCCATGAACTCCAAACGACATTGCTACCCATTTCTGTATAGGTTAGCTAGGTGTAGTCATTAGCTATTTCAGTCGCATGCAATTAAACTATGAAGCACTTATTTGAACAGTAAAGAGTAGTGGATATATTCCTAAATGTTGTGAAGAGGCACCTACCTGAGGGAAGCCTAAGCACCCAACCATGAAATTTCCGTCCTGCAAACAAAACGGGGAACCATCAAATGCAGAAAAATAAAGCAAACATCCTATCCAAATTTAAAAGTAATTACATATAAATAAAGATTCTGTAAAGACCAAAAGTGGGTTCATACACCTATACAATACAAAATATATGAAGAGAGAAGACTAGCAAAATAAAGTTCTTGAGGTAATATGAATGCACATTTGATGAATGACTTTCATATGAATATATACAATGTACTTTATCATTTTTCAAGATTGGAAGAGGATCACAGCAAAAAAATACAGGTTTATGATGCATGACATAGTCTAATGGAGCCAATAGATGAGTTGGAATGCTAATGGCCTAAAAGCAAGCATTACACTTGGAAGAAATAAGACAGTTTAAAGTTCAAGAAGCATTCCAGATAGGAAAATCCAACAGAAAGGAAAAGGTACTTGCACAGAGAGCCTTGAACAGAACACAGAAGTAAAACGGTAAAATTAAGTCACTGACTCACTGCAAACAATAGAATGAACTTATGGGGTAGTTTGAGCTACATTTAACACTCTGCCTGATCTATTTCAGCATATAACACCACTAGGAACAAACTAAGGTTGCAATGTCCCTATGAAATGTCTGGATGACTCCCATGTATTTTTTGACAGCATTAATCTAGAAAGGGTATCAGAAAATACCGGCTTTTTCCTAAGGACCATATCTGATTCTTGGCAGAGACCACATTTCCTAACTACTTCTCCAATTGCATACTGCTCATTTCCATTAGATCTGTTTGATCTGCATAGACAGTAAATTGTTGTTATTGAAGGTACAACAATCTTGGGTCATGAAAGAAGTCCAGCATTTACCTCTCAAAGAAAACAGCCATCGCTTCGAACAACTTTCCTTTGTTTATTCTAGCCTGTACAGAAGCTTATAAATAAAAAAGAATGGAAAGAACCAAAAGAGTAAACAGCTGAACTGTACAGATGGGCAAAAGAATCTGCATGCTAAGACAAGTGACAAACATTAACTTCACACAATCAAATGAAAATAAATGTTTCTCGTTTGACTTACAATCAAGAATTGGACTTTTCCCTGTCACAAAATTTCAGATTAAACATGCGTGCATATGATATGAACATGCATCTACAGGTACGACTGCATGCTATATCAGATACAGACAACATGTCATGCTCTTGCTGTCTAACTGTATGCTTCATTCACAAGTCTGTACAAGTTCAATATTCACAGAGATTTTTCCAGTACATTGCAAATGTGCACTGTTATTTGTTAATGATGTAAAAAAGTAGTCCTTAGTAGATGCATGAACCCAGATTAGCCAGATGCCAAAAAAAATAGAGGAATCCGGAGGAAGAAAATATCAGATATAGGATCTCTAGTGAGTAGAGGAGAAACAAAAAAGAAATATCATATTATTACAGTAGAATAACTTACATCCACAAAGCAGGCTTTCATCTCCTGTAGACAAGTTGCCAAAACTTCAGCCTTGCTCTTTGCACCCATCTTAACTTGTTTCATATCTTCCTCCATTTTAGCACGTAAGTTTGGTTTCCACAAATCTTTACTGGTCCATGAACCCAATCATTGAATAAGTTTGTGTGTTTAAATTATACAGGTGCTTGTTTTATCGTACGATACATGATTAGTTCTCAATTGCCAGCAAAGAAGCTTAAATGTTATTATGCAAATAAATATTAGGTGCCTAGTAATGCTAATAAAGAAATTAAGATCACTAACAAAATTGGCTTTGTTTTATCATAAAGCAGGGGACCCACAGTAAACAGAAATCCAAACTACCAAAGGTAACATTCTAATATAATTACCAACTGATCTTGCATCTGCTAGTATTCCCATGGCTAAAGTTAATTCCTCCCCTTCTCCTTCCAATGAGTATAAACATGTGCAAGCCTATGACTCAGATTGAAGAGGCAAAAGCAGCCATGACTGAGAAGTCAGATTTAATGAAGTATAATTGGGATTTGCAAAATCAAAGATTTGAACCTTACTTCTTGGGAGTTATTATAGTACAGGAAATGACAATTAGGTGACTCAAACAGAATGTGAATATGTATATGAGGGTGAAAGAGGTCCAATTAAGCAGTACAAAGCATGGGAAGTTGGATGTTCTTTTAGGTGACTAAAGAAGCTAAATTAGTTATTTAATTGCCTCAGTAAATTTTCTATGTTTCATGAAAAGAGCATTTCAAGTGTCGAGACTGATGTTTTTTAATTGTAGGATCAGTGTTCTAGATTATGAACTCCATGTTGTGTGCAATAATCAATAGGAATTACTCCAACAATGTATGCCAAGATGATGTTCTCTTTGAAACCAATAATAACAGAATCAACTCACCCCATCTCATCGTATCCCATTACAAGTGCCTCACCCTGCAGTTACATAAAACTTACATTAGAAGCCTGGCACTATATTAGTGTAGAGGTATTCTTCCTGGTTCCAACTAACAAATTAAATAAACTAAGACAAGTATATCATAACTGTCATTAAAAATAAAAGCTTCAAGAAGAACTAAAACCACCTATTAAATTTATAAAGAGAAAGTGGAGATAGAAAGATGGCAAATTTCTACACTTATTAGTACTCTAGATAGGTAGCTAAAAACCCAGAACCTCCTTCAAAGAGCAATAAAATATCTAAATCATTTGTCATTATCTTCTGAACTAATATTATAAGATGCTTGAACAAATAAAGCATTGAAAAATCCCAAAAACGGACTAGCTACACCAATAGCAACATAACATTAAAGAGGCTGCTGGGTTAACTGTTTGAACAAAACTTGTCAACCTTAATTTCTGAATTTGGAAGCACAGTTTATCAGAGATATTTAAACAATAGAACATCAGCTATTAACATTTAAAATAGAGATCAGGTACACATTTTTTTACATGACATGAAGAAAAGCATGGTCTGTAAAAGCTCAGCAGTTTGAAAGAAGACACTACAGCCATCATGGATGCATATTAGCTTCATAGTTAACAAACCATGAAGGCATGCAAGTAAAACCAGGTTACTAGAGAAGTACATAGAACCCATTTACGTATTAAATTTCTCCACAACCTATATGACCACCCACCATTTCCTTACTCTTAATAATTGGTTATGAGTGTCATAAGTATCAGAAATCTAGGCAATCACTTGGGGTAATCTCAGCCATGCTTTAACCCATTAGTTGAAATGCAGATACATGTTACGCCATTTGGGGAACAATACACTCTTCAGCTCAACTTGTCCTGGTGGGACTAGATGAAAAGTGCAGGGGCATACTCGAGTGCCATGTATTCTAATCTTAGGATCTATTGACATCATTCTGATGATCATTCTTTGTTGTTTTGTTTTTTGGACTAGCGATGCAGGAGGATAGCAGTTTTAGAAACTGAATTACTTGCCATGTAACAGTTTGATCATAAAACTTAGTTTAGTTCCCCAAAGCAATTTTTTTTTGTTCTGTTTTCCTTGAACATACATTGATAACAAAATAGATAGATATCAATTAATTTTGATGCCAAGCAACTCTGTATAAAGAGAAAGAAAATGGAGCAGTGTTATTGTCATGATTAAAAGAAAACAAAAAACAAAAAACAAAACACAAAAAACAAAAAACAAAAACAAAAAAGAAACAACAACAACAACTCAGAGAGATGGGAAGAAGTTACAAGTTTTGTGGGTGAAAAACGCATGTTTGAGTCTTTAGTGGCATAAAACCGATCAAGAAGCTTTTTTATGTGATCATGCATTGTCGCATCTGTTCCAATGCCGGCCTATCAAAGTCATACAAAACATACATTATGGCAAATGGAATTTGTAATGTTCTTATTGGTGTCTGAAAGTTGAGAAAAATAGATAAGAGATGTCTTTCCTACACAATACATTCATTCCTTACCTCCTCCATACGACTTAGTAAATCAGACTCACTTAGAAGAGGCGGAGGTCTCGTAACTCCAGAATCAAGAGTCAATGTGGTGGGTGTAAACTGCAAGAAACAATCAAGCACAAAATATGCATTCTAAAATCATCAAATGGAACAGTTGTCTGAAATCGTATATTGAAATTGTTAAAGCAGTTCAAGAAACATGAATGTGCCTCTGGGCCTTTTCTAGTTTGCACTTATCCCATTTTCAGGTGGCAGGGGATGTTGATCTTATATTTCACTCTTTCAAGCTACTTTGTCATTTATCCAGTCCAATTTAGTTAACCAATAAATTGGATATCTCAGTCATGAAGCATGTATAATCCAGTAAAAAAAATTCAGGCATTATAATGCATCTCAACATGACATGACAACTTCAGACAACTGTATTCCACAATTCTTAAATAGTTTAATTGGGAAGTGCTATACATATTTGTTTTGATATTTAAGGAAGGAAAATATCCAAAGTTACAGAGAACTAGTTTGATTATGTCTCGAACAAATAAAGTAAAAGGAATTCTTGTTTGGATTGATAACTTGGTTTTGGCAAGCCATATTCAATTGGAAAAAAAAATCCACAGTAAGGATTGAGATAAAAACAACCAACCAGCTCACCGAAAGTTACATAAGCAGTAAATTTTCAACAAGTTGGCCACGGCATAGACCGAAAACTTTTACACTCTAGAAAAGTTGTCAATTGCCTTAACACATTAATGGTTTAGCTGAATTTTCATCACAAAATGGGGAAAAAAAATATACATCATCAGAAAAAAAAAAAAAGTAGAAACCAGAAGTGCATCAACAAAGATGAGATTTTTCTGCAGTACAATGAAAGAATAGATTAAATAACTTTGCGCATTAGTCCATTAAATGTCTAGAAAAGTACCTGAGGAACATGCTAACCAACCAATGAGGTACAAGTCTTAGTATATGAAATCACGATTAGCCTTCAAGACAAGAATTAAGTGTTCCTTCACAAAAGACTGGTAAAAAGAGAGATGATGAAGCAAACCTGTTGCTCGCATTGGTATGTTGGTATCACTGAACCTCCCCATGATTCAAATCGATATACATCCAAGTAATTTTTCTGGAAAATATAAATCACCACAAGTTCATTTTCAGCAACAAAAAAAAACTTCTACTAAAACAAAGGAAAAATCAATTATATATGTTCAGCATCAAGTGGGGGGGAAAAATGCAACATATAACACTGGAGAGCATTTGGAGCCACCCCAAAAATGTGAATGCAGTATCTATTCAGATGGACCCATTTCCTCATAAGTGTCAAAATATGCTGCAACTTACCTAAATTTCCCCATTAAGTGCATCATTGAACTGCCAAATTTACATAAAATACTTATAGCAGTATATGGAATCATTAGATCTGAAATATTTTTTTGAGATTATTTGACTTAAAGAGTAAATTCTCTTCAAGAGTGTTCTAAAAAAAGAATCTGTTCTCTACAAGTGGAGCAACAGAGTAGACATAATGATCTGAAATTCTTATGGTAAGACATGAGTGTGGTTGTTTTCTTACTTTCAAATTGAAAAATAAGGTGTTTCTAAAAACAGGTATGGACTTGTTGAAAAAAAAGGTGAAGGCGCTGAAATAATTTGAAAACAAAGATGCAGCGTGAATATGGGGTTGTTTTCTGAAATTATCTCAAAATTAGAAAATAAATCTATTTGGTTTACTCTGCAATTTGGGTGTTGCCTTCTCGAATATCACCTAGACATCCTTCCTATAATAGAAATAATTTAATAACTGATAGCCATCAGTTTTACATGGAGGAAAATATTGCAAGTTCAAATTGTACTGAACTAATGATGTAAAAGCATATTAATCAGATACACTAAATATAGTCATTGGCTAGTGCAACCACTACAGAACTTATGAAGTGTAATCAGATACACTAAATATAGTCCTTGGCTAGTGTAACCACTACAGAACTTATGAAGTGGAGAACTCACAGCAAGTATCACTCTCCCAGATGCAGAAAATCGTTCACCCGCAATGTCAATTTCAACTGTGGTTTCAGCAGCTCTGGCTGGTTGAGAAACGCAAGCTAGGAAATGGCGAACAACCAATTCATACACCTTCTGTTATAGATTAATATTACACTTAAAACTCACCAATGCCTCAAATTCACAAATCAACATAAATGATTAATACAGTGAATGAGCTTTATCTGAGTAACTTCACCAAAGCAAACGAAGAAGAGTTGTCAAAAAGTAGTACTAACATGATGGTCCTGGCTCCATTGTGATTCTCCAGCAGAAAATTTTGTTGGGTGAATGGGAGGGTGGGCTTTGTCATCATGTCCACCACGACTAGGATTTCTCCAGAGACCAGCTCCAGGATCCAGCAACCGCTGGGCGTATGAGCCCCATACAGGGTGACCTTGCTGTTCTTGCACTGTTGTCTACACCAGACAAGAAGAGGTTCAATAAGTTGAACTTCACAGTCATCCTGAGCCAATTTTGTGAAATTGATTTTTTTTGGTAATTATCTTGTAAGCTCTAAATGTCGGGTGGCATGAGCATTGTATATATGATTATATGTCAAGGAAAATGGTAAAGAAACGGTTTAACATGTCAATGGACATGTTATTGCTTTACACTTTGGTTGAATCAAAGTTAACAATTCTACTCATGGTGATAGAAAAGTAATCTTTACATCGCAGAAGTTAATAAATATCACCCAGATTTCCCTCAAAATAATAAACACGTGTCTGCTGCATTAGCCATGCATAACTATAGTTCTTTCTATTCGCCCTAAAATAAGTGCACAGGTGAAAGTTACGTACATGCAGATCCGTTCCCTCTGAAAAGCCATCAGTCTCCGTACGAGGATAACTGATAAAACCAGATTGATAAAGATCTTCCGCCACCTACATGGAAGAACAAATAAGTAAATTAAATTTGTGCTATAAGTGACTTGGACAATGAAGAGTAAGACAATTGAATATTGAAGAGAGAAATTACGAAATAAATCCTGTTATTTGACCTACATAACAGTTCTAAGAGGACATTTGAGCAGTTTCCATCATCTACAACATACTCAACACATAGAAGCAGTCACAGCCTATACAAGTGACACATAAAAAATTTAGCATATTTAGGGACAGAAACATGTTGGAAAGGTTGCTACATTATGTCCCTGAAATTTTTGATGCAAGGGTGAACAAAGAATAATATGGAATATTATTGACAAGCAGGAGCTAACCTTCATGGTCTGTGCTGAACTCATTCTGAAATAGCGAGCAGCCCGCTTCTCAAGCTCTATCGTACTCAAAGGATGAGGAGGATATTTAGGCTTCTCCTGTTGTTTAACATTTGTTACCTGAAGGTCAAAGTAATTATGAGTGCAATGAAACTACCAACAGCAATGACTTTATTCTCAAGAATCGGTATGCCTTCGAAAGCACTCACAGTTGCAATGGATTCCTGGACACACATTTCATATATTATTGTTGCGCAAGTGTAATCGAACAAATGTCCTCGCCTGCCACAGGACAGCACCATGAGACTTCAATATTGAGAAAATTGATTTTAAAATGTTTGTAAGTTGTAATATAATTACATCCAATTAAATGTAGCGGTGCCTTCTTCTGAATTATGAGTACAGTTAATAGTCCAGAACTCTTCCGGTTCATGTGATTGGATTTCCCAGAACCTCTCCACAACAAAGCCCAATGTGGGAAACTGCAGGTAATCACAAAAAGTACAAAGCATGAACATCAAAATGTTCGACAAATTAGAAAGATGTCAACAGGCAACCAGTTTGGAACTATTGGAAGACGGAAGAGAAAAAATATTGTCCAGGTTCTGATTAGGATAAGATGCCCATCTTTGTTTAAATGCGGTAAAAATGAGTTGAAAGATGCAAAACATAAGTTTGTAAAATAAAAGGCAAAATAATCAACTGATAAATCTGAACATCTCAGTTATCTTCTCACTTTACCATAGGAATGAGAGAGTGCCTTACCTGGCAGGGACCATAACTTAAGACAACATTTGTTTCATCTGAAGCAAAATCAAGGACAAAAGCATCTCTTAGAAGCATAGTCTGAAACCGGGTGAAAGAAGCTCCTATTCGAAGATCTATTTCCTGCATACCATAATCAATTCCATGAAATTCTTTTTATTTTGAGATGTGAAGCAAAGATTGCAGTGAGGTGCCCAATGTTATTCAAGTACAAAGATGTTTTGAAGGTCTTCGAGTTCTATATCCAACACCTTTCTCACATAATAAAATAGAGAAATAGTGATAAATATACCAGGTAAGTTGAGCACTATAGAACTAACAGCTTAAAATACAAGGTTGAAGTTTTCACAGATATCATTTAATAATCATACATGGTGAGCTTACAGTGACTCACTTGTCGAACATCTACCGCATCTGCAAGCAATTGATCAGGTTGACGAAGGTTCTGAACTGCAGTTTTAATTTCTCTGAACATCCCAAAAATTTTCACTTTGTATGAGCAAATGTATGTGAAAACGTGCAATTGAAATAGATGAGTTTAGAATATTATCCAGTAATCAAAACCTATCGGTAAGAGAAGAAAAACGAGCTCTCCAGATGTTGAGATTTCGATTTGCTCTTGTGCAAACTTCAACCACCTCAAATGCTATATTCTCTCCTTCCATGTCATAATCAAGCCACAAGATAAGCCACTGACACTTTCTAGCTTCTTCCTCCAGTGTCTTTTCGATGTCTGTTTTATCCTAAATTAACCAAAATTAGAGTCGCAAATCTTTCAGCTTGATCATCATCAGAGGTGAAACTATAAAACTCATATAATTTATTTAGCCATATTAATCACCACATCCTCCTAGTAGAAATTTGTAGAGAATTCCCAAACATAAAGATCATAAACATTTTTTCATGTGGAACAAAATTAAGGTCTCATTTTCTGTTCCTTGCATTTTATGAAAACTATATGAGGAGATGACCAAAAGATTCTGAAGTAACTACCATTAGTTCAGCGAAAATTACAGAATGTTCCAACATCATAACATATAGCCCAAATACTCGAAACCTACCTCCACTATATATGTGAAGACAGAAATTCATTAACAACATATATCATGTATGAATGTAGCCATAAAATTAAAAGAAGTTACAAATTATCCAACAATGGAAGTTTACATAAATCCACCACAGAACTCAAGGTCTATCTTTTATGCACAATTAAAATCAACTAATTTGAGTACTTTCCTAATCACACCATCCACTGTGCCTATTTCAATAACATCCCTTTGTTCATTTATACATTTCATTTCAGCCCACTTCAAACAAAATGAGGGAAATAGTATCAGAATCAGAACTGTAACAACAGCTGCTGCTAATTCACTTAATAATTAGAGTAGAAAACCAAATCGCCGCACGGAAAAAGAAGTCCAACCCACACGAAACAACAACAAAAACCTTGAGCATCACCTGAGGCACGTATTTTCTGACGGGGGCATGGTAGAGATCGAGAGGATCACAGGAGTGCCATTTTCGATAGCGTTCATCGAATTCGAGCTCCATGAGATGGCCGGTAACGGAAGTAAAGGACATTTGTAATGGTTGGTTGTTAATGGTGTAGTTGAATTCAAAAATCTTGTTGTATCTGGAGCGGCCTTCTCTCACTCTAAGGCCGCCGCCTGATGGATTCTTGGAGAGTATGGCGGCCGCCGCTTTAGCCACCGAGGGCTTCTCCGCCACGTTCAGCGCCCTTATCGTCCGCCCACCGCCTGCCATTCCCAAAGTGGTCGACTTGGGTTGATGCTTCTGCTGTTCTTGCCTAATACCAATTTCGCTTTCCCGCCTTTTTGTTCATACGCAGATTTACTTAATTGCCCTTGGCTTCATTTCGACTATATTTATGCACAATTCAATCTAAAACTAATTTTTTAAATAAAATATTCATTTCCCATCATTCACTCATGAACATAATTTAAATAAAATTTGTGTTTTTCACATGAATCCCATATAATCAGCAAATTATTCTAAAAAACATGCACTTTTTTTAGAACGTTACCCCACGTCCATTAACATAAATCCACTTTTTTTTATTTATAAACCCATATTCATTGACATGAATTCAAAATAAGATTGATAAATCCACTTTTTTAAAACATAACTCGATATTCATTAACATAAATTCAAATAAGATTTTTTGTGCACGAGGTGTATGGGTTTGAGATTCATGCAAACAGGAATTCATGTTGTTTCCCACATAAAGTTGTCCAATCAAATCTCATTCCTTAAACCTTTGGAGGTACTAATCATCGAAGTAAAAATGACACCTTCTACAAAATACTTGAGAGATTCTCGTATCACAGCTTCACTCATGTGCAAGAATTCATCAACGACATCGGATGATGTACTATGTGCCAACACCCTTATATATAGCTCGAGTATATTTCTGCAACGGCGAGATCTCTTGTCTACCTATGGGATCAAATATTTGTCGAAAATATACATCATTGTAAGTAACAACCTCCATTGTATGAAAGAACAATGACATTTATGTTTGAAACCTACGTCAAAAGGTCTCAGGAGTACATATCGATTTAACAACAAAGTAATCATTCAACAAAAGGTCTTCACCAATCTCGTGTTTTAACACTTGTCATCAATCTTATGTTCTCTACCACAAGTACCATCTTCTAACTATGAATGCGATCTTTTTATTATTCAAATTAGAATTGTTTATGATCACATCATCTATTATCTAATCAATTTAATGATTTATTTGAATAACTTGTTTTTCCCATTCATCAAGTTCAATGAAATTGAAAAAATAAAATTTGAATTTAAACCAATAGAGATGAGTTTTCAAATGTGAATTGAAATGAGTAAATTATTGGATATAAATACTTGATGGGAATCAAGTTCTAAATATAAAGTGAAAATGTATTATCAATCTAACGTAAATGTATTAAGACAACTACTTGAAAATATTTTCTGATTTTAAAAAATATGAGTATGTTAATTTTATTGAAATATATTAGTGTATTACATGAAGGTATTAAGTGTACCATATTAAAATATTAATTGTATCACATAATTTTTTTCTTCATTTTAATATTAATTGTATCACATAATATTATAGTCAAACCCAAAGGACGTATTGAATTGTTGTAAGGAAGAATCTCTTTTAAAGGTTTTTTTATCTTCTTGTATTCATACGAAAGATCAATAAAGAAGTTTTCACCCTGAATGTATTTCACGAGTATTTGTATACTCGTAGATACATCGTTTGTGTTCTGTCTTTTTCGTTTTAGATTTATATTTCGATGTGTGTTACGCTGAAGTCGTCAACACTATTGACAACACTGTATACTCTGATTTTGTGAATTGTGTTTTATGTTGTTTGTCTTGAATTGTGTTTTATGTTGTTTGTCTTGCAGATTACAAACCGACGTTACACTTTTAATTGGTGCTTGAGCTATATTTTGGTACCATAGACATTTTCAAGAACAATATTAACTACCTAATTAATTTACCCAAATTTATTTAGGTGACCCGAATTGAGATAAATGATTTTACCTAACCTAAATCTAGAACCAACTAAATGAAAAAATAAATCAAACAAAACAAGTATCAAGAAAAGAAAATCAAGATTCAAACAAGGACCTAAAACTATGATATTTCATTCTATTTCAATCAAGTTTACTAATCTAGCAAAAACAGTCTCAAATCCAAATTATTTTATGTGAGAAATCACAATTATAAATTAATCTCACTCTCTAGCAATTTAACCCGTTGATTATTAATGTTTGTATCTCAACCTCGCAGTTAATAACCAACTCTCAACAGCTCCTAAGATCGTATTCTCACCCCAATTATTATCAATCTCTCGATCTAGACAATTAATTGAGTCATGCATTCTCAAATCTATAATCAGATATTTTCTCTTGAACTCAATCTAATTAATTAAAGATGCATAAATTTGATCAGGATTCATACATGGAATAAACACAAGAAAGCATGAATAAAATATCATGAATTAAAGAAAAGATTCAAACTTAATATTCAATAAGAAATCCATAGAATTACTTTCGTGCCCTTAGATCACGAGATCCCTAGCTAAAAATAATGTTCGTAAAGCAAAATAATTTACAAAACGACATGATAGAAACTATAAATAAACCAGAGAAAAGATTATTGAATTCATGATTTGATGCTCCCCTTGACTCCTGAATCTTCAATTCTTTGCTTTCATGCTTCCTCCCAAAATGTGTTTTCTGCATTTGGGCGTGTATGAATGCTTGTGTATCTCCCAAGTCCTAATTTATATATAAGAAAGTGAAAAGGCGGACTAAGAACAAGTTGTAATCGAATAGGAGTCTAAAAGAGTTAAAAATTCGTGTCCCAACCAACTGACCCGGGTGGACAAGAACCCAAACTTCTAGCCTCGTTTCGGTTCTCTGACACTTACAAATTGACTTCGACTTCTTCATGAAAGTTGTAGCCCTTGAAGTCAGTTATCCAATGCCACTAATTTCAGCCAAAGTTCAATTTTCTACATCAAGTTACGCCCAATTTACTCGAACTCTATCAAGACAAAAATAAAGACATTCTTGCACGACTTTCAACTTCTTGTGATATTCTGCTTTCTTGGAGGCATAATTGAAGAAAACGATCAACATAAAAGTTGTAGAATTCTCTCTTAAATTATAAACATGACAAGAATAATCAAATTTGAACTCCTAGAGCTCGATATATAAATTTTCTTCCATAACTGTACATTTTCGACTCCATATCTCGACTCCAACTTGACATTCAATTTCATTGGACTTCCATTTTGTGCTAAAATCTATCAAATTTCTTTCAAATCAAGCAGAAACGTGAAATCTTAACAAGATAATAGAATTTAGATAAAATCCCACAATTGCATGTTTTTCAACACAAATTGATATGAATTAAACTAAAAGATGCATTAAGTAACGAAGTTATCAATCATTGACATATATTGTTGGATACATTTATAGAATGTTTTGATGAGACAAATCCTTAAATAACTTTAAATATGCATAACCAATCTAAGGATAGGTTACTGCAATAGAGTTACTGCAGAAGATTAAAAGAAATAAAGAAAGTGTTAAAAGGAAGGATGCTGAAGAGAATGGTTAAAAAGAATCTGGTGAACTGATAAGAATACTATTGACTTCAGGGAGCTACTGGAAGGGACCTCGCCAAAGAAGAATAGAGTGAGACAGGAAGCTACCTGAGAAGACCATGCCGAAAGCATACTGCAGGAAGCAGTATGCTAGAGAAGCCTCAAGCCACCTGAAGGAGCAAGCCAGAAGAGGAAGCTCCAGAGTGAAGCGAGAGGAGGAAGCTGTAAGGCAGACATGGGGAGAAAAGTCAAAGTTACCGGTAGACACAAGAAGTTACCGGTAGAGAGAAGAGAAGAGGAGTCCATCAGAAGAAGACATGTGGAAAGCAAAAAGCTGGCGTGTGTCAGGAGTGCGGCGCATCAATGATGGAAATCTGTCAACCTTCAACGGACAGATTTTACAATCTATAAAGAGGAAAGACTGAAGACTGAAAAGTGTGGAAGAGAGAAGAAGTGAGCACATCAGAATATCCAAGCTCACAGAGAGAACGCGCATAAAGAAAGAGAGAAGAGTTAATCAGAGAGAAGACTTAAAAGAGAGAAGCGCAGAAAGAGGGGGAAGTTTTAGAGAAGAAAAGAGTGTTCAAATAGAGCAGATGAAAAGAAGAAGAGCTCGAACACTCTACACCCCAAATGAAGACGCATACTCAATCTACCGGTCGAGCAGCAAGCTTCAGCAGATCAGTCTGCAAACGGAGGCCAAGCTTGCTGCACCCAGTTGAAGAAGAAGGAGATAAACCTCTCTAAAAGGTTGTCTCGGAGTACTCAGTGCGAGGAGTAATGTCCTGCTGAGTTTACCACTTTCTAGGAGAGAAAGTGAGGACCCTGGGTGGGTAGTGTAGGATCCTGTGTGGGTCAAGGGAAAGTAGGCAAATATCTGTGTGAAGACTTGCTACTTATTTGTTAAGTGAGAGTTGTAATAGATATGTCTATGTAAATCAACTAGCTTAACAAATGTTTCCTCCTGCGTGGAGGAAGAGAGGACGTAGAAGGATTACTCCATCTTCGAACCTCTATATATCCTTGCGTCTTTATCTGCTTACTGCACTACATGCATACTCTCTGATAAACTGCACATCTTCTACTCGGCTCTGTAATAAGCTTCCGCAAACCACTCTGATCAGTAACCTCCCAAAAGGTTACTGATATTAGAAATGAGCCGATAGAGATAGAAGAAAAAGTTTGAAAAGAAGGTAGGCTTATTCACCTCCCTCTAAGCCTACCTACAACAGCTCTGGGACCAACATATATGTTTCACTAACATAACAAAAGGTAATATATATTTATCAGAACATAAAAAAATACATGAGAGAATGTGGACAACTGGTGCGTGCATGAGGATGCATATGAAGGTGCATGCGCTTGAAAACATGTAAAAGTTGGAAGATTAAATTGCATGAATTCTAGATTAGTGCATCAGTTTTCGAGATCATGTTATGTGAATCGTCTATTTGGCATGCGTGGCACAATTGGATTTGTAAGTTGGCATGTGAGTGCTACTCACTTGCAATAATTGTGCTTAATTAATTCAATCAAGTTCAAAACCATTATATCAGTGAGATTGAGTCCGATATAGGTTGGTTAATACACCAATCTCCCTTCTGATTTATAATTTTTGCATTGGTCACCCCTTTGTTAAAATAATTGTACCGTTTACATGTTGAATATTAGAAATTCGACACGTTCCATTTTTCTAAATTAGATCAAACATCGTTAATTTTTGTCATGAATTTCAAGTTATGCCCTTAAAATATATATTATATTTTATTTAAAGAAATATTAAAAAAGAAAGAAAAAAAAGAGAAATTGCAGCCGCCTCTGCAGAATCACAACTGCCTCCATTCCTTCTGCAAAGCTGCTCTCCATTCCTCCTTCAAAGTGAGGACAATAAAAATCCTCTATTCTTTCAAACAAAAAAAAAAAAAAAGTATTACAAACCTGATATTACGGGAATAAAAATCCTAAATCAGTTTTAAATTTGTAAACTAAAATGATAGCTCAAGAAAATGTATTTTGTTTTGAAATTTTGATGGAATTATGGGAATTTTTGATCGAATTTCGAAAATATGGCTTTGGGATTTTTGTTGATGGAAATGATTTCGAGTAAAAGATAAGAAGTAAGCATGAAGAGATGGGTAATGTGATTTTTTGATGATCATGAACTATTATATATTGGACATGGAAGATGAAAGTATTATAGCCAACATAAATCAGTTCTTGGTAGTACTGTTGACACAGGCTGATGGGTGGGCCGGCCCACAACCCATCATTTGGCGGGGTTGGGCTGGAACAACCCAACCCAACCCACCCCGGGCTAGGTGAGCCAGCCTACTTCAATTTTCTTTTTTTTTTTTAATTTTTTATTTTTAAAATTGATAATTTTAATTTAAAAAATGAAAATAATAATATTTTTAATACTTTTTACTCTTTATCCAACCTTACATGCATTGAATTATATGTAAAATACGGAAAAAAAAATCATAAAAAGTAGAAATTTCTTTAACATTCTTTCATTTCTATAAATAAATTGACCAACTTTAATATATGAACATCATTATTTGCATTAAATGATAATAATTCTTATCAATATTACGTACTTTTTGTTTGTGTGTTAAATAAAAATTTTAAAAAATATTTTTTTTAAATAGGCGGGCCAGCCCGCCCCCGCCAAGGCCCGCCTTGTGGCGGGCTCCTTAATGCTAAGTCCAACCTAGGGGTGTGCATCGGTCGGTTCGGCTACCGAACCGAACCGAATTCTCAAAACCGAATTAACCGAAATTTGTAATTGAAAAAACCGAACTGAACCGAATAGTGAAGAAAACCGATTAAAAACCAAACCAAAATAGTCGGTTCGGTTCGGCACAAAACCGAAATAACCGAAGTTTATATTTCTTCTAATTTCTCACAAGTCAAAACTTGGTAATTAAGATGCGATTTTTTAGAAAGTAAATACTTCAACCATCAAATTTTAATTTTGGACAAAATAGCAAAATAAGATCAAAGTTAAAACAAAAAATAGCAAAAAATCTATAATGTCTCCGAACCATAATTAAACCACCAAAGTCTAATTTTAAACGTAACAAAAGAATTTACAACCAAATCCTCCAACAATAAAAATATATATTTAGATGATATATATCTATAACAATACACATTTATATGGTAATATTTTATAATAAATATAAAATATATTCATATGATTTATATTTCGGTTCGGTTATTTCGGTTATTTTTCACTCAAAACCGAACCGAACCAAATTATCCGAATTTTTCAAAACTTAAAACCGAAACCGAACCAAATTAAAAATAACCGAACCGAAATTAGTATTTCGGTTCAGTTCGCTTCGATCGGTTAATTCAGTTTTAACCGGATTGTGCACACCCCTAGCCCAACCCTCAAATTTAGCAGGGCGGGGCGGACCGGCCCAACCCATTTTGATAGCTCTAGTTCTTTAATTAGCTCTAGAGAATGCACTTCAGATGTCCACTATCATTTCCAACAATGACCTCAAAACTCAAGTTGAAGTTGTTCAAGAGTAGTAGCGGAAGACAACAACAAACAACATGAATCAATCACTAGTATACACAGGTACGAATCTAAAATTTTGTTTCAAGGGGGGCAAAATCATCTATTAGATAAATTTTTATAACCCAAGGGGGAGAACCCTTATAAATCATTGAAAATAATGAAAAATATCGGAAAAAAAAATTACATATAAATTAACAATTTTGAAAATTTAAGGACCCCCAAATCCATCCCTAAGTATACATACAACAATATGATCATTTTGAGAAGAAAAATTCAAGGAGTTGTTCCTATGTTTTTTTTCTAGAAAGAATTAGATATCTCTAGTTGTATAATTGTGGTCTTTAGTTGAAAGATTTCATCAAAAGATTTGAAATTTATTGGTAGGAAATCATTTTTGGGTTGATATGGACTCAAAACGCGTTATATTTATTTTAAACTGGGTTTGCGTAATTATTTGTATGCGTTCAATAGAGTTTACATTAGATACAAGAGAATGAGGTGAAGTCACATATCTTCAAAGTTGATAACCAAGTATAATTTGACTTTTAACATGTCAAATAGATTTTCTAGAAAAGTAGCTAATCTTACTAGGACAACAAAGAACAATTAAAAGCCTAAATTAAGGAGCAAGTCTAGAAAAATAGTCAATCTTACTGTAATCTTGGACAACAAAGAACAATTAAAATCCTAAAAATTAAGGAGTAAGTCAACCTTTGTATTGTTTGTATTTGTGTTGATCTTTAGTTATAGCTAGTCAATCCATGTAGCAACTTTTTGATTGTACCATGTTGATTCTAGCAATTGTCTTTGCTGCTCTTGTAGACTCATTATAACTATATCTTTCATGACATGCATTAACCTCTTCATTTAAGAATCTTTAGCTCAATTATTCAAGCCTCATCCTCATCATTTAAGTGATTTCGTTAGGGTCGACAGATGAGAGTTTTTAGCTCATAGGACGGCTGATAGAGATTTTCACAATAGTTCTTCTTTTACTGTATTTCAACTTTCCATATTATCCTCTTCATCTTGTTGAGATCACTTGTTGTTTTCTTTAGTTAAACTTAGTCTTCAAATTCCTTCGTTGTAGAGATTTCAAAGTTCCTCAACTCTTCGATCTCTTCAAGCCTTTAGTTCTTCAGTAAAGCTCCCCTGAATATTTATGCATAAGAATGTATTTGAATAAGCTATCTTCAGCTCCTATTAGCATCCATGTTACATAGAATTTCGCTTAATTGTACTACCTCCGTCCCGGCTTATTTTGCCTACTTTGACCGGCACGGAGCTTAAGAAAAAACTGTTGACTTTTGATGTGATGTGTTATTTTAATGTTTTTGAGTGGCAATTTTGTAATTAATGTGTGCTTTTTGAGTGTAGAGTAGTATATTGTTGACTTTTTTCTTTGCCATTTTGGGGCTGGCAAAATAAGTTGGGACACGAAAAAGTGGAAAGTAGGCAAAATAAGCCGGGACGGAGGGAGTATTATACATGCACACAATAAAAAAAAAAAAGAAAAAGAGATTCTTTTGTCAAATAGTGATAATCCAACATGTGAGCCATGTCCATGGGTTCACTATTTTATACTCTGGGCGGGACTATCCATCCTCCTCACACCCTATTATTACTAAAAATGTTTATAACTTCAAAAAATTCGAAACACAATCCCAATTATACCCTTTGTGTGCAGTGGAACATGCTTAACTATCTTTTTTATACATAATGAGAGATGGTGTTGCTTTTAGGCACTCGGTTTCAATGGCAGATTGAATTCATACACATGGATTTCAATGGTAGCTATTTAGTGTGGGACGTTTTTGAAGAGACGATTCAATGGAGGATGAGGAAGGGGATGATCCCTCACCAACTCAAGCTTCCTTGGAATCAGATGCATCTCTCACTTGTTCGGACCTATCTCTTCAATTCTGGCTTTGATTCCGATTCCAGATTACAGAGCATCGCTAAATTGCTTAGCGGAACACTGTGGGATGAATGCTCCACTGTCTTCCTCAAGATGGTGGCTTCTTTCACTCAACTGCTTCACCGATTCTTCACAGTGCCCACGCAACAGTTCCAGTCACTCAAGAGAAGTGAACTCCTTGCAGGTTTCATTCATTTCCTTGTTCTATTTCCTTATTATTATGAAGGAGGGGTTTGCGATCTGTTTAAGGATCGAATGGTTCGTCTGGAGAAGGGGCTGAGATTTCTTCTTATTCTACTGGGGGATACTTTGTTTGTTGATGATGAGCATGAACAAGTGAAGAATTTGTTGGCACAAGTTGAATCAGTGGCCAATAAGACTGGGATGTTTTTGCACTCCTTCTTTTTCTCCAAGACAAGGAGTAAGGTGGGCTTGGATGAGGGCTTTGATTCCACTTTCAAACAGATGGACCTCTTGAAGGATGATATCGTCAATTTCTTGGATCTGCTTCCCTCCATCTATATAGCTCCACCACCTACTAGTATTGTTGATTCGCCCCTCGTTGATTTTCTGATCTATGATCTTGAGGATCTATTAAATCTGGATGATAGTATGATTTCTGATGTTCATCTGAGTGATCATTTCAAAATGCTCCATCAGGAGCTCATTGTTTTGCAGTCTCTCACCATAAATAAATGGTCATCACAACCTTCTGAAGCTGAAGAACCAAAAAAGTCTGTAGTGGGAATCCCGGATGAGGCACTTCATGCTCAATATTTGATCAAATCTTATTTGGTTGGAGATGTTCCTCCATAGTATTTCTCCATCAGGCTCTCTCAATTCATCCACAGGATTAAGCTTTTCCGGATTCAGCTTCAAGAAACCGAGAAGAACTCAATAGTAACTCTTCAACAGGTTGAGAGGAATTCTGAAGAGGAAGATGATGAAGTTACTGTTGGTTCTGAGGAAAAGGAAATAGAGATTTTAGATCAACTACTTGGAGAAGAAATGAAAAGGAAAATTATTTGCATTTATGGTATGCCTGGAATCGGTAAGACGACCTTAGCAAGGAAATTATACAATCATCCGTCAGTTAACTATAGGTTTGACAAACGCTCATGGTGCATCGTTTCCCAAACGTACAATAAGAAGAATGCAATGACTGAATTGTTTATTAGCTTAGCAAGTGACGGTAACAAAAGTACGATCTTGAATATGCAAGAAGAAGATTTGGTTGAAAACATTTACAAAACTTTGATGGGGAGAAGATACTTAATAGTACTGGATGATATATGGAGTCCAAATGTATGGCATGATTTGAAAACATGCTTCCCAGATAACGGAAATGGAAGTCGCATACTGTTCACCAGTAGGAATGAAGATGTAGCTCCTCCTCCACCTGATAGTATTATTCAGAGGCTTCCATTTTTGTCAGATGAGCAATGCTGGGAGCTTTTGAAGCAGAAGGTTATCAACGACCAACATTACCCTCCTGAATTGCAAAAGATTGGAATGGAAATTGCTAGAAAATGTTGTGGGCTTCCACTTGCAGTGGTTGTTATTGCTGGAATTCTTTCAGCTATGGACAAGAAAGAAACTACCTGGAGAAAAGTGGCAGACAGTATGTCCTCATATATTTTTCCTGATCAAAACAATCGTGTGATGCAAATTTAGGAACTTAGTTTCAACCATCTTCCAGCACATTTAAAGTTGTGTTTTCTATATTTCCAAAGGTTTAAAGAATACAAAGAAATACGTGTTCAGGAGGTGATCAGATTGTGGATTGCTGAAGGGTTCATACGTAAAGAGGAGAAGAAGAGCTTAGAGAGTTCAGCAGAAGAATCTTTAATGAAGCTGATTGATAAAAGCATAATAATAGTTGCAAAAAGAAGTTCAGATGGCAGAGTCAAAACTTGCCTACTTCATGATCTATTACGTGACCTATGTTCCAATATATGTAGTGAAGTAAAATTTCTACACTTTGTAGAGAAGTAAGTCCACTCTCTGTCTATTTTCTCTGTTTCTAATTTAGTTACTGATTTTTACATCTGTTTTATTTTTTCAGTAACCAGTTATTTTACGCGAGAGGTTATAATTGCATAGGATCAGTTCAATGTTCCCCATCTAATGGGTCGCAGCATGTTCGTTCATTTCAAGGCTATCTTCCAGAGTCACAATTCAATGTTGTCAACTTGAAATTTCTAAGAGTGTTGGATTTCAACATAGATTATATGCAATGGCATTCTTTGGTTGGATATGGTCAATTTCTGGTCCAATTGAGATACGTGGTGGTTACTTATTTGGATGCATGCTTAGGTAGCCTTGTGAACCTAGAATATCTTCGAGTAGAGAATCAAGCAAAATCTTATGACGATGATGATGATGATGATGATGAAGGCAGTAGCGAGCAAATGGTCAGTGATATATCTGATGATAACAGCAGTGACTGTAACGACAAGGACACTGGTGGTGTTGAAATACCTTTTGTAGTTCTGAAAATGGTTAAACTCAGAGACTTTTATATAAATAATATAGCAGCATCTTTTGGCAAGGATTGTGAAAGCTCCCAAACCAATAACCTAAAGCTTCTTTCCAATGTTGTTATTAGGAGTTTTAGTGATGAAGAGATACTGAGATGTTCACCTCATCTTCTCAAACTCAAATGTGTGTGTGAAACATTTCAGTTGGAAGAGAAGGGGGCATACCAATATCCTGATTTCGGCTTCTTCACTCAGCTTGAGTCTCTCAACATGACCACTCGTTCAAAACGTAGAATGGCAGACATTAGTCTCCCCTTGAGTTTAAAGAAACTAACTCTATCTAAATTGTCATTGCCATGGGAAAAGATGTCAGTAATCGGGGGATTGCCAAACCTTCAAGTTCTGAAATTATTAAAAACTGCATTCAGGGGAGAAACATGGGAGACAAAAGAAGATGAATTCCAGGAGCTGACATTCTTGAAACTGGAAGACTTGGATTTAGTTGAGTGGAATGTTGGCTACAGCCAGCACTTCCGGAAGCTTAGGCAGTTGGTAGTGATTCGATGCAAAAATCTGCACGAGATTCCTTCTGAGATGGGCGAAATTGTGCAGCTGATTGAAGTCAGGGACTGCACAGATTCAGTGGCGGAGTCTGCTCAACAAATTGAACGAGAACAACGAGACAATGGAAATGAAGAGCTTAGGGTCGTCGCACCCAAAAGTAAGTGCTTAGCGCAACTTCTGCCCATCTCTTCTTATTTTTCTAAAAAAAAAGGCATGCATGTTTTTACATCCCTCTTACATTAGTGAGATAAATCAATCTGGTATTCCATATCTTGTTTCAACATTCTAATACTCATCAATGTGAAAATCATTTGAGCGAGTTCTTTTCAGCAGAAAAATTATCTCATTTTCTCCCCTCGTATTTATTTATGAGAGTACAACTGAAGTTGCATGGTTCTCTACTGAACAATGTGGGCCCTTTCAAATAACTATATCACAGATTTTCAAGAATCAGGTTTTACTTGTTTATACAAACGAATAGGTTTATTATGGGTTCGGACAATGGTATCATTAATCATGTATAGATATGATGGCATTTTAGACATACGTGCATTTGTGGTGTTGAAGATCTAGAATCAAGAATCTTATGCTGCGTTTGGTTTGGTTCCTATGGTATTATATGTTGTGTTTCAACATTAAATTTCAATTTACACATGCAGTCACCTATCATCGTAGTGAAGCAGAGACGCTGGAGGAGTACATGCTGGAGGAGGAGACGCTGGAGGAGTGAAGCTGAAATATTTGCTGGAGAGATCGTTTATGTTATTTGAAGTAAGCATGTAATTAGACTTCTCTTGCTCTTTCTGCCAAATCAACTTTTTGGAGCCTTGGTTCTACCCCTCGTAACATACGTCCGTCGAAACTCTGAACATCACACAATGTGCACTTGAACTCTGGTCATTCCATAATGTCCACTTGAGTTACAAGAAGTGGAAAATTTGTTTATTTAGTTAAAATAACACTTCTGAGTTTTCTTGTTAATTAGCATTTTTAAAGTAATGTCTAGATTTACTTGATCACCATTTCGCCTGACTTTTTACTTCATTTGTTAATTTTTTGATTATTGATGTAATTTGGATTTTATATGAATAATATAGGATTTATTAAATGAATTTTTAAAATAAAGTAAGTGCTTTTTGTTTAAAATAATTTTAAAGTAAGCTAAGTGCGTTTTTGTTTAATCATTTAAATTATTATTTTATAAAAAAATAATTTATAGATTTTGTCAGAGTATGCACATTTGGTGAACATATTTTCATATTAATTCATTTTTGTTATTTTAATATTTTAATCTCATAATTTGTTGAAAAGGTGATTGCGTCGTGTAAAATTATTTTTCTTTCTCATAAATTTGACCACTTGATCCACGACATTCACCCTTTTCATTTTAGTCTCAAGAAGTGTGAATGCCATAGTTTCCTAAATATTTTAATTTAATAAGTGAATTCGAAGGGTGAGAAAAGTTATTAAAAGCTTGTTGAAAGATACTCCCTCCGTCCCCTTATCTTTGCCATCCTTGACCGACACGAATACTAAGAAAAAACTGTTGACTTTGATGTGATATGTTATTTTAATGTTTTTGAGTGGCAGTTTTGTAATTAATGTGTGCTTTTTTAGTGTAAAGTAAGTAAAATGAAAGAAATGGAGGGGTAAGGTCGTAATTTTTTTGTTGTCATTTTTGGGCTGTCAAAGTTAGCTGGGACATCAAAAAACGGAAAGTAGGCAAAGATAGCAGGGACGGAGGGAGTATTATGTTAGACGGTGTCACGTGGGATCTTATGTAAAATAAAGAAGATTCGTATAAATAAAAGTGAGTCAATCCATTTAACACGATCAAGTCGTTATGAAAGACTTATTATGTGATCTTTTGTAAAATAAAGTAGATTCATATAAATAAAAGTGAGTCAATCCATTCAACACGACCAAGTCGTCATGAAGGACTTATTATGTTTTCGAAAACAAAAACATTTCCAAAGGTATTACTTTATGCATTTTCATAAAGAAGCGCATGTAAGTTGAGATAAAGTCACAAGTCCGACCTCAACCAAGATAATGCTCAAGTGAATAGTAGATCAATAACTCATAATTTTACTTGTTAAGTTGTTGATAGAATATCAACTTAATCTCTTGCGAAAGTTAAGCTTAATCACTTTCGAGGGCCAACTCTTTCCAACAGATAGTTAGCGATAACACAACACATGCAAATATATAAGATGTAAGAGTGTTCCTGTATAGTCAGTCGAGAGTAAATCAAGCAGATAAACTGGTAGTCAAGTAGAGAAAACAATCGATTTATAGAGGTTTAAAGATGGTACAGTTTTTCTACATCTTCTTTTCTCAAACACTTGGAGAAATCGGCTAAACAAACATGTCCGACACCCTTTTAATTACAACGTCCCTTTAACAGGGGAAAAACCTCCTAACAGGAAAGTAAATTAATTAACACAAAAACTTTTAAAGTAAATAAAATTAATGCATCAGGTGCATGGATCATAGATCCATACACCTGACCCGACCCGTGCGTGTACGCACTTACACGCGCGTCCCACGAGCTCTCACGCGCTCCCACGAGTTTGGGTGGATGCACTCAAATTCACTCATTAAGGATACATTTTAGTTATGTGAAGGATACCTTTTAGTTATGTTAAGGATACCTTTGAAATCCTGATTCCACGTTATGTTAAAAATACTTTTTAGTTATGTTAAATATACCTTTAGGTTATGTTAAGGATACCTTTAGTTATGTTAATAATACATTTTGATTATATTAAGCATACCTTTAGGTTATGTTAAGAATACCTTTAGGTGTTGTTAATGATACCTTTGAAATCGTGATTCCAGATTCCTTTGAAATTCTGATTTAATACCCTTAGAATTCGCTTCAGGTCACATACTTTTACGTTATATTAAAGATACCTTTAGGTTATGTTAATGATACTTTTATGTTATGTTAGAGATACATTTGTGTACAAAATGTGTAACACAATTATGTTATGGATAAGATATCTCTAATATAACATAAAAATATTCTTAACATAACCTAAATGTATGTCTAACGTAAAGTAAATGTATGAAATTTGGGCATAAATGTATCCTTAACATAACCTAAAGGTATTCCTTAAACATTACCTAAAGGTATCCTTAACATAACCTAAAGGTATGCCTAACTTAACGTAAATATATGAAATTTGGGCATAAATGTATCATTAACATAACCTAAAGATATGTCTAACTTAACGTAAATGTATGAAATTTGGGCATAAATATATTCTTAACATAATCTAAAGGTATTCTTACACATTACAAAAATGTATCCTTAACATAAGTAAAAGTCATGATCAAAATTGAAAAAAAAGAAAAGAGAAGCGGGTTGGGTAACCCGGATCCAACCCGATTGCATGAATCTAAGATTCATGTACCTGATGCATAAGAAACTTACTCATCAATTAAAACACATCCAAGTATAAGACAACATTTGAATTTCCAATAAGAAATTATTAAAGAACTAATAGTATTATTTGCAACCAATAATCACACATAATTAGTGTGAAATAGTGGTAATACAACATGTGGGCCATGGCCATGAGCTTTATGTGTTTTGTTGTTTAGACTACGTTTAAGACCAAGTTTATCAGCAACCCAATAAGGTGCGTTGTAGTTAAAAGACAAAAAAATCAATTAAAAAATAAATAGAAAACAAATGTAAATGCACAATCGGTCTTTCTTTGGGTTGGTCAACCAATCTATCTCACAACCCAAACCCCTACTCCACTTTACCCAATTTATGTCATGTATCTTATTTTTATAGTTTGTAATAATTATCTTATGATATAATTTAAATTGATGATAAATGAAATAATATTTAGAGGTATAAATTTTAAAAATTATGAAAATTCAATTTTTTTCTTTATGAATAGAGTATAATATTAACATATTTTAAAGCATAATTTGAAACTCTCCATTTTCTCTCAACTCAAAATTCGGCATTGATAATTAAATGTATAATATGTATCTTTTATATTTGTAATTTAGTATTTCATGCATCTAGTTGAATATATATTTTTCAATTTCGTATTGTGCAATATAATTTAATTATTATGTTATTTTAATTGTATGGTAAGAAATTCTTTTTTTTTTTAATTCCAGAACTAAATTTCATATATTTATTTCCATTTCTTTCATTTCGTAAATATATTAAAAAGTAATCAAAAACAATATGCAATTATTAAATAATTAAAAAAAACATGGGTTAGGGTTTAGAATAGGTTGTGTATGTGCACAAGAGAAAAATGAATATTTTTATTAAAATGTTGGGTTGAGTTGGGTTGTTGATAAAGTATAATAAAATTGAAATTGAGTTGTTGAATGTTGTGTATGTGGACGAAAGAGAAATGAATATTTTATTAAAAGATTGAGTTGTGTTGGGTTATTGATAAAGATAGTCTTATTCACAACCCAACCCAGCATTCTAATAAAGAAAGCATTTCTCTCTCATCCTCACACGTAACTTACAAACCAACCCAACTTGCAACTATTTAAGCGTTTATTAGTGACACCAACCCAACCTCTAAATTATTTTTTTCTCATTATTTGTTATTGAATATTATATATAATCAATTTTATTTTTTTTAAATGTAAGAAACATATAAAAAATATTTGATATTCTAAATTCGATAACAAGAATTTATTTACCATACACTTAAAATATGCTAAAAACACAATAATGAAATTAAAATACAATATTTGAAAAACGAAATCGAAAAACAACTAATCAAACTACAAATATATGCGTGAAATATTAAGTTACAAATATAGAAGATACAAATTACACATTTAATGAAATTGTAAACTACTAGGTATGAATTACATTTGAAAGGAAGCAAAATAGCAAAGATGTAGATTTTGGTGTAAGTTTGAAATGAATAACAAAATTATATAGACAAAAAAAGATCATGTGAATGCTGGTGTGTGATGCATGTGAATGCTTTTGGAAACAAGAGCACCTGGATACTAGTGTATGATGCATGCGAATTTAAGAGATAAAAACATGTATGTTACAAAAGTAGATGTTGACAACTCACACACATTGCATGTGAATAAAATAAACAATTGCATGTGGAGCTAGTAAAGTGGTGACAACTCACACACAATTGCATGTGAATAAAATAGACAATTGCACGTGGAGTTTGTAAAGTAGATGTTCACAACTCATATACAATTGCATGTGAATAAAATTGATATCTTTTTTGTGGAGCATTATCATTCAAAGCATTCGAATTGCATGTGTTTAGTTTAAACCATTATCATTTCAAATTACATATTTAGATATAAAGTATCATCATTTTTATCCACAAATATTATAAAGTTTTGAAAATGACTCAAAGTAGAATAGACAACTTCACACACCAACTAACGCCCCCTGTGTGAAGTTTGAACTTGTTCAATGAAATGAACATGACTGTGATTTGCAGAAAATTGAGAGTTTTGATAATCTTCAAAATTGGAAATGATTGTAAGTTTTGATAATATTGGGAGTTTTGATAATTTTTGGAGGTTGAAAAATAATTTGGACTATTTGGATCTAGAATAGGAAATGAAAAAAATTCAGTGAGAAACGAGAGAATTTTAGATTATGAGGAAAACGAGATTTTCAAATTACATTTCAAAATATATCAATATTGAACTCTATTTATAGAGAAAAAAATGTTTGAAAGTGTGTTTGCATGTTTCCACTTCTCAAGTTCTTGATCTCCACCACTCCATCACTCCATATTCTTACTTTTCCACGTTCCAAAAATCTCAAATCTACTTTCCTTTTTTTTTTTTTGATTCCCAAATATGAATCACTCATCCAAATTATAACATCTGGGTACAAATTCCATATAAATAGGGAAGTCGTTGGATGTAAAATGGACTCTTAAGTTTAACATACGTGGGATTCAAAAATCAATTATAGAAGAGATAAAATATCATCCTTGAAAATCAAATTGGTGGGTTTATTTAATCCATTTTACACCTACCTTTAACCAAATTGAACTGGGTAGTGCTGCCATCTCGTAGAAAACTGGGTAGAGATGGTATTTCACTACCTTCTTGAAAATTGGTTACATTGGGTTAAATGAACCCACCAATTTGGGACAAAAACTTATATATCCCTTGGGCACTAGGGGCACTGATATAAGTGTTATATATGTATTCTTCAGGTGTTATATATATACTTTACAAGTATTATGTTTTTTGGTGTTATATATATACTCTACAAGTATCATATTTACATAAGAGTATACATGTGATACCTGAAGAGTATACACATGATACTTGTAAAGTGTGTATTTAACACCAATATGATAATTAATTTGGGGACACCGTGCCCCCAAACACACAAGTGTCACTCCCAATTTGGATAGTTATATTTAGGATAGTTACAGAATAATCAGTCATAACTTAGTGACGGATTTATATCCGTCACAAATTAGTGGCGGACATTTCCGTCGCAAAAAAAATGCAATTGTCAAATAAATATATTTTGTACTTGCGATAGTTATATTTAGGATAGTGACATACATTTTCGTTGTAAAAAAAAATGCAATTGTTAAATAAATAGTTATATTTAGGATAGTTACGGAATGTTCCGTCATAACTTAGTGACATATTTTTATCCGTCACAAATTAGTGACGAACATTTCCGTTGCAAAAAAAAAAAAGCTTTTGATAAATAAATATTCACATATAGTGACGGAAAATTCAGTCACAAATCAACGACGAAATATATCCGTTACTAACTAGTGACAAATTTATGTCCGTGTCACTAATTAGTGACGGAAATTTCTATCAGAATATAATTCTGACAGAATAATTACCGTCAATAATTTTTGTCACAATTCTGTAGCTATTCTGTAAGATATATTTGGTATGCATTTTTGTTAATAATTCGTCACTATTCCGTAACTAATTTTTGACAGAATATTTTCATCTTTAAAATCGATCGTTGTCGAGAAGTTTTCTTGCAGTGCTAGCCTGGTTTTCCATTTGGTTAAAGGTAGGTGTAATATGGATTAACCCACCATGCACAATTTGGTTCTTGTAGTGCTACCATCTCTACCCTTATTATTCTATCCAAAAATTTTGTACTACTTTAGTTTTTTGAATTTAGAACTAATTTTGAAATTAGAATTAATTTTATTAAGAAAAAATAATTATCAATTTTTTTTCAATATAATTTAAATAATTATATTTAGGAATTATTTTCGATTTAATTTTGTTTCAAAAGTGAATTGTTTAAATGAGGATACAATTATTTGTCTATGAATGATATACTTGTCAATTGCAATGTTATCAATTTATCTTCATCATCATTCATCCTTTGTTAATTAAGGAAACATTATTATTATTATATAGACAAAAACTTATATACCTCTGGGGCACATATGAGCACAAATCTAGGTGTTATATACATGCTCGTCAGGTGTTATATATATATATATACTCTATATGTGTTATGTTTCTTGGTGTTATAAATATACTCTACAAGTATATACATGATACCTGTAGAGTATATATTTAACACCATATAATGATTAATTTGGGGGCATCATGCCCCTGGGACAAGTATCACTCTATTATATATCATCAAATTCTATTGATTAAAAAATAAAAGGGTATACGAACAATTTCAAACATAAAATCAAATTAACACATGACCCATGAGTTAGTAAATGCTAACATTTATCTAAATTGACAATCATTCAAACCAAACATAAATTTATCACAAACTCTTAAACTAAACCTTCAAACTAAACATACAAAAAAGGAACTCTCTTGTGATTTAGGTGTATGGATCTTAGATCCATGCACATGGATAGGATCAGGGGCGCCTGACCCATTTTTTTTTCGCGCTTACTTTTTAAAATTTGGTCTTGAACTTTGAGTTATATAGACATACCTTTATATTGTTAAACATACCTTTAAAGTTATGTTGGATATACCTTTATACCCAAATTTTATACCTTTAACTTCAAAAAAAAAAAACTCAAACTTCGGCACATTTTGTACACATATCGTTACGTAATATTAGTCATACCTCTATGTTATGTTAGACATATTTTAACAATATATAAATGTACAACTAACATAGTTGAAAGGTATGTTTAAATATAACTAAATGTATATCTAGCATTGAAGGTATGAAAGTATAGTTGAAAACCCTAACTTCGTCACATTTTGCACACATACCTTCACGTAGTATTAGTCATACATTTATGTTCTATTAGACATACCTTATACAATATATAAATGTATAACTAACATAACTAAAATGTATGTTTAAATATAACTATATGCATGTCTAACATTGCTAAAAAATGTGAAGGTATATTTGAAAATTCTAACGCTATGAAATCGGGATACAAATGTATGTCTAACATAATATAAATGTATGTCTAACATAACATAAATGTATGTGACTTGTAGCGAATTTAGGTGGATTTGAGCGCATCCACCCGACACATGGGAATGCGTGAGGACACGTCTTTTGGGTGCGTGTACGGGTTGACCCGGGTGTATGGATTTCAGATGACTTACAAATGTATTTGTGACATACAAAATACTCTATGTGAACAGTAACTGGACAAACCAAAGGAGCTCTGTTGTTTAGTATACTTTTTGACTTTAATAATAACAATAACTGGACAATACTGAAGATAGCGTTGCTGTAGCCTTTTCGTCACTCTCAACACTCGCAGTGGATTCATGAAACAGCAGGTGTTCTCTTCTCAATTTCTATCTCCATTTTGAACGTCTCCCAAATTCATACCCTAAAAATGGATCTCGATTCTAGCTATTTTATGTCGGACGTTTTTGAAGAGATCATTCAATGGCGAAAGAGGAAGGAGATGATCCCCCACCAGCTCAAGCTTCGCTGGAATCATATGCACCTCTCACTTGTTCGGAGCTATGTCTTCAAATCAGGCTTTGATTCCGACCCTAGATTACAGAGCATCGCTAAATTGCTTAGCGGAACAGTGTGGGATGAATGCTCCACTCTCTTCCTCAAAATGGTGGCTTCTTTCACTCAACTGCTTCACCAATTCTTCCTTGTGCCAACACAACAGTACGAGTTAATCAACAACCTCAAGACAAGTGAACGCATCGCAGGTTTCATTCATTTCCTTGTTCTATTTCCTTATTATTATGAAGGAGGGGTCTGCGATCCGTTTAAGGATCGAATGGTTCGTCTTGAGAATAGGCTGAGATTTCTTCTTATTCTACTTGGGGATACTTTGTTTGTTGATGATGAGCATGAACAAGTGAAGAATTTGTTGGCACAAGTTGAATCAGTGGCCAATAAGACTGGAATGTTTTTGCACTCCTTCTTCTTCTCCAAGACAAGGAGTGAGGTGGGCTTGGATGAGGGCTTTGATTCTACTTTCAAACAGATGGACCTCTTGAAGGATGATATCATCAATTTCTTGGATTTGCTCCCCTCCATCTATATAGCTCCACCACCGACTAGTATTGTTGATTCGCCCCTCGTTGATTTTCTGATCTATGATCTTGAGGATCTTTTAAATCTGGATGTCAGTATGATTTCTGATGATCTTCTCAAGGATGATTTCAAAATGCTCCATGAGGAGCTGATTGTTTTGCAGTCTTTCACCATAGATACATGGTCATCTGAAGAACCAAAAAAGCCTCCAGTGGGAATCCCAGATGAGGCACATCATGCTCAATATTTGATCAAATCTTATTTGGTTGGAGATGTTCCTCCATGGTATTTCTCCGTCAGGCTCTCTCAATTCATCCATAGGATTAAGCTTATCAGGACTCAGCTCCAAGAAATCAAAATGAAACCAAAAGTAACACAATCATTACAAGGTGAGAGCAATTTTGATGAGGAGGAAGATGATGAAGTTACTGTTGGTTCTGAGGAAAAGGGAATAGAGATTTTACATCAATTACTGGGAGAAGAAGTGAAAAGGAAAATTATTTGCATTTATGGGATGCCAGGAATTGGTAAGACAACTTTAGCAAGGAAACTATACAATCATCCCTCAGTTAACTTTAGGTTTGACAAACGCTCATGGTGCGTTGTTTCCCAAACGTATGATAAGAAAAATGTAATGACTGAATTGTTGGTTAGCTTAGCAAGTAACGTTAACAACAGTATGATCTTGAATATGCAAGTAGAATATTTGGTTGAAAAAATTTACAAAACTTTAGTGGGAAGAAGATATCTAATAGTACTAGATGATATATGGAGTCCAAAAGTATGGGATGATTTGAGAAGATGCTTCCCAGATAATGGAAATGGAAGTCGAATAATGTTCACCAGTAGGAATAAAGATGTAGCTCCTCCTCCACCTGGTAGTATTATTCACAGGCTTCCATTTTTGTCAGATGAGCAATGCTGGGAGCTTTTACAGAAGAAGGTGTTCTGCAGTGAACGCTGCCCTCATGAATTGTTGTGGATCGGAAAGGAAATTGCAAGCAAATGTCGTGGACTTCCACTTGCAGTTGTTGTTATAGCTGGAATTCTTTCATCTATAAACAAAGAAAAAACTATATGGAGAAAAGTTGCAGATGATTTAGCCTCATATATTCTTCCTGACCGAAACCATCGTGTGATGCGAATATTGGAACTGAGTTTCAAGCATCTGCCAGCACATTTAAAACTCTGCTTTCTTTATTTCCAAGGATTTCAGGATGAGAAAGAAATCCGTGTTCAGGAGGTGATCAGATTGTGGATTGGTGAAGGGTTCATACGTAAAGAGGAGAAGAAGAGCTTAGAGAGTTTAGCAGAAGAATCTTTAATGAAGCTCATTGATAAAAGCATGGTAATGGTTGCAAAAAGAAGTTCAGATGGCAGAGTTAAAAGTTGCCTACTTCACGACCTATTACGTGACCTCTGCTCCAAATTATGTAGTCAAGTAAATTTACTACACTATGTACACAAGTAAGTCCACTCTTCTGTTTTGATTACTCATGATACCATAGATCATGTTCTGATTCTCCTGTCTTTACTAAGCTTTCATAGTTATGGTTCTCTCTATTCATTTTTCTTTCTCTCTTTTTTTCAGTGAGGACTTATTTTACACGAGAGGATATAATCGAATACGATCAGTTCAACATTCCCCAAACAGTTTGGGGCTGCAACTTGTTCGTTCATTTCAAGGCTATCCTTCAGAGTCACAGTTCTATGTTGACAACTTGAAATTTCTAAGAGTGTTGGATTTCGATTTAGATGATTTGCTGCATTCTTTGGTTGAATCTGGTCATTTTATGGTCCAGTTGAGATGTTTGAATGTTTCTCATTTGGATGCATGCCTAGGTAGCCTTGTGAACCTAGAATATCTTCAAGTACAGAATGATGACGACAATAATGAAGACAGTGATGTATCTGATGATGAGAGAAGTAACAATGGCAACAAGGACATTGGTGGTGTTGAAATACCTTTTGCAGTTCTGAAAATGGTTAAATTGAGATACTTTTATATAAAAAATGTAGCAGCATCTTTTGATAAAGATTGTGAAAGCTCCCAAACCAATAACCTAGTTTTTCTCTCCAATGTTGTTATTAGGAGTTCCAGTGATGAAGAGATACTGAGATGTTCCCCTTATCTTCGCAAACTCAAATGCGTTTGTGAAACATTTCAGTTGGAAGAGACGGGGGCATACCAATATCCTGATTTCAGCTTCTTCACTCAGCTTGAGTCTCTGAACATGACCACTCGTTCCATACGTAAAATAGAATATATTAGTCTTCCCTCGAGTTTAAAAAAACTAACCCTATCTGAATTGTGGTTGCCATGGGAAAAGATGTCAGTAATTGGGGGATTGCCAAACCTTGGAGTTCTAAAATTATTAAAAAATGCATTTTGTGGAGAAATATGGGAGACAAAGGAAGATGAATTTCAAGAGCTGACATTCTTGAAACTGGAAGAGTTAAATTTGGTTGAGTGGAGTGTTGGGCATAGCCAACACTTCTGGAAGCTTAGGCAGTTGGTACTGATTCGATGCACAAATCTGAAGGAGATTCCTTCTGAAATTGGTGAAATCGTGCAGCTGATTGAGCTAACGGGGTGCACAGATGCAGTGAGGGAGTCTGCTCAACAAATTCGACAAGAACAACTAGACATTGGAAATGAAGAGCTTAGGGTGGTTGTCACAGACAAGTAAGTGCTTAGTGCTTGAGTTCTGCCTACCTCTCCTTATTTTCCGAAAAAAAAGCATGCCTGTTTTTTCGCATCCTCCTTATAGTAGTGAGATACATCTATTGCATCTGGTATTTTACATCTTGTTTCAACATTCTAATCGAAATCAATGTGAAAATCATTTGAGAGAGTTCGTCTCTTTTCAAGAGTACAACTGGAGTTGCATGATTTCTGCTAAACAATTCGGGCCAATTCAAATAATCATATCACTGATTTTCAAGAATCAGGCTTTACTTCTTAATACAAACGAATAGTTTATTATGGGTTCGGACTATGGTATCATTATCTAAGACAATATTTTACACATGGTGTGCATTTGTTTCTAGGTCTTCTGTTCCCAAGCTAGGATTTCATGGCGAAAAAATGCTGCCACAGGCCCAGTTCAACGAGAGACTCCCGGTGATGTATAAACCGCTCAGCCAGAGGTAAAAGATGACCTTGTGGGTGGGGAGGGCTTGCTTTGCTCTCGCTCCGCTTGCTCCCACCTATCTTCTCCCCACTATAGTTCTGCACTTCACCATAGCAGGGACCATCAGCAGTGAGCGCTGCTCCTCTTGTCCATATCTTCTCTAAAGACCCCTCTCGGCCAGAGGAATCACCGGTAAAGCATTAACAAGAGTACAGGGATTATCCCAAAGGCTGAAAGAAATGAGCAGCTGTTCCTGTTACACAGGGTTGATCAGATGACTTTAGCCGAATAGAGTATGGGGGAATGTTATCATATTCAACCTGTGGAAAAAGTCCAAGTATTGTTTCTACTTTTCATCAGCATGTTAATTGATGTTTCTTGATTTTTCAGTGCACGTTAAGTCTTTAGTCAGTAAGTTTTCTCTATTTCAGTTGTTGCATGTTTATCTTTTAGAAGCTGTAATGGTGATGAATACAGGTTATACATGCTAACTAAAAGTACTATAAAGAAAGATGTAAGTGATGTAAAAGAACCTCTGCATAAATTTAGTGATGAACAATGACAAACTAACAGAACTTCAGCATCCATATATGTACTTTTTATAACCAATTTAAGAACCAGCTAGTGGGTACCTTTTTCATCAGAAATTCTTTTTGATGATCATGCCATTATCAAACCTGTCAACATTATCTGAAACTATCAATGATAATAAACCAGCATTTTTATGAAAGAAAAAGTGGAAGGTGTGAGCTCATACGTAGACCGAATAATTGATCACTTTGTGATGATGACCCTAAGCTCTTCGTTGCCCATCTCCCTTTGTTCTTGTTGAATGCTTAAGGCTGATTCCTCAACTATTGGAAGACAATATTTCAGTTCAATTGATTGCAGAGCCATAACTTCTCCGACTTGGCTAGGAATTTCTAGCAGATTTTTGCAACCATGCAACACCAATTTCTGAAGCTTGGGAAAATGTTGGCTCGAGGCAACATTCCACTGAGAGAGATGGAAAGCTTCCAGTTTCAAGAATATGAGCTGCTCGAATTCACCATCCGTTGTTACCCATTTACTCCCTACAAAGGCATTATCTCCTAATTTGAGTACCTCAAGCTTTGGCAATGTCCCGATTATTGACATTTTCCTCCAGGGCAAGCACAAGCCAGATAGAGTCAGCTTTTTGATATTCATGGGAAGTTTAATCTCAGATATCTCATAGTTGTCTTCATACAAGGCGGTTATATTGAGTGATTCCAGGTGAATGAGAAAGCTGTAATCAGGGTAGCGATGCACCCCCTGATCCACCAATATTCGTTTGCATGTGCATTTGAGATAGCGGAGATTGGACGAACATTTCAACATCTCTTCATCCTTGAGACTCATGATACCAATGTTGGAGACAAACTCCAGGTTACTGGTTTGGGAGCTATTGCAATCTTCTTCAAAAGATGCTAGTTCCATGAACTTAACATACCTCAACTTCTTCATTTTCACCATTTCTGCGGGTATGACTCTTGATTTACATACAACAAGAAATTCAAGGTTCCCAAGGCTCTCTATAAATGCCGGAAAATCTCTAACAACCAAGTATCTCAACTGAGCTAGAAACTCAGTTCCAATCAAATGAGGAGGATCCTTCTTTGAAGGGAAATTCAAGACTCTAAGTAATTTCATATTGATAACATAGAATGGGGATTCTGAAGGATAGTAACCATGAAAGGATCGAAGATGCTGCCCAAAAATATTTAGCAAATTCCCAGTTAATAGTAGGACGCGATGGCCTTTGACATATATTGATTGCCTATTGAATAAGAGGGAAAAAGAATAAGATGAGATGAACATTCAAGATGAAACACCCAAAGCTATTATAAATTTATAACTCATAAGGAACATAAATTTTCAGTTGCTAATAGGACTTACTCCAGTTTCAAGAAACTTTCTTCCGTACATCTTTTCAAGCACATGTCACGCAGTAGATCATGAACAGCACAAGTCTTGACTCCACCATCTGATCTTGTATTAGAAACCATCACTAGACTTTTATTGATTAGATCTCTTAAATATTCTTCAGCTACATTCTCTAACCTCTTTCTCCCTTCTTTATGTATGAATCCTTCAGCAATCCACAGTCTCATCAACTTCCGAACAGAGATCTGAGTGGATTGTTGAACTCCAAAATAAAGAAAGCACGGCTTTAAGTGATCTGGTAACTGCTCGTAGCTGAGTTCTAATATTTGCATCACGGAATTGTTTAGGTTAGAGTGAATAAATGAGGCCAAATTTTCTGCCACTTTTGTCCATGTAGTTTTATCCTTGTCCATAGTTGAAAGGATTCCAGCTATTACAACAACTGCAAGTGGTAGTCCAAAGCAATTTGCTGCTATTTTTTTACCAATCTGTATTAATTGTGAAGGACAAGGTAGATTATGGAACACCTTCTTCTCTAACAGCTCCCAACACTGTTCATTTGACAAAGAGGGAAGTGCATAAGTTAGGCTATCAGGTGGAGCCACATCTTTATTCCTACTGGTGAATACTATTCGGCTTCCATTATCATCATCAGGGAAACATCTTCGTAAATCATCCCACACCTCTGTACTCCAAATATCATCCATTATAAATAGGTATCTTCTTCCCTTTAAAAATTTGTATATCCGTAGATCCAAATCGAGGGCCCTATCTTCTTTGTCTTGATTATTTGTTAATTTATCCAGAATGTCAATCAATAGGCTACTCCTATGGTATGTTTGAGAAACAAAACACCAAACACTTTTGTCAAACCTATGCTGAATTAAAGAATGATTGTATACTTTCTTTGCTAAAGTTGTCTTACCAAGTCCAGGCATCCCAAAGATGGAAACAATCCGCAGATGATTGGTTCCTCGAGCCACTAGATCCAAAATATCTTCTACCCTGGCCGAAAACCCAACAGTTATGTCGTCAACCTCGACCTCGTACATTGGCTTAGCTTGCAATGATTTCTGCACACTGAAACTTTGATCAAAGGATCCAAAACCATAAATTTTCTTGATTTCTCGGAGTGCTGACACAATAAGTTCAATCTTGTCAATAACATGTGAGAGCCTGTTGGTGAAATACCTGAGAGGAGCATCTCCTACCAAAAAAGAGCTGATAAGATATTGAGCTTCACATGCTACATCACCCATTCGCATCACAGGCTCTTTTAGTTCTCCAATCGCTGAAATACGCACACCCCCTATATCCCGGATACAAAAGAGAGAAAAGATGAGGCTCCCATGGAGGAATTTGAATTGATCCTTCACATCAGCAACAACAATGTCGTCCTGATTTATTAGATCCGTGAGATTATAAACCAGAGAATCAATGATGACAAGAGAATCAGCAGAACAAGTGTTTGGGGTTACATAAGCTTTGCTGATACATGGCAGCACATCTAATAATTTGGCGACATTATCACTCAAGAGTCCGGTACCTTCTAAAACAACACGAAGCTCCTCCTTCATTGCTGCGTATACAGGATCAACAGAGAAAAACAAGGAATGCACCAAACGGCCAACTTCATTCACCACTGCTTTGAATTCCTCCAAGACATTCCGGACTGCTTCGTCTTCGTCATCTACAAGTACAGAATCCCCAACAACCGTGACAAGAAATCTCAGATCCTTCTGAAGCACGTGGACTTGATCCTTCAATAGATTGGTAAAATCAGTGTCATGACGCAGCAAACGGAGAAGGAAATCGAGAAAAGCAGCCAATAATTCATTTTCCTTGAGGTCAACTAACTGGTGTGGGCTGGGGACATGGAAGAACAGCTGAAGGTCTTGGGCGAAGGACGCCACGATTTGGGCGTATTTAGTGCAATTTCCAGGCAAAGAGTACCAGAGTGGATCACCGAACAAGTTAGAATAGATGGTGGGTAGCTGAAAATCACAAGGAAAGTGAAACGCTGAGACATAGCAGTGAACAACTGAAAGATGAGAGAGATTCCAGTGAAATTGGACTTGATCCAAAGTTGCATATTTTATCCACAGAGTTATCTGATAGAAAAGTCTCAACAGAGTGTCTCTTGAAGAAGAAGAAGATGAAGATGAATCCATTTGTTCCGAAGGCACTCTGCAAATCAATGGAGAGGTGTGGAAGTCCGGATAAAAACTTTTTCTATAATTAAGCACTTTTGTAAATACTAGTATGGATCACGTGAGTCGCACGTGGATGATAATTTTTTTTGATGTTATTATTTTATAAAATTTTTTGTTGTTATTGTTTAAAAAATAAAAATAAAAATTGATACATTAGACTAAAATTTCGGGTTCATCAATTCCTAACAAATCAAGTTAATTATATCTTTTCTTTTTTGATCTTCTGTTGTGTAATTTATACTTATCTATACTTTTTTGAGGATTGTATAATAAAGTTTTAAATGTAGAGTAGCACTTGGGTGTCCCCGGGGTACGGATCCAGGATCCGTACCCCCAACCCGACCCGAAATATATATATATATTTTTTCTTTTTTCTCTCTATTTTTTCCATCTTCTTCTTCTTCTCTGATCTTTTTTTTTTTTTTTCTTCTTCTTCTTCTCCGATCTTCTTCTTCTTCTTCTCCGATCCTCTTATTCTCCTCCTCCTCTTCTTCTTCTTCTTCTTCAGCGTCAGTTTCTGGCAGTCTAAAACTCCGCAGATCTTCTCTCTCTCCGCCTCTGGAATCCATGGATGTGCCTATACATATATCTCTCTACATTTAAATTGAATCTGAATGAGAATAAAAATGTTAATCAATTTCATCGAATTATCAACTTCCTTCACCTTCAGATATACATCCACGGCTCGATAGAGTCCGTCGTCGAAAAGTCTGGCGTGATCCGGCAAAGCGACGGCGAGGTCATAAAACTTCTCCGGCTTCAAATTAGCATCGGAAGCAATCTCCGATAAGTAGCCGTCGATCAATTTTCCCACGAGCATAAGCGCCGCGGATCTGAGGCCCGTGTTGTCATCTTCTTCGTCTTCAGATCTGTCTTCCAGTCCTTGGAGAAAATACTCTAAAATCCTCTCCACACAATCCACATCGTACAACGTTTCGTTCAAATAGGAATAACTCGGGATCAGAAGATCATCTAAAGTCGCTAGCTCTAATTGTAATCCGATTTTCTTCTCCAAAGTTAATCTACAAGGCTCAGAAGCATTTAGAATATAGGCTGTTCGCAATAATCCGAAGAGAAATCGTGTGGCGTTTGAAGCAGATGGCAAGGTTTTCTCTTTAGGGAGGTTGGAAATAATCGTCTCGAGAAGCTCTCTCTGGTCGTTCTCCGTCGGCACACTGGTGGAAGACGACGGTGGCTTGCGAGTTGTGCGCGAAATTCCGGGAATGTACTTGTTCGCGTAGTGAATCAAACAGCTCTCTATTATTTCCCCCTTCACATTCAAAGCTTTCATGGCGGAAATCAGCCTCTGGAAGAATGTCAAACTGAGAAACCCCAAATCTTCTAACCATGAATCCGCCGCTGCTCGTGTAACATTATTGAATCTTCTCCATGGATTGGCTTCATTCACATTCTGGTTGTTTGCAGCTCCGTCGTTCACCGGCCAACCAAACAGCGACGGATCTGTTGTGGCGGCCTTGGTGGCGATAGCTTCAATACTGCTGCTTCTTCATCTTCTTCCATCTTCATTGCTGCTTCTTCATCTTCGTCCATCTTCATTGCTTCTTCTTCATCTTCGTCCATCTTCATTGCTGCTTCTTCATCTTCTTCTATCTCTCATCTTTAGTTTCTTATTATTCTTCAACCTTCGTGATGGGGAGATACATAGAAGAATTACCAATTGTGACTATAGATCTTGCATCCAACATACCACTAGATGATTTGCAGAAATATTTCGAAGTGAAAGATAATGAAAATCGAGATATATTATGTAATACCACAGAAGCATACACGTAATACCTTAAAGGTATTTATGTAATACCCAAAAGAGAATTATGTAATACCTGAAAAGTGATTATCAAATACCTTAAATGTGAGTATGAATGTGTAACACCATATAGATAAAAATGTAATACCTTAAACATATTTATGTAATACCTGAAACATATTTTATGTAATACCTGAAACATATTTTATGTAATACTTTAAGGATAAATATGTAATACCTTAAACTATAAGCAGTAATACCTTAAAGTTTAAACAGTAATACCTTGAAGCTGAATATGCAATACCTTATACTCAAAAGCAGTAATACCTTAAAGGTGAGTATGCAATACCTTATACTCAAATATGTAATACCTCAAAGGTGCATATGTAATACCTTATGTTTTAAACTCAATACCTTAAAGATAAATGTGTCATACCTTAAAAATGTGTCATACCTTAAGAGTATACACGTAATACCTTAAGAGTATGTGTATAATACCTATCACTGAATGGAATCTGGTGTGCGCGAGCGCACACCAGCATAGCTGCAGACGCGCGTGGGGGCGCGTGGGCGCGCATGAAGATGGCCCACGCGCCGGGTCAGGTTGGGGGCACGGATCTAAGATCCGTACCCCGGGTGCACCCAAGTTTTTGCCTTAAATGTATTATACTCCTCTTTTTTAGAGATATGAATATATTCTTCATTTTCCTTATTAATTAAAATGTGGAAATGAATATTATTACATTAGATTAAAAATATTGGATTCTTTTATTCCAAAAAATCAAAATTTATAGACAAAATCAAATAATCATAAGAGTAACATTAAGTTTCAAAATTTTGAAACAAGAGATAAAAAATTTAGTTGATTGTGTTCTTTGTACATTGGCTTCCACTTATATATTTTGTTTCTTGATGTGCGTCTTACTCTTACTCTTCTTTTTTTAACTTGAGATTAAATGTATTTTTTTTCTCATTATTTTTATAGAATATAAGATTTACTCGTTATATGATCATGATTTTCCTTTCAAATATTTACTCCTCCTTTTGATGTTTGAGTAATGATAATACCCTAGCTTATCAACACCACATATATTTGTCCAACCCAACTAAGGAAAGATATAACTAGAAGTAGTTATGTTTTATTAACAATTGTTTCAGAATTTCGAACTTGATTTGTTAGGAATTGATGAACCCGAAATTTTAGCCTATTCATGTATCAATTTTTATTTTTTAAACAATAACAACAAAAAAAATTATCATCTACGTGCGACGCACGTGCTTCCATGTCCAGGAAATTCCACCTGTTGAAGGAGGTAGCTTCCTGACTAGTGAGGTGTCCAGCAGTGATTGGCTCGTAAAGATCCTCTACGCATTCCGGTACACTGTTACACGCTGCCCTTCATTCTGCTGAATAGTCCTTTTTGTCTCCTGAATCGTTCCAGGGGTTATTCTCTGATTGACTCCTTTTTGAATACTCCATCGGGTGAATTGGGGGTGCTGATTCAGAAATAACGGTCCTTTAAGACGATCAAGCCTTGTTTGTGTTTTACTGGAACTTAGCTTGTTGTATGCAGTGTGCTTGATTAGCCTCCTGCAGTATCCAGTAAGGTCAGCTAGCTTCCTGTACTGATCAACATGCTTAGGAGGCTAGCTTCCTATATAGATTAGTAAGCATGCTTCAGCTAGCTTCGTGTAAGTTCTTCCTTAGTCCACTGCGTTTTGATTAGTGAACTTTAGCTTCATTCAGTGAGCTTCTGATTTTCAGGCAGTATCCTTGACTTAACAAAAACTTTTACATTGAAAATCATAAGTACAAGATTATTACTTCCTATCTATTACATGTTTTGTATTCATCAAAATTTATACAGAGGTTCCTAACACTTTGGATTTCTAATTTAAGTTAGCGACAATAATATTCTCTAAGTAAGACTTTTTCTTTCACTTTCTTTCTCACAACTGACAAATTTAAACAGCTCAATTACTTCTTAAAATTCTTAGCAGTTGTATTTAAACAAATATATTCATTTAACAATATTCATAGATTGTCGTTCTTGAAAATGATGTCTCCTGTTGAAGATAATGTGGTATATTGAGGTATAGTTAATACTTGGAATTTTAATTGAAATCAAATAAAATATTTTAAAAAAAATAAAAATGTTTGAAACCTTATATGTTTGTAAGAGAGAATAAGAATAAAATGACAATAATCAAATATGAAAACTTGTAATAATAGGAAGATGTACCTTATTCTTATTCTTGTTGGATTACTGGATTATAAAGAAAGAAAAAAATAAATAACATGTAAGAAACAAAAGAAAAAAGTAACTAAATTATTATATAATATATATATATATAATTAGTTCCTCATTTATTACAATTATATAAACAAAATCATGACATACATTAATATAAATTATTAAATAATAAAATTATTAAATTATAAAGTAAAAATAAAATAATAAATATATATTAGAAATTCTAATATATATTATTCAAATCAAAAATATTAAATTACTATTAAAACCTTAAATAATAATGTTTGATAAGGATGTATAATCTATATTAAATTAGAGTCCTACTCATAATAGAATTCTATATGATTCTAGATTAGAATTCTAATATAAAATAGATGAAATCATAAATTACTATTATAACCTTAAATAATAATATTTAATAAGGATATATTAGGCAATTTATATTTTTTAAGAATTATTCATACTTTTATATAGGTAATAGATATAATAATGAGGTTGATGTCCTTGATTAATTAAAGATTCAATGCCTAAATTTTGTTGAGGAAATATACCAATTACTTATAACTTTTTTAACATCGTTGATTTTGATGTGTACTTTTCTACCACAAAAGATAATAAAGTGACATTTTCTACACTATTTAACTCGATCATGGAGAAATGATTGATTAATGATCGAGTATGATATATTCTATTTATTTATACTATTATTTAACAATTGATTTATCCAACAAATCATATAAATTGATAAAAATAATTAAATTCATAAATGAGGCTCAATTAATAGAGGAAAAATGAGGATCGTTTAATTGAATGATTTTAGGTATATTGAATTGAAACTGTTTGAAATTAAACTAGCCATTCTAAATAATTAAACGAATTTGCAAATATTAATCGAGCCACTAATTTCCTCTATTAATCATTTAAAAAACACAATTTTTTTGGTTACTCGAACCACTATGTCAAGTACATAGTGGTTAGATTAATAGTGTATTAAACCAAATTTGTTTAGTTACTCGAACCACTATGTCAAATATATAGTGGTTCGAGTAACCATGTAAAAAACAAATTTTGTTTGGTTACTCAAACCACTATGTCAAATACATAGTGGTTCGATTAATAGTGTATTAAACCAAATTTGTTTGGTTACTCGAACCACTATGTCAAATACATAGTGGTTCGAGTAACCATGTAAAAAACAAATTTTGTTTGGTTACTCGAACCACTATGTCAAATACATAGTGGTTCGATTAATAGTGTATTAAACCAAATTTGTTTGGTTACTCGAACCACTATGTCAAATACATAGTGGTTCGATTAATAGTGTATTAAACCAAATTTGTTTGGTTACTCGAACCACTATGTCAAATACATAGTGGTTCGAGTAACCATGTAAAAAACCAATTTTGTTTGGTTACTCGAACCACTATGTCAAATACATACATTAATTATATAAAGTAAATTAAACTATATACATTAATCGAACCACTATATACATTAATCGAACCACTAATTATAAAGTAAATTAAAATATATACATTAATCGAACCACTATATACATTAATTGAACCACTAATTATATAAAGTAAATTAAAGTAAATTTGACATAGTAAATTATAAAGTAATCGAACCACTATAAAGTAAATTATATAAATTAAATTAACCACTAATCGAACCACTATAAAGTAAATATAATTTTAATGTTTGACATAGTAATTAATAGAGGAAATTATAAGTAATCGAACCACTATAATTTTAATTAATCGAACCACTAATTAAAATTAATAGAACCACTTATATAACTAATCGATTAGTAATCGAACCACTTATATATATAACTAATCGAACCACTAATTAGTAATTGAACCACTTATAATTTATCAATTAATTTATTAAAGTCTCTTTAGTTCAATTATATACTTAATCGAACCACTATATAATTAAAATTATAGTGGTTCGATTACTTATTAGTGGTTTAATTTAATTGAATTTGATTTAATTCAATTTGAATTTGGTTCAATTTAATTGGAGTGGTTCGTTCAATTTAATTTACTTTAATGGAACCACTTAATTTAATTGAACTACTTAATTTGGTTCAATTGAATTAAGTGGTTCGATTACTCAATTAAATGATTCGATTAATAGAATTACTCAATTTAATTTACGTGGTTCGATTACTAGTAATGGTTCTCATACCATTTAAATGGTTAATGGTTAATCGAACCATTTAAATTAATTTACTCGAACCATTTACTCAATTAAGTGGTTCGATTAATTTAATTTGATTAAATTCAATTTGGTAATCGAACCACTTAATTGAGTAAATTTAATCGAACCATTTAATGACTTAATTCATTAATTAAGTAATCTATTAATCTATTACTTAATCATTTACTCGAACCATTTACTTAATTCAATGATTCAATGGTTCGAGCATTCAATGGTTCGATTAAATTAAGTAATTCAATGGTTCGATTAATCGAACCACTTAATTGAGTAATGGTTCGAGTAAATTAATTTAATTCAATGGTTCGATTAAATTAAATTAAGTGGTTCGAGTAATTGAATTTGAATTTGGTTCAAATTATGTTTGGTTACTCGAACCACTATGTCAAATACATAGTGGTTCGAGTAACCATGTAAAAAACCAATTTTAATTTGTTTGGTTACTCGAACCACTATGTCAAATACATACATTAATTATATAAAGTAAATTAAAATATATACATTAATCGAACCACTATATACATTAATCGAACTACTAATTATATAAAGTAAATTAAAATATATACATTAATTGAACCACTATAATTTTAATTAATCGAACCACTAATTAAAATTAATCGAACCACTTATATAACTAATCGATTAGTAATCGAACTACTTATATATATAACTAATCGATTAGTAATCGAACTACTTATATATATATAACTAATCGAACCACTAATTAGTAATTGAACCACTTATAATTTATCAATTAATTTATTAAAGTCTCTTTAGTTCAATTATATACTTAATCGAACCACTATATAATTAAAATTATAGTGGTTCGATTACTTATAATTTCCTCTATTAATTACTATGCCAAACATTAAAATTATATTTACTTTATAGTGGTTCGATTAGTGGTTAATTTAATTTATATTATTTACTTTATAGTGGTTCGATTAATGTATATAGTGGTTTGATTAATGTATATATTTTAATTTACTTTATATAATTAGTGGTTCGATTAATGTATATAGTGTTTGATTAATGTATATATTTTAATTTACTTTATATGATTAATGTATGTATTTGACTAGTGGTTCGAGTAACCAAACAAAATTGGTTTTTTACATGGTTACTCGAACCACTATGTATTTGACATAGTGGTTCGAGTAACCAAACAAAATTTGAACCAAATTCAAATTAAATGAACCCAATTCAAATTCAATTACTCGAACCACTTAATTTAATTTAATTGAACCAATGAATTAAATTAATTTACTCGATCCATTACTCAATTAAGTGGTTCGATTAATCGAACCATTGAATTACTTAATTTAATCGAACCATTGAATCATTGAATTAAGTAAATGGTTCGAGTAATTTACTCAATTAAGTGGTTCGATTACCAAATTGAATTTAATCAAATTAAATTAATCGAACCACTTAATTGAGTAAATGGTTCGAGTAAATTAATTTAAATGGTTCGATTAACCATTAACCATTTAAATGGTATGAGAACCATTACTAGTAATCGAACTACGTAAATTAAATTGAGTAATTCTATTAATCGAACCATTTAATTGAGTAATCGAACCACTTAATTCAATTGAACCAAATTAAGTGGTTCAATTAAATTAAGTGGTTCAATTAAAGTAAATTACATTGAACGAACCACTCCAATTAAATTTAACCAAATTCAAATTGAATTAAATCAAATTCAATGAAATTAAGTTTTTAATTTAATTAATTCAACCGCTATGTATTTGACATAGTGGTTCGAGTAACAAAACAAATTTGGTTTAATACACTATTAATCGAACCACTATGTATTTGACATAGTGGTTCGAGTAACCAAACAAATTTGGTTTAATACACTATTAATCGAACCACTCATTTATCAATTTAATTACTTTTATCAATTTATATGATTTGTTGGATAAATTAATTGTTAAATAATATTATAAATAAATAGAATATATCATCACTCGATCATTAATCAATCATTTCTCCATGACCGAGTCAAAATAGTGTAGAAAAGGTTACTGTTAGGAAAATACTCCAATTCAACCTAACCTTGAAGAATACCACAACACAACCAAGAAACTCAAGTAAAGAAATCAAAACAAATTGAAAAAACAAGAGCACACCAACGAGTTACGTGGTTCGGCTTTAATGCCTACATCCACGGGATGAATGGGGAGGGGATTATCTCATTAATCGAAGAAAACAAGAACAAGATCAACTCTGCAAATTTGCAGATTACAACTCTTGAATGTGATCAACTCGCTCTCTTTCACTCACTATTTCTCTCTCTATGCTAGATGTCAATTCGTAAGACAAACAACCCTTTAAAGCCCTATATATAAGCTATACAACGCAACAGAAAGTAAGTAAAACGGATCTCAAATGAAATCTGTAGAAGATCTCGAAAACGGCTAGTTGAGCCCCTGTTTCGCGAACTTCATCTTCTTCCAACTGAATTACCCGTCACCTTCGCCACGTGTCGCGTCTTGATTTGCTGCCGAAGAATTGCACTTCTAAGCCAAAGATCAAACGCGCTTCTGTAAGTGAAAGAGCGCTTCTTCCAGGAGTGAGAAAAAGCCGATTTCCATTCATCCAAAAAAACGCGCTTTTATAAGTAAAAGCACGCCTCTTTTTTCACAACAGATCGGGCATTTTACCACGCTTTTTAAAACTGTTGTTGTATCTCTTTCTTTAAAACATAAACTTTGAAACACATGCAACCCTACTGCATGTCTCCTTGCATGAGATCCAGCCACCATTCACAGTTACTTTATTATCTTTTGTGGTAGAAAAGTACACATTAAAGTCAGCGATATTAAAAAAATAATTTCCTTATATATTTTTATATAATATGGGCTGTGCTCTCAAATTTTGTTTGTTATGTTGACTTGAGTTGTCACCTCAAAGCTAGAAGTGTCTTTCCACGAACACTTATTCTAGTTCAAGATAATTGACCATTTGTTTTTCTTTTTTTTTTTTGTAATGGGAGGGGGAATTCGAACCTAAAACTTTGTTTAAGGTCAAGTTTGTTTATTAATATTGTTTCATCAAATACTCCAATCAACTCCATTTTTTTTTTTTTAGGGATGAATGAAGAACTTTCCTATTTGATTCCCGGTTCCTCATGTGAAAGAGATGTGAATTAAGAAATGACAGACAAATGTATGAGAGAATTAATAAGATACAAACCTCAAATCAGATCCTCACAATATTTCAATGTTAAATGAGTCTTGTAGCTTCACATAAACTATCACTTTATTATTATCCAGTCAGAAAATTTAGATCAATTAGATATTTGTTATTATAAAATTTGGTATGTATACCTAACAATTATAATTTTTAAAATAAATAGATACTAAATTAGTCACTTTAATTTAGATCTCATATCGTTCAATTTCATATAAATGAGCCTTGAGAAGATAACGAGCTGAACCACATTATAGATCTTTAAATTTGGATAGACCTTGTATGCTTTGTGTAAAGGTGTGAGTTGTAGAAATGTGATTGATTGGCTTGTGATTGTGAGACCCTCTTTATTTATTACCCTTGTATCTCCAAGAGTGGATCATAAGGGTTAGAAGGGAATTTTTGGGCTTGGAGAGACAATATGTGCTAAAGAAACCTTCAATATGGGCCAAAGCCCTTTACTTTACTTGGGCCGTTCTTCTATGGCTCAGGGCCTATTCTGGAGCCCATATCAACCACTCCCCCGTGGTGTGGCCCAAAAGTTCTGTCTCACAGAACTGGTTTGGCCATGTGAGTCAGAACTTCTCACCCGCAGAGCAGTTCCGAAGAGGGACCACTGATTTTCTGCTATTTCTGTAATGACAGCTGCTATTTTTGGTTGTGAATTTCAAAGAACTCCCGAATCGCCCTTTGTCTTTGATCCTCGTTGTACATGTGTCCTCGATCAGAGGGGAGAGATTTGAATCGTTTCAAATTCCCTTTTAAATATATTGGGATTTTCTATCTCTTCCTTCATTTCACTATCCCGCGTGCGTCTCTTCTTCTCCGACCCTTTTCTTGCCGCCTCCACTTCTACTCCGGCCAGTATCGCTAACACCCGGTGGTTTCCTCCGCTTCTACTTCACTTCCATTCCGACTCTCCTCTTTTCCCATTTTTCTCCGGTGATGTCGCAAGGTACCTACTCAACTAATCCCTTCTTATTCCATTGATTCTTTTGTGAGCGGTTGTACATACTCCCTTTTCCTGTATCATCGTGTTCTTTGCGAGTGGGTAATTTTGGCCTGTACATGTATTGAACCCTTATTCGCGATTTTGATCGAGTAGCTTCTGTTAACTGTTTGTACATGTATTGTATATTTCCGATTTTACGGCGTGTATAGATAGTTCCGTGTGAATATTCCCCGTTTATAAATAATTTTGTAAGAAATGTCGTCATCTATCCTTGCCTTTACTCCTTTGGAATCCACCTCCCGATCTGACGAGAGTTAGTCCGGAGACCTTCCTGCTCATCGGGCTCTTCAGGGGCTGCTATGCTCTGACTCTTACAGTGGGACTCGTGAAAGAGTCATTTCTGTCACACCTAGTCCTCTCTCTCTCCCAGCTCCAGATAGGATTAGGAATTGAGATTTGGAGGAAAGAGAGATGTATTAAAAGCCATGGGAGAATCTCCTAGCAAGAGAAAAGCCATTGGATAGGGATTGAGTTCCAGCAATGAATTCGTGACCGATGGAAATGGATTCTGCTATAAATAAAATGGGCTAATCCAACGATATTGTATCAATGGAGTGCAAGGAGAAAGAGCCTGCTTGCTTGAAGAAAAAAGGTTGTTGAGATCCATCATGGCTGTTATACTCCAGATTCTGCTCCAGCCTCCACAACATAATGCTCATTTCTTCTTTTATCTTTTAGTTGCATATTGTTTTGCATTGATTTACAAAGGTTGCCATGTTATTGCATTATGTAATTATTTCATTGTTTTGGTGTTTTTGTTTTTGTTCTATTTGTTTTGTTTATGGTATATATATTGTTCTAGTGCATTCAATGAGTAAATAAAATTCATACTTATATGTGGAAAAGATGTACTTATGGATGCAAAAGACATACTTATATCTATTTTGGTATTTTGAATATCTGTTCTACTTTGGTATTTTGAATAACTGTTATAGTGCATGCAGTGTGTAAATAAAACATATACTTACATGTGGAAAAAATGTACTTATGGATCCTCTTTTCTGATCAATACGTATGTGCTTAAAAGACACACTTATGTTCTTAAAAGGCATACTTGGACCAGAAATATGAAAGAATTTAGAATACATACTCATGTTCAGGATCAATACTTATGTGCTAAAAAGACGTACTTATGTGTTAAAAGACATACATGGACAAAAAATATAAGAGAAATTTAGAATACATATTCATGTTCAGGATCAATACTTATATGCTTAAAAGACTTAAAAGACCTACTTGGACAAAAAATATGAAAGAAATTTAAAATACATACTCATGTTCATAATCAAATTTAAGAAAACTCATTGTCTAATTTCCACAAAAGCTAATAAAAGTAAAGCTGAAAATACAGAATTTGTAATCCAACTGAAACATTGAAACCATCATTAGCTCTACACATTCAACATCTAAAGTAATATTACTACATCGACAAAAAAGTAGCATGGTTGGAACTTAAAACAGCAGTCTAGGTAGATGATTCTGGATATCATCATACAACGCACATCACACTATTTCAAGTATTCCTCTTTCTCGCCCCTCATCTTTTCCGTTTAAACTATCTGACATCTCATTTCCCAAATTGCCCTTGGTTCCGCCAAGGGTTGTAAAAGAATCGAATCTTTTTGATTCGATTCGGTATTTGAATTCGAATATAGTGATTCGAATTCGAAAATACAAATAAGAATCCGAATAAGAATACTTTTTTATATTCGTATATTATCCGAATACGAATAAGAATATAGCGGTATTCGATTCGAGTATTCGTGAATATATTCGAATAATTATATATATATATATGTAAGTTCTTATTTTATTTTGAATGGATCTATATTTATTTTGAATCTTGAATGTTATTGTATCATGACAATGGATTTGTGGTACTATTGTATCATATATACATATGCTATATGTTTGAAATATGATATTATCGATTTGGAAATAAATATATTTTTGAATTTTTTTTTGAAATTTCAAGTTCAAAATTTTCGAATACGAATATTCGAATATTCTCGAATATATTCGAATAGTTGATTCGAATCGAATACGAATTGCTTTTGTTATTCGAATAATAAACAAATACGAATACGAATATTCGAATAATTAAACGAATATGAATTGAATATCACGATATTCGATTCGATTCCTTTACAACCCTAGTTCCGTCGAAGCATTCGCACTCTCAAAATATAGCTTCTGGTAACACCATATTTCCTTGGTCCAATGAACATATAGCTTTTGGGATGTCTGCCATGTTCATGGAAACCATATTTCCTGGCAACACTGATGACCATAACACCGTTTCCACACGATTAGTGACCATATAGAATTTGAAGAATGGAATCGATCAATGGCTGCGCCTATCGTTACAAAATAAAATAAGAATTATAAAATTCCTCAATTCCATTCTCAAAATTACAGCAAACAATATAATTAATTTCACCCCAGATTTTAACAGAAAACCCCATAACTATACTCATCAAATTGCACCCATGATGAAACTCAAAAGCCCTAACTAATATGTGAATGCTTACCGTTATTTCGCAGAGCAAAAGGATGACGAAGACGATGAAGACGACGAAGGTGGCGATAAAGGTGGCGACAATGAGTCATGCGACGGTGGTGTGTCGGTTCTCCTTGGGTGGGGGTGTACGATAAAGACGACGAAGGTGGCGATAAAGGTGGTGACAATGAGTCATGCGACGGTAGTGTGTCGGTTCTCCTTGGGTGGGGGTGTGTGACGGTTTGTGCGGTAGTTTTTTTTTTTTTTTTTTCTAATATGAGCTATATGGGTTATAATGTTTTGTTTCATTATTTGGGCTTAATATGTACAATGATATGGGCTGGGCTTCATGAGCTGAAAGTTGGATGATTGAGCTGGGTCAAAACGGGTTAAAAAGATCCTTCTCAGGGGATCTGTGAGACAATCTTATATGAGTTTTTGCGCTATAAAATTAGGATTATGTTGGTATAAGGTATAACTAATCTATATATATAAACAGAACATTCTGACAAAAATAACTTCAATATAAAATTAAATGTCATAAATATTTATATTTATTTCATTAATAAACAAATAAATAAATATAAATATTTATAACATTTAATTTTATATTTATTGTATAGAAATTCAAAAGAAAAAAATAGATAAATCTATTTATATATCTATATTATAATAATATATGAAAAGTTGGAGATATTTACAGAAATATCATTTTGCAGCGAAAAGTGTCACATCAACAATTTTTTATTTTATTTTTTATTATTTAATCCATTTGATTTCTAATATAATAATATAAATATTGTATTAGTTTATTCTTATTTTATTAATATTAATTAAGTTAACTTTTATTGAATAATTATTTAAATACTAACAATAGATATTGTCCAAACAATAATTTCAATAATAAAATTATTAATTTGTTTAGGGATAATTGATATCATATTTAATATAAATTAATAAATGAGTCTAACACTGTTAAAGATGTGTGTATATACATATATGTATTCATATATATAAGTGTATATAGTGTGAAATTATATCTCTTCCTAAGTATTTTTTAAATTAATATTTGTAAGTGTTACATCAACAATTTTTTTTACTTTTTTTTTCTATTTTGCATTTTTTTAATATTTAATCCATTTAATTTAATAATATAAATCCTAAGCATTTTCCAAATTAGTAGTATTTGTGAGTATCACATCGACAATTTTTTTTTCATTTTTTTTATTTCACATTTTTTCTATTTAATCCATTTGGTTTAATAATATGTATAAATATTGTATTAGTTTATTTTCATTTTATTGATCTTCATTAAATTAATTTTATTGAACAATTTTGTAAACAATAATTTCAATTATACATATTAATTTGCATGTGGATAATTTATATAATATTTAGTATAGATTAATAAATAATTGTAACACTATTAAAGATGTGTGTATATGTATATATATAATATGTATTTAATCTGAAATTATATGTCATCCTAAATATTTTTTAAATTAATAATTGTATTTCAAATATGTAATATCATTCAATATTTTATCCTTTATTGATATACTTTAATGATGAATTGAAGAGATTGTTAAGTATACAATTATAAATATCTTATAATCAAATATAATTTTCATCTTTTAGTTTACACTTAGTATTTTGTATCTTCTTATATGAGAATGCACGTTTTGAAGTTAGATGGCTCAACTAATTTTTTTAAATTATGTGTTTAGTGTCTAATTATACTATTATCGTCATGATCACTACTACTACATTTCAATCTTGTGTTGAGCTTAAATTGTAATGATTAATGTCATGCTATATCAATTAATGTACACGAATGAAATAATTATTTGTCATCTTCGATGTTAAGTGATATTAATTAAAAAAAATTTAATTCAATTTATTTCAAAATAAAAGGTTGAAAATATATAATTGATAGTGCTTGCATCAAGTTCCTACGTAGAACTTCTAATTTTATTGTGTATTGTTTCTATATATGCATACATATGTACACACACATATTTAATTTAAGTAATTTAATTTGATTTTTAATTCATAATTTTTCTTTCGTGTTTTTAGTATATTTAGTTTAAGTGACTGATGATATTAGTTTGTAACAAAGATTATAAAAAAAAATGCATGTTTCAACTATAAATGTTGTGTATAAAGAAGTTTTTCAAAACCTATAAACTTTGCAGGTAAAATTTCCAATTTAAATTTGAAGATTGATACTTTATTTTTAGTATTAATCATGGATTAATGAAGTGGATGTGTATAATATCGATATATTGTTGTGAAGTGAATTATCTTAAGCAAATTTAGATTTTCTTAGTTATTTAATATTTTGCTATTTTCTATATACTAAAATTACTTACACTATATTATCAAATAATTAATATTTACCAATATTATATATCATAGACCGCGCGATGCGCAGGTGCGAATACTAGTATCATATAAATGTATGAATAATATAATATAAAGTGACCGAATTGATCAAAATCAGGTCGGCTAGGGGCCACCTAGCGCCTAGGCACAAACCTAGGCGGGCCGCCTAGACTAAATTTTAGAACACTGATAATACCCAATTCTAAGATAAGATACATGTAATTGAGTTTGATTTATGGCAATTATAACATTATACTATCTCCGTCCCACAATAAATGTCGTTTTAGCCTTTTACATATAAATTAAGAATATGATTAAAAGTTTAATCTACCCCTATTTAAGTTTCAACAAAACTTATATACCTCCGGGGCACGGATCTAAGATCCGTGCCCCCAGCCTGACCCGCGTGCCCACCAGCCTGACCCATGCTCCCACATCTGAGCTGTGGTGCACTCACGCACACCAAATTTCATACTATGTGATTCAGTGATAGATGTTATATATGTACTCTATAGGTGTTATAATTATATTATATGATTCAGTGATAGGTGTTATAATTATACTTGTTGGATACATTTGTAGAATGTTTTGATGAGACAAAACCTTAAGTAACTCTATTTATGCATAACCAATCTTAAGATATGTTACTGCAATAGAGTTACTACAGAAGATTAAAAGAAATAGAGAAAATGTCAATGGAAGGATACTGAAGAGAATGGTTAAAAAGAATCGGATGAACTAATAAGGATACTATTGACTAACAGGAAGCTACTGGAAGAGACCCCGCCAAAGAAGAATGTTGCGGGACATGAAGCTACCTGAGAAGACCATGCCGAAAGCACACTAGACACCAGGACATTGGATACTAGGTCGCTGATAGCAGGATGCTAGATACCAGGCTAACTGGAGATTAGGTCGCTGGATGGCAGGACGCTAGATATTAGGATGATAGATACCAGGGGCTGGATACTAGATCGCTGAACACTAGGTCGCTGGGCACCAGGACGCTAAATACCAGGATGTTGGACACTATATTGCTGAACACCAGGTCGCTGGGTATCAGGATGCTAGACACCAATGAACTGGATACTAGGTTACTTGACATCAGAATTTATCAACATGTCATTGGTAAAGGGGATCACTTGGAGGCTATAGCAGTTATTGAAAATTTTCTCGGTAACGTGCGAGCATAAAAAGTGGATCATCTTTCCAGAAATAGACTACCTTTTCAGAACCCTAAAAGAACGATAGTAGCACGATCAGAAGAATCCGAAGGTGGAGATCAAGCAGTTGACCACGTCATCTCATGCAAAGGAGAAAATACACAAAGCTGTGAAAACTGTCAACACCTTTATTGGAAACCGGCGGAGCAGTTAATGAGATCTTTAAAGATCTAACTGTAACAGAGAGTATTTGTATCCCTATAAATACATGCACTCTTTCTTCATTAAGCATAAAAAGATATCCTCTCTCTCTCTCTCTCTCATCCTTATGCTCATCATGGAACCCGATTGTTGGAAATCTTTCTTTTCATCCCTTCCAAAAGACACATTCTCTGCAAATAATCAACCAAGCACACCTCAAAGCGCATACAATCACCTCTCACGCCTGACACTTGCTAAACAAACCCTTCTCAGAAGAGTTGATCTTCTAGCTCTCAACTCCCATCTCACCTGTCAAGAACTTGCACCCAAGTTCCTCTCTTCAAGGCAGAGGGATAGAGCTAGGGACCCCTCTCCAGCACCCCCAAAGCGTCATCTCATTAATGATGTCAAAAAGGGGGAAGAAACTGCGAAGGGTCATGGATGATCAAAAGATTTCCAGAGGTGGAGAAAAAGAGATTTCACCACTTCTATGAGGTGAATTCTCTTTTGAGATGCAAGAGAACCATAAGGAAGGATAGTTGGAGGGATGAGTGGAGACTGAAGGAGAAGGAAAGACGGCAGCAAACTACTGGCGTCTAAACTTCTCTGCTTCTTTACACACTTTCCTCCAAACAAATTCCTTCTCTCTCTCGCATCACCTCTCACACCTCGCAACAGCTCTCCCCTCTAGCCGAAAAGAAGAAACTACTGGGAGCAGGTGACTGCATCAAGAGAGGGGGAAAGAAAGCAGAAAGAGAAATGAGTCAGCAGCAAGCTAAAAGAGGGAAAAGAAAGAAAGGAAAGAGCAAGAAGAATAGAAGAATGAATCTAGATAGGATGCTTATTGTATTTTACTTAACTGTGTTGCACTGTAAATGTCTTATCTAAATAAAATGTCTTCTATTCTTAAATGCTCATTCCTTATGCCCTTTCTTTCAGACTAATATGTGATTTGTGTATGAAAGTAGTATGCCCGATTGTGCCATGCTTTAAATATGCTTTCCGTGCTTGAATTATTATATTCTTGTGATTTTCTGTAAAGGTTTTGTCATCATCAAAAAGGGGGAAATTGTTGGATACATTTGTAGAATGTTTTGATGAGACAAAACCTTAAGTAACTCTATATATGCATAACCAAACTTAGGATAGGTTACAACAATAGAGTTACTACAGAAGATTAAAAGAAATAGAGAAAGTGTCAATGAAAGGATACTGAAGAGAATGATTAAAAAGAATCAGATGAACTAATAAGGATATTATTGACTAACAGGAAGCTACTGAAAGAGACCCCGCCAAAGAAGAATGTTGCGGGACATGAAGCTGCCTGAGAAAACCATGCCGAAAGCACACTGCAGGGAGCAGTATGCTAGAGAAGCCTCAAGCCACCTGAAGGAACAAGCTAGAGAAGGAAGCTCCAGAGTGAAGCTAGAGGAGGAAGCTGCAAAGCGGTCATGGGAGAAAAGTTAAAGTTACCGGTAGACACAAGAAGTTACCGGTAGAGAGAAGAGAAGAGGAACCAACCAGAAGAAGACACGTGGAAAGCGAAAAGCTGGAGTGTGTCAGGAGTGCAGCGCAGAAATAATGGAAATCTGTTTACCTTTAACGGGCAGATTTCACACCCTATAAAGAGGGAAGACTGAAGACTGAAGAAGTGTGCGAGAGAGAAACGCAAGTGCATTGAAGAGAGAAGAAGTGAGCACCTCAGAATATCCAAGCTCACAGAGAGAAGCGCAAAAGAAGAGAGGAGCTGAAAAGAGAGAAGCGCAGAAATAGGGGGAAGCCTTAGAAAAAAGAGTGTTCAAAATAGCAGATGAAAAGAAGAAGAGCTCGAACACTCTACACCCCAAGAAGACGCACACTCAGTCTACCAGTCTAGCAGCAAGCTTCAGCAGAATCAGTCTGCAAACGAAGGCCAAACTTGCTGCACCCAGTTGAAGAAGAAGGAGATAAACCTCTCTAAAAGGTTGTCTCAGAGTACTCAGTGCGAGGAGTAATGTCCTGCTGAGTTTACCACTTTCTAGGAGAGAAAGTGAGGACCCTGGGTGGGTAGTGTAGGATCCTTTGTGGGTCAAGGGGAAAGTAGGCAAGCATCTTTGTGAAGGCTTGCTACTTATTCGTGAAGGGTGGGTTGTAATAGATAGGTCTATGTAAATCAACCAGCTTAACCAATGTTCCCTCCTGAGTGGAGGAAGAGAGGACGTAGAAGGATTACTCCACCTTCGAACCTCTATACATCTTTGCGTCTTTAATTGCTTACTGCAATTCATGCATAAATACACTCTCTCTGATAAGCTGCATATCTTCTACTTGGCTCAGTATTAAGCTTCCGCAAACCACTCTAATCAGTAACCTCCCAAAAGGTTACTGATATTAGAAGTGAGCCTAAAGAGATAAGAGAAAAGTTTGAAAAGAAGGTAGGCTTATTCACCCCCCCTCTAAGCCTACCTACAGCAGTTTTGGGACCAACAATACTCTATAGGTGTTATATATATACTTTTTAGGTTTTACATCTATGTTCTTGATGTATCACATACATATATATAAAAGATTTCATATTATGTGATTCAATGATAGGTGTTATATGTATACTCTATATGAGTTATATATATACTCTTTAGGTGTTATATGTATGTTCTTGAGGTATCACATATATAGAAGATTTCATATTATGTGATTTAATGATAGGTGTTATATATGTACTCTATAGGTGTTATATATATGTTTTTTAGGTATTATAGTATTTTCATAACACCTGAATGAACTGTATTTATTATATCTCATAGATGCATGTAATTTTATATCACCTATAGAGTATCTTTGTAATACCTTTAGAATATTTTCATAATAATTGAAGGCTGTATTCATTATATCTTATATCACTTATATAGTATTTTTGTAATACCTTTAAAATATTTTCACAACACCTGAAGTAACTGTATTCATAACATTCTCTTGTTTTTATTCATTAAACTCTGAATGAAAGCTTTTGTTCACTTAAAAATATGATCCACAAAATACCCAGAATCACATCCAACCAATTGTCATCCAAACTCAATTGAATCCAATGCCGATTTCAAACTCGATGAACTCCATTGCAAACTCGACGAGGTTGACATGGAGTGGGAGGTGCAGCCCCATCAAGATCAAATTCAGAGAAAGCAGATTGAGGGAGCCATTGTGGAGGACTGAGCCATTGGCTAGCAGCAAGATTCAGTTAGGTGTCGTACTTCTCTTTCTCACACACACACCATTTTACACACATGCAGTCCTTTTTTATGCTTTTCGGAGCTCTCTTCCGTGGCTCCAATTTCGGAGACCCACCCAAGCCAATCATCCTCATCTACACAAATTTCATTCAATTCCTCATCTTTTTCAATATTTAATATCTCAGATTTGAATACCAATTATTTCCTTGTTTGCTTTTGGGTTTCATTCAGAGATCTTGCCTGCGAACAAGATATGTTGCAATCGCCATGGGGAGGCATCGGCGTCTGGGCCGCCGATGCCGAGCACGCCGAGGCCGAGGAGCGCGAAGCCGCCGAGATGGCCGCCGCGGCTAGGCCGGAGCCTGGCTATCCCAGACTCAAGGAAGGCGTCACAACCGCCACCAAGCAGAAGAAGAAGATGAAGAAGAAGGAGCCGCCGTGGAGAGGAAGGAGAAAGAGAAAGAAAGGAGAAAAAAGAAGAAGATGAAGAAGAAGGAGCTGCCGCGGAGAAGAAGGAGAGAGAGAAAGGAGAAAAAAGAAAAAAATATTTATATATATAAAGTGGTCCGGGTCGGGGACACAGATCCTAGATCCGTGTTCCAGGGGTACATAAGTGTTACTCTTTAAGTTTAATTAATGAAGTCTTTTTCTCTTTCCTTTCTTAGCAACTTTAAATTTTGGAGAAGTAAATAGGGGTATTTTTGGTATGTTGTATATAAATATATCTTGAAATCTAAAAACAAAATTTTTTTTTAAGACAAAATTTTACTTGTTAAAATGACATTTATTTTGAGAAGGAGGTAGTATCATTTAATTTCTCAAAAAGAAAACAAAAAATTAAGGGCAAAGATAACTGTTAACTGTTATGAGCGAAAACGTAGGATACCCGCTATTTCAAGTAATATGGAATTGTAATAAGAAAATAAGTAGTACCATAAAAAGAAAATATGCATGCATGCTAAACTAACACGAAATATACACGTATAAACATTAATTTTTAGAGCCTAATAATAAATATCTGCAAATCAGAGATTGTCCCTTCACAGATCTTGGCCTCCGTCCTAAAAACCCTGTGCATGCGTGAAGACTTCTTCTTGGAATCTATCATAGCTTTAACCCCATCATATTCTCGCAGCCCTCGACTTTCTCTCTCTAAACTCGTGGGAGGTAGAGAGAGAGAAAGGGGCTTCGGAGAAGGAAGGAGGAGAACCACGTTTGTTTGATTGATTTATTACAAGTAATGCATGGATTAATACTAATTTTCCACATTTATGTGTAATTTAGTTACAATTATCATTTCTAATTTTGATGAATTAATCCCTCTTCTGGTGATGGAATGAAACAGGATTAACACACATTGATCCATTTCTTGATCACTCATTGATGATCATAAAAAGATGGATCTTTTCCTGAAAGCAAAGGCAATTAGGCTGATCAGCCATAATGACAGGTATCTGATGGCCGAGGAAGATCGTGAAACCATCAGCCATAGCAGCGATGGATCAGCGAAGAATGCTGTTTGGATCGTAGAATTTGTGCAAGGAAAAGACTCCATCCGTCTCAAAAGTTGTTTTGGAACGTATCTAACGGCGTCCAGCACCCCCTTTCTCCCCAGGGTGACGGGGAAAAAGGTGGTCCAAACGTGGCCTTGTCAATGTGACTCGGCCACGGAGTGGGAGCCCCTTAGGGACGGAATGCAGGTGAGGCTGAGATCCGTTTACGGCCACTTTTTACGTCCCAATGGGGGGCTCCCACCCTGGAGGAACTCCATCACACATGATATTCCTTACCGGAGTAAAACCCGGGAAAAGTTGTTGTGGGATGTGGAGGTGGTGGAGAAATGCCACGACCACCGCCCATCGAGGTCAAGATCAAGGTCGTTTTCGGGATCAGTACTCCATGGTGATTCCAAGAAACAGAGACTCCTCGACGATCAAAGAGATGAAAGTTTCTCAAATGTCAAGTGTTGTTGGTACCCGAAAGCATGCATCCCTTTTTGATCGTGTACAACAGATGCTCGTGGGAGGTGTATAGGGTAAACTTTCGATATATATATATATATATACATACATATATATTATTATTATTAAGGCTAAAACATATAGAGAAATTGAAGGCAAATGTACACAAATTAATTCCCAGAGCCTCCTCTCCATTGTTTCAACCAAGATTGTGAGTAGCATGAAATTATATTTCCACTCATAAGAAGCAATTTGGTTTTTTATGAGAATGTAGATAGATGAAATCAATATTAAGTAGCATAGAGTTATAATTTGTAAGTTGACGAAGGATGATGCATATATACATTTGTGTGTATATAAATAAAAGCATTGCCTCTTCCAATTCATTCATTGTCAAATAAATGACTATATATGCTTCAGTTCTTCAAAGCTCACTTTGGATCTAGAAATTTGAAGAGATAATTGAAATTTCTAGCAATAAATCCATCACTTGTGTTTGAATATCTATCTATTACCTATATAAAAGTATGTATATTTCTTACGAAATATGGATTGCTTAATATATCCTTATTAAAGATTTTATTTAAGGTTGTAATAGTAATTTTAAATAATTTTACATTAGAATTCTAAATCAAAACCATATAGACACTACAAGAATTTCGCACATAGACAACGGTTAAAAACCGTTGTCGTAGGTCTAAAAGCAGCCTTGTCGTAGCCATCGTTGTCGTAGGGGTCAGCAAATTTCGCTCATAGACAACGGTTTTTAACCGTTGTCTTAAGTACCTACCACAACGGTTGGTACGCTCATAGACAACGGTTTTTCACCGTTGTCTTATATACCTACCACAACGGTCGGACGCTCATAGACAACGGTTTTTAACCGTTGTCTTATATACCTACCACAACGGTCCGATGCTCATAGACAGCGGTTTTTCAGCGTTGTCGTAGGTATGTTGGTCTTGTCTTCTCTACTTACAACAACGCTTTGACAACTGTTGTCGTAGTCTATTTTCAGCGTTGTCTTTTACAAGTTCTAACAACATTTAATAATTATTGTATATTAATTGAAATTTAAATATACAAAATAAACATTCAACTCAAAATAGTCATATCAAATTGAAATATTCATTTAATAGTTCAATTTAAAGATTGCATGATACAAAGGGATCCAATCCATGAGGGGAAAACAGTACACCTAATCATTAACAAGCAGAATGATTTCTCAATACAATTACTCTTCTTTTTTCTTTAATTCCTCTCATTTCAAGTCTTTGCAATTCTTTCTTTCCAAAATCTGCACCAGAAATAACAATAATAATATTAGCTAACTAATTAGTGACATGAAGAAGAGGCTTTGCCAAAATAAATATCAATTCCAATTACTAGAACAAATAACAAATAGATGGTTACAAAACTTGTATAATGCAACAAATAGATCAAACACTATAACATGCATTGCTTTATTACACATTCAAACACGTAGGAAGTCACAAAACCATCCCACACTTATTATTTCATCCGAAATGCAGGGAAGATCCAATACAGGACACTACACTAAAATGAATAGATGTGCTTGAGATACATAGAAATCTACCAAAACGGATCAGCAAAAATATGGGGTACTAACTCAATGCAAAAGCAAGGCCAGCACAATTGCTTGAATTGGCAACACAAAAAGGTGAAAATTCTGTAATAGATGTTTCTCATGAATGAAGCAATCCCCCCCCCCCCCCCCCCCCCCCCCCCCCCCCCCCCCCCCCGCTCCAACTAATTCATCCATCATGATCTTATATCTCAATTAAAGGAAAACAGTGGGAAGGATTTATAATTGTTTAGGAAAAAGAAAAGTAAACTAGTATTACACAATCTTCTCCTATAAATCCCAACATTCATCCAAGCAAGCTTCTCTGTTTATATCTTCTTTTAGATTACTACAACAAAATCACCCCTCCAACTTTAACATCCTCTAAGCTGTCATTGGAGTGATTTCCTTTCTTTCTTCTATTATTTATCTTTCTCTCATAATTCTTTAGCAATCAAATTCTTTAATATTCCAACTCCGGCCAACGTGATCTTCTTAGCTTATTATCTGATTTTAGGCTATAAAACATGTGATATTACTTATCTAACTAGCATCAAACTAAGTCTTTAATCATCACCTTACTGCAGAATTATTACATCTAAGATAAAATCAGCAATACAAAAATAATTCTAAATACCACATCTCATCTCCCACCAGCTTCCACTCACAATTCAATGTAGTACATAACAAATAACAACAAAGCAGCCAATAAGACAGAATGAATAACAGCTGAGAAATAAGCATTCTTTCAATAACACAAAGGAGAAGAAGGCATCGGCAAAGTTACCTCAGGCGTTGGATGAAGTAGAAGATAAAACGCACTGATAATTGAAAGTGCCGGTGGCAACTTTCTCCACATTAACACAATACTGATGCACTGATAATAGATACTGTATTGATGACCAAAGATCTGCAGAGATACACAGTTAAAACAGCCACAATGTGCAACTTTTTTTATGTACCTAACTTATTTTAATTTCATATTACCGCACGCTTCCAAAGAAGGAATGAATAACTACTCACGCACCTCAGCAGTACCAGGAGCAATCCCAATCAAGACCAACCACTTCTCAGATGGATCACATTTATAGTTGATGATTTGATTGTTAGCTAAGTTGGCAGTTCTATCAAACATCTTCACTGGTTCAGAATCACCTACTCTAAGACAAAAGGCAGCATGGAGAAATAATTAACAAGATACTAACATGATGTACAGTACAACCAGAATCTAGGTAATTGCAATCACCAGAAGCTAGAAGCTAGGTAACATGATGTACATTTGTGAAAGTAATGAACTGCGGATTGATCCCTATGCTAGGTAACTGCAATCACTAGAAACACAATCAAAAATATCAATTTCAATAAAACCAACTCAAATCACAAAAGCCTGAGAACATATTCAATAGATCTGAACTCAAACGAGATAAGACTAATCAAAAAACAGCAATTCTTGAACTCCCCGCAATTATAAGCCCAGTCAGCACATCAACAAGTAACAATTCAGCCAAATTGAATCATAATACTTCGATTGAACAGTCAAGGAGTTGGAAACACAATGAGAGTGAGAAATTGAGTTGAGGATTAATAAAATGAATACCGTGAGCGCTTCTTTGATGGTGATCGGAGCGTTTGCGGCCGCCATGATGACGGGAGATGATTCAAAGCTCAGAACTCCGGATCTGAGAAAGGATCGGGGAAATCGAGATGCAAAACGACAGCGTATCAACAAGTGTTGCCGAGAAACCCTTGAACCCTCCTGCAATCAGAAAGAGAGAGATCTAGAGAGAGAGAGAAGAAGAAGCGGGGTAGAGGGTAATCGAAATTGATAAAACACACAAATACAGAAAAATCAAACAATAAGAATACCTTTGGAGTTATTAACGGATGATGAGGCAGCGGCTGGAGGGGATGGGTGGGTTCGGAGAGGCGGCGGCCGCGGCGTGGGTGCGCTCGGTGAGGCAGCGCCTGGCGGGAATGGGTGCGCGCGGTAGTGGCAGCAGCGAGGATAGGTGCGCTCGCAAGAGCTGGCGGGGATGGTTGCGAGCGGCGAGGCAGCAGCTGGCGGCGTGGGAGAGCAGCGGCGACCTCACCGGCGGAGGCGACAGTGGCGGCGACAGCTAGGGTTCCAATTGATTGTGAAGGGCTAGGGTAAATTTGGGGATTTTGATTTTGGGGTAATTTGTCTAGGTAAATTTTAAATGTATTTACATATAGTAATAATAAATAAAAAATCAAGTTAATTTAGTCTATAACAACGCTATCAGAAGGTTATGACAACGCTATAAAGTTACCGTTGTCTTAGGTATATATGACTATGCCTCAACGACAACCTCATATTGTACCCGTTGTCTTAGGTATCAACGACTACATATCTACGACAACCTCATATCATAAGCGTTGTCTTAGGGTTCACTTTTTACCTAAGACTACACCTCTACGACAACCTCAGGTCACCACCGTTGTCTTAAGGCTGAATTTTATCCTACGACTACGCCTCTACGACAACGCCAATAAAAAACCGTTGTCTATGAGCGCATTTTTGCACCCTACGACAACGGTTTTGTCTATGACAACGCCAATTTTGGCTACGACAACGGTTTTTTAAAAAAACCGTTGTCTTAAGGGCGTAGTCTATGTGCATTTTTCTTGTAGTGAGAGTTCTATTATGAGTAGAATTCCAATTTACTATACATTTTTTGAATTTATTTTAATTTAACATAGATTGTATATCCTTATAAAAATCATTATTTAAGGTTAATATTAATATAATAATTTTGATTTAAAAAATTCATTATCCACGTGCGACGCACGTGCTGATACTCGTATAGATATAAATTCGAAATTCATTAATTTCATTTTGAATTAATTCTTTAGTAATATCAAGTGTGGATGTCAATATACATTCAAGCTTGAATGACTTAATTATCCATACATTTCCCTTCTTCATTTTCAAATGACTCCATCAAATGGAGCCTCTCATATTCATAATCATGTGGTTTTTCTGCTACAAAACTTATTGTGTTATCTTAAGCCTTAACTCTAAGTCAACATATATATTGATAGTCCCACAAGTCTTGGATATATATATATATATATATATATTGTTGGGAAATTAATTTTGAGCCAACATCATCAACAACATCCAGAATCTGAAGTGTTTCCAACATTACAAGTAATATTAAAATTATGTCACAATTTTATTTTCTATTTTCCCTCCGTACTTGACATTGTTTTGTCCATTTATAAACCAATATATCATGTCTAAAAATATCTCCGAGGAATAAATTATTGTATACATTTTGTTAACTATTGTTAAAGTTTGTTCCCACAATGTGGTTAAATGGCAATTAGGCAATTGCAAATTATGTTGGAAAACCAGCAATACAGAATTGAATATGGAGAAGAAGAAAAAAACATTATTTTGAGTGTAATTCTCTTTTACATTTAACTAGTACTCGCACCCGCGCATCGCGAGGTCTATGATCGATATGATGTTGGTAATATTAATTATTTGATAATATAGTTTGAATGATTTTAGTATATAGAAGACAATATAATATTTAATAACTAAGAAATTTTAATTTTGATAAAGATGATTCAGTTCACAACAATATATCAATATTATACACATCCAATTCACTAATTTATAATTAATACTAAAAACACAAGTATGAATCATGATCTTTAAATCAAATTGGAAATTTTACCTGCAAAGTTTGTAAGTCTTTTAAAAACTTCTCTATACACAACATTTCTAGTTGAAACATTTTTTATTATCTATGTTACAAACTAATATCGTCAGTTATTTAAATTAAATATAATAAAAAAACTAAAAGAATTATGAATTAAAAATCAAATTTAATTACTATATATATAAATAATACATAATAAAATTAGAAATTTTATGTAGGAACTTGATTCAATCACTTTCAATTATATATTTTCAACCTTTTATTTTAAAATAAAATGAATTAGAAAAACATTTTTAATTAATATCGTTTAACATCAAAGATGACAGATAACTATTCCATTATATGTATCACGTAAATTAATTGATATAACACGAAATTGATCATTACAATTCAAATCCAACACAAAATCAAAATGTAGTACTTGTGATCATGATGATGTACCAATATAAATAGAAACTAAGCATACAATTTGAATAATCAACTGAGTCATTTAACGTTGTACTCTCATATAAAAATATAAGAAGTCTTAAGTGTAAAGTAAAAGACGAAAGTTTTATTTAATTATGAAATATTTATAATTGTATATTTAACAATATCTCAATTTATCATTAAAATATATCGATAAAGAATAAAATATTGAATGATATTACATATATGGAATATAGATATTAATTTAAAAAATATTTAGGATGACATACAATTCAGACAAAATATATATTATATATATACATATATGTATATACACAAATCTTTAATAGTATTATATTTATTTATTGATTTACATTAAATATGATATAAATTATCCCCATGCAAATTAATATTTAATATTGAAATTATTGTTTGGATATCTATTGTTTGTATTTAAGAAATCATTCAATAAAAGTTAATTTAGTTAAGATCAATAAAATGAGAATAAACTAATACAATATTTATATTATTAAATCAAATGGATTAAATAGTAAAAAATGCAAATTAAAGAATTTGTAAACGTGACACTTTAAAATATTAATTTAAAAATACTTAGAATGACATTTAATTTCACACTAAATACATATTATATATACATGTATGTATATATACACATCTTTAATATTATATACTTATTTATTAATTTATATTATATATGATATCAATTATCCTTTAACAAATTAATGTTTATTATTGAAATTATTGTTTGAACAATATATATTGTTGGTATTTAAAAAATAATTCAAAAAATTAACTTAATTAATATTAATAAAATAAGAATAAACTAATAAAATATTTATATTATAAATTGAATGTATTAAATAATAAAAGATACAAAATAAAAAAAGAAAAACAATTGTTGACGTGACACGTTTGTGAGGAAAATAGTATTTCTGTAAATATTTCAAACTTTTCCTCTATTATTATATTATTAGAAATATATAGATAGATTTATATATTTATTTTTTCTTTTGAGTTTCTATACAATAAATATAAAATTAAATATAATAAATATTAATATTTTTTAATTTTTTTATTAATAAATGTAAAATGAAAGTTATTAATGATTTCTTAAAAGAGAAATATTTAATAAATGAAATATTTATTATAGTTATTTTTGGCAGAATATTCTGCTTTTATATAGATATAGATGTTTCATACTTAGCTTGTTCTTAATAATATTTCTCTTAGTACAATTGATATATGTTAATTAGTGGATAACTTTAGGAAAACAAGCCATTTTTACCCTATTTGCTATATATAGGGACAAAAATAACCCTTTCTATAATACAAGGACAAATCTAACCCAAAACTATATTTTATCCCAAAAATACCCACTTTTGATTTGTGTGAGATTGTCAAATCAATCTACAAAATAGAATCTTGTCAAGTCATGACAGAAATTGGGGCAACTTTTCAGTCAAACCCACGTTGGCCCACGTTTTGGACTCCGGGCTTTGACCATCTCAGTTTTCATGTAGGGTTTATAGTGTTGCCTCTCTCTCATCTCTCTCTCCTCTCTCTTCTCTCTTTTCTCTTCTCTTTCTTCCTGAAAATCTTGGCCGCCATTTTCACTTCTTTCATTGTTCTCTCTTTTTGAAAATTTTGGCCGCCAAGGGAGGAGTCTTAGAACAACAATTTTTTGGGTTTGCTATTTTCATGTAAGTTGAATCACAAATTTTCGTGTAAGTTCGATTTCGTGTAAAATCCTCTCTTTGAATTTCACACAGTTTGGGTTCGATTTTCAGAGTGGAGGTTCGAATAGAAACAATTTTTGGGTTCGTTTTTCAGAGTGTGGGTTCGAATAGAAGCAATTTTTTGGTTCGATTTTCATGGATTTAGAGGCATTTTTATTTATTTCTAGTTTTATGTATTTATGATTACACGAAAACTGCTGCTAGTGAACATATGAGACGAAATCAATGTTGTTAGTTACACGAAAACACCGATGCACACAATTTAGGTTAGACAAAAACTATGAACTGAATATTACACGAAAACCCTTGTGGAAACAACCTTACACGAAAACCCTGAAAAATCAGGGTTACACGAAAACCCTGAACAAAGGGTTACACGAAAACCCTGAAAAAAGGGTAACACGAAAACCCTGGAACGCACTGTTACACGAAAACCCTAGAGTACACTGTTACATGAAAACCCAAAATGTACTTCTTACACGAAATCCCTAATTCGTGACTGGAGATGATGCTTTTCCTGTAATTAGGGTTTTTGTGCAACTGCTAAATTAATTACACTTTTCGTGTAACTTTGTTTACTTAGGCAATCTTGGTGTGTTTGGGGTATTCACACTAAGTTTTTTTATTTGTATGAATTGAAATTTATCTATTTAAGGATATAAAAGCAAATTAGTTAGGAAAAAATAACAGATAAATTAATTTGAAATGTATCGTTGTACATAAATTAATGAGATAAGTGTAGATAGGAATGAAAATAATGTTTTTTTTTCTAACCTTTCATTTATTAGAAAATTCTTTTTGTTTTTTTTTTTTCAAAACAGTTACAAAAGATTTTTAATGTCATTGTTTCAACACATATATGCTTAATTAGCATAAATGTAACTATACAATTAATTAATTTTTAAGGAAAACATATATATTTAATTTGATTTGATTCAATAAGTGGAGAAGAAAAAGTTAATGTACATGTGATATAATTCTTAAGAAATTTAGGAAAAGAAATCCGAATTTTTTAGAGGTGTTAACGAGATTGTTAGGGTTATGGCTAGAAGTCTAATTTTCCGGGGTAGACACGATAATTTGGTTTTTTAAGGTTATATTTCATACAAATATTTTTGTCTAAAAATCTAAAATAATAGATACGAAATGTATTGACATGGGTAAATCGAACGATATATTACAAAAAAAGATGTTACAATAATATTTAGGGTTCAAATTATAATAATACCTTTTTAAATAGAAGCAGAAAAATATGTAACCTTTGACAAACTCTTCTAAAATGACGATAGAATTGTACGAGCTTATATTTTCATTGAATACAGTATGAGTAGGAGTGAGTTCGCATTGATTAATTGTCAGCGTCAGGCCGCGTATATAAATGGATATACGCGGCTTAGTATGTTGGGTGAGATCAGGACGGAGCTGAGTGCAGTGGATGATGATTGTGTATCAGAATTTCTCCGTACATGTTTCAGACACTTCTTGTTGTGGCGGACCGACGCAGAGACATGCACTGGCGCTCATTTTCCCAGTGACTGCTTTCAACATGAAGTTGTGGTTCAGAAATGTCGGCCTCATTTGCAGGGTCATGCTGTCCAATGTATGTCATAAATGTCTCACGCTCCTCAACTTGCTCTTCATCCAACAACGCTACATCCTCTGCATCTAGCTCGAAATCAGTATCTCCATGACAGCTCTTATATGGCTGCAATTGTTCGCTGTTCGTATCTACAAACATTACGACATCTATTAGAATAAAACATATAATATTGAGTATCATGAAAAAAATGCACTATTTAAGTAGAAATCATATATAATGTACAAACTTATGGAATGAAATGATATTACTTAAGAATTAATTAATGGGGCAGTGGCCATATATAACATTAAACATTAATGGGGCAGTGACGATATATAACTATACAAACTTATTGTATAGTTATATTTATGCTAATTAAGCATATATGTGTTGAGACAATTACATTAAATATTTTAACGTCTATGCTAGTTAAAGTTTGAACAATTAAGCATATAGATAATATTTTGAAATATTTGGATTACATTATTAGGGGTTACGAAAACCATACCACACGAAAACCCTAATAGTTAGATTTTTTTACATGAAAATACTAGACTTTTTGTGTAACCCCTATGGAACGTTACACGAAAACCCTTATATTCTAAACCTACACGAAAACTACATACTTTTCGTGTAACCCTTACTTTGGGGTTACACGAAAAGTCCTTAATTTTCATATTCATAATTCGAACACATAGGGTTTTCGTGTAACCCCTAAAATATGAGTTACACGAAAAATATGAATTTTTTTGGCAAATGATCACCTTAACACATAATTTCCGAACAACGTATACTTCAAACTATGACACAAATTGCATGAAAGATTAAAATATAATACTAACCATTACGTGTTCGACGAAAATCTCCACAAAGCTTTTCCCAATACTTGCCAAAATGTGAGGTAAGGATGAATTTTTTTGACATGCAAATGTTTGCAATGTGCAACACCTATTTATTCAGAATTTTGGAATTACTGTGCACATGTGATATATGACAATGCCGTCCAATTTTTCAAGTTTTTCACTCAAGATAAAGTTGAAAAAAAATCGAATTATTCCGCCTTATATCACATCAGTTTTCGTGTGGTTAAGCCCTATACCCTTTCTTTTTGGCCAGAACTAAAGGCACCACACAATTTTCCTAGAGCACCACACATTTTAAGTATAAAAATTAATTTTGTATGAAAAGACTAAAATACTCTTTATTAAAATATCAACTACTAAGGGCACCACACAAATAATTAAATTTGATATGAAGTATACTAAGGGCACCACACTCCCTCTTCTTCTCTTCAAACCTTCTTCTCCATTAACAACACTTACGAAAAAATTTTTGTGGAAAATTTTAGAACAAAACTCTCACAAATTTCATCCTTTTCCCCATCAGTAAGTGAAGAAATAATCAATGGCTAGTGAAGATTCATTCGGTACAAACAATGTAAGTGTTTGCATAAATGTAGATAGCAAACAAGTTTCGTTTTTTTGAATTTGAAAATTCGCGCAGAAGGGTATACGTTCGGCCAACGCAGACCGAACAATATATAGGAAGTTCGGCCGCGCTGGCCGAACCTTTCAGGGTGCATTCGGCCGAGTCGGCCGAACAAGTCTGTGCTGGCCAAACAATCGTTCGGCAGGATTGGCCGAACTCATTGAAGCACGTTCGGCAGGATTGGCCGAACGTTTTGAAGCACGTTCGGTCACCCTGGCCGAACAGTGGCGTTTTTTACACATTAAAAATTTCAATTTCAATTTTTTATATTCTTATGATGTTCTTTACTCGTTTATAACAGGAACATATAAATTGAATCGGAAATTTTTAATTGAGTATGGAGTCCAAACAACCTACAAAATTATGCAACAAACTTCATCTGACGTTCAACAATCGGTTATTACAAATAAATTGAATCGGAAATTTTTAAGAGGATCTACTTACAGAGTTAGGACTACAAGTATCTAACATCTCCCTCCAAGCAATGAGGCGATCAAGAGAACTCCCTGAAGGGGCATGTTGGGCCGAACGGCATATGAAAGCTATTTGTCTCCGGATGCCACCGCTCCACGAAAGCACATATTAAGGTCTTGTTGGGGTTCTTATACGAAACATGCCGGAGATCGGCAATTTTCGAACGCCTCAAAAGCCTTCGAAACTGGCCTAAGTCACCCCCTGACCTCCATGACTCTAGCTTTGTCGTGTGACATAAACACTTCATTATGCCACGTTCCTCACCGAACCATATCTTGGCGGCCACATGCGTCTTAAAACTTGGCAAGAGACGATGATCGCTCGGTCCACCGGGAAAAGGTCCAGTAAGTACCTCAGACTCATTCTCTCCCTGGGCCACCGGCTGGTCCTCAACTTCCTCATTCTGGTCATGCTCAGGGGGATAATAATCCGCTTTAGTTTCAACAGGAACATTCTGTGGTAGATCCTGTGGGAGATCCTGTAGGAGATCCTGTGGGAAATTCTGTGGGAAATCCTGTGGGAAATCTTGTGGGAGATCCTGTGGAGGCTCCTCATAAGCAAACGGCATGGGTACGGCCGCTTCTTGCGTGCCCGAACCTTCGCCACGTAGAACTTCTCGACGCCTCCTTTCCGAAGCAGTGGGTCTGTTCCTCCTCCAATATGTAATTCCTGAATTACAAAGAAGAATAATTAACACAACAATCAAAATAAATGGACAAGGCATAAATCATCTGTTCGGCCAGACAGGCCGCGCGCGCGCATAAGTGTTCGGCCAGACGGGCCGCGCGCGCGCATAAGTGTTCGGCCAGACTGGCCGCGCGGGCGCATAAGTGTTCGGCCAGACTGGCCGCGCGCGCGCATAACTGCAGGATTCTCGTTCGGCACGATCGGCAGAACGACACATAACACACTCGGCCGAGGCGACCGACCCTCGCGCTGCGCGTTCGGCCGAGATGACAGACCATCGCGCTGCGCGTTCGACCAGTGCCGCGCGGCTGTTTGTCTTCCTCAGCCTAAAATCGCCCAAATTGGCCCGAATTCATTCGTTTTTGCATACAATTTCAGCAAATTAAAGCATTAAACCCTAAACCCATAACAAAAGCTAATGTACTACATCAATTTCTACCAAAATCAACTCACAAATATGCAAATTTCAAATTTCAAACAACATTTTCAAATGAACTAACCTTTGAAGAGTATTGATCTAGTTGTTGGAGTTGGATGAGTTGGTTCCATTTTTGTCGAGCTTCGGACGAATCAACCGAAATGATATCTTCTCCAACGGATTAATCAACCGAACCTTTGGAAATTTTCTTCCTTCTTTCTCTCCACTTCTCTCTCGTTTCTTTCTGCAATTCTTTTGTTTTTTTTTTCCCTTTTGTAAAATTGAGTAAGGGTATTGTTGGTAATGAATGTGGTGCTCTTAGTAAAATTTTAAACAAGTTTAAAATATTGTGTGGTGTCCTTAGAAGATGTGGTGCCCTTGGAAATGGGAGTGGTGCCCTTAGTTCCTCCCTTCTTTTTTCGTGTGGTTAAGCCCCATTTACAGGCTGCATTCGTTTCGGCTTTTTAATAACTTTTTGTGTGATATAAGATCTAACTTTACACGTGGCATAAACTCATTCAAAATATAAATATTATACACATATATAACAACATACAAGTTGGCGTAGAAAACACTGATTTTATGTGTGTCAAATCAGCCCTAATTTGACTTTCAAATATGAGTATTTTTGACCCAAAGTGTTAATCTTGTCCTTTCCATATAATCATAGTTATTTTGGCCCATTTTTTAACAAATAGGGTATTTAATGAAATTTGCTAATAACTTTAAGTGATTTTTAAAAGAAGAATAAAAAAATTGTTGTTAAATTTGGTAGACGGGGAATTCTATACACACCTAAAAAATACTAAACACACCCCAACAATAGACATGAACATTAAAATAATAAAAAAATGAATGTGTGTATAGATGAGGTGTGTTTAGAAATGTTTGGGGTATGTAAAGAATTCCCCTGGGTAGACTAGAGTTTAAAAAAGTCAACACCACAAGACAACACCATTCCCCAAAACCAACCAACAGACACAGATAGGAGAAGACATCAAAGCACGATGAACAAGTATCTTGCTCAATTTACAGGCCTCCTCTTCTCTACCACCATCCTTCTCTCACTACATTCCTTGCACGCACACTCACACTCTGTCTGCATAATCGGCAGTGGCATCGGCGGCGCCTCCGTCGCCCACTTCCTCCGCCGCTACTCCCCGCCCCACACAATTGGTAAGATCACAATTTTCGAGAGAAACGGCGTCGTTGGAGGCCGCATGGCCACTGTCACTGTCGCCGGCGAGACTTTCGAGGCCGGCGGCTCCATTCTCCATCCCAAGAACTACCACGCCTTGAATTACACCAAATACCTCAACCTCAATGTTAGAAACCCTTCGCACGCTGATGATTGTCTCTCCTTGGGGATTTGGAATGGCCATAAATTCATCTACAGGACGCTCAATTCGAGCTCCAAGCTGCCTATTGTTCAGCGCTTGTTGTCGATTGCTAATTCGATCCGATTGATGTTCAGATACGGGGTCTTTTCTCTGATGCGGATGAATACCTTCGTTGAGGTTGGTTTATCGTTTGCTATTACCAGTTTTCAAAGCATAACAGCTTCTGGTTATCTTTTTGGAGTTTGATTTACTTATGCATTTATTTATCTCTTTAAAATATGTGCAATAGTTGTAGCTACTATGAAACTAGTTATTGCTGTTCTTGCTGCATCCAGATGTGACATGGAAATTTGAAGTGCACTGCTAGACATGCTTGTGCTTTCATACAAATAAAATGTGTTAAGGCATATGAATGTTGTTAGATATGTTCGATTATCGTCAGCTTTGATCTATCCAGTATGATGACGTCTAAGCATACTCTATTCGTATGATGATGATTCAATATATTATGTGGGTGATACTATTGGTTCAGAATTTATTGTTCTGGGTTCCTTTGGTGATATGGTTGCACATATGATTTGCAGGCGACAGTTGATAAGTTTTTGAGGTATTATGAAGGTTTTGAATCCCGACCTGTGTTTGACAGTGTGGAGGGGATGCTTAAATGGGCTGGACTGTACAATCTGACAACAAGTGCTTTGGGTGAGGAATTGGTGGAAGTTGGATTGTCTCCTTTACTTATTGAAGAACTTGTAACTGTGAGATATTCAACTCTCTCTTGTCATACTTATTATGTGCCATATTTCTTTCATCATTCTCTTTGTTGATTATGATTTAACTTTGCTTTCAAATGCTGATAATTATGAACTATCATTGACCTACAGCTTGGAACACTTGTGATTTGCTTCTGCTCCTTTGCCGTATGCCTTTATTTTGGCAATGCACCCAAAGTTTGTCCTGCAACTTATCATTTTACCATCTCCTCCTCACACTTTTGTTTGTTATTATATTTATAATGAATCCCAACTCTAGCTCAACCTCATTTACGGCCATTATTAGCTGCATAAAGCATTGTAGACAATAAATGTCACTTTAAGATGGCAAGGGTGTGACACTTTATAGTATATTGTTTTTCAAATTCTGTAGTTTTGGATATTGTTGTATTGGGAGCACAGTTTTCTGTGTCTTGGTGTGAAGATTTGTGCACTTGTAATGGTCTAAATATTTTTCAAAGTGCGGTTCAACAACACCTCCTTTTCACCTTTTCCCTCTGTGTGATCTAGATTAGGTCATATAGTTCTTGATATTTAAACCTTTAAATGATAGTTTCACACATCTTTTACCTTTATGCCCTGCTAAAAAAATTCCTCAAGCATTTTGTAAAAGATTTCATACTGCATATGATATATACTATTCCCTCCGTCCCTGCTATCTTTGCCTACTTTCCGTTTTTGGTTGTCCAGCTAACTTTGCCAGCCCAAAAATGACAACAAAAAAATTACGACCTTACCCCTCAATTTCTTTCATTTTACTTACTTTACACTCAAAAAGCACACATTAATTACAAAACTGCCACTCAAAAACATTAAAATAACACATCACATCAAAGTCAACAGTTTTTTCTTAGGATTCGTGCCGGTCAAGGGTGGCAAAGATAAGGGGGACGGAGGTAGTATAAACTTATTATATATCACAACTTTTCTTCTTTTAGTTAAATAATAGCTTCTCTATAAAGTGTAGTAGTGTTCATGATGAGAGCAATTTGAGAAAAAATCTATGCCTCAGAGCTGAAAATATCAAGGAAGAAAAAACAAATTAACTGTTTGTTAGTTAAATATTATACTTTCCCCAAGTAGTTATTAGAATGACAAGAAATGCCAAGATCATATTTTGGTGAGTGCCGGTGATGGTCAAAGTTGAGTGATTTTTTGCTCAAAATTATTGAGTGCTGTTTTCAACTGATTGCAAAATTTATCTTGCTTGTCCAGGTGATCACAAGAATAAATTATGGACAAAGTGTGAACATTAGTGGACTTGCGGGTGCAGTTTCCTTGGCTGGATCTGGAGGCGGTTTATGGTCAGTTGAAGGAGGAAACTGGCAGATGGCTGCTGGATTAATCAACCGTTCAGATGTTGAGCTACACCTTCATGAAGAGATAGAATCTGTGTCTGACCTGGGTGATGTTTATGAGCTGAACTCCACGAAAGGAAAGAGTTACAAATGTCAAGTTACTGTGGTTGCCACACCATTGGATGAATTAAATATTATTTTCAATCCTGAAATATCAATACCTCCAAGAAAATTACAGCACACACATGCAACTTTTGTTAGAGGCCTGTTAAATCCTGTGAGTATATCAAATATTCTTGATCTAACATGTCCTCAATTTTTATACTAGCCACATTTCTAATTTAAGGATTTCCTCTGATCAGGTATATTTTGGTCTGGACATGTTATCAGATATCCCTGAACTAGTGGGTACGATCGAATCTGCTGATCTGCCATTCACAAGCATCAGCATTCTTAGGCAACATGACAAAGATATAACTTACAAGATATTCTCTCGTGAACCTATGGCAGATGCCTTACTGGATGAAATTTTTAGGTAATCACTAATTTAATTTTGAGGCATTTACATGACAGACTAGAGCTAATGTCTGAAACAAAACAAACTGCCTTTTTTGTCTTTAGTACAAAGTCAACCACAACCAAAACCCACTAGCTGGGGAAGTGCAAGTAGGGCATCTAAAAAAGATAATTAGAACATTATTAATGTAATGGGGGTGGATAAATGCAATTGAATATACAGGGATAATGTGATATTGAGGGAGAGTACGTGTTAAAAGTGAATTTTACCACATACACTTTATTGTGTTGGGTGAGGGCTTGAAGTTGCGGTTTTGTGCAAATCCCCAAGTATACAAACACCTAAAAGTGACACTAGAGCTGTACCATTAGCAATTCCAGTCATCTTGAGGCAAATCTGTGAGGTCACTGCTATATCTGATGTCAAAACTTGACTGCTAAAAGAGCACAAGATATAGGTCCTCAATGGAATTATCACACACACATTTTCTTTATCTCCAGTCTGTTAGTGAAGTCCTGTACTGCAAATGGTATATTTAACTTGCTTAGGCTTATTTATTTATTTGTTTTTTTACCCCAGTAGATTGTTTTTGAGATCCAGGAATGCCTAAAGATTTGTGCCCTTTGTGGATATGAAATAGGTTTACTGACAATACTCATTCTTGAAACCTGTTGCTGGAGAAGCCACGGACTATTTCCTATTCTCTTACCCCAACAGCCCCTCGTTCTAACAAAGTTCAATCTTGTGTTAGTTAACATACACTTTGTATGTTCATTTCCTTTGTGTATCAAGAAGAGCAGTCAATGTTAGTTAGGCAAACCCAATCTACACCAATTAAGGTGCAGGTTGGAGTTAATCTGCTACTCTTGTCTCTGTCTATAGTACTGGAGTAGGAAAAAACAACCAGAAGAAGCTTGCAGATGAATGATTGATGAAGGCATTAAACGATGAAATTCATCTCTTGGACAAGAAGTTCTACTTATATTGGTGCTTGCGACTCTTTCTTGTCTCCTTCAATATGATCCCATGCATATATCGCAAATAATGTTCTATGTTGGCTCTATCTTCTGTAGTTTCTGTCATTAATATTTCTGGTGTGGGAATGATGTACACATTAGACCCATGTTAGCTAACAAGCACCTAGGTTTCAATATTGATTTACAACTGTAAAGATAAATTTAAACTCTCTGATGGCTTTTCTAATTTTCTTATTGCTTCTCTTACCCTTTGATTTACAGTGCGAGAGTGGAGACGATCAAAATCAACTGGGGTGCTTATCCTCATTACCAGGCACCTGAGAGATATGCTCCGTTTATTTTAGATGGTAATCATCTATACTATGTTAATGCATTTGAGAATGCAGCTAGCACCATGGAAACAAGCTCCGTTGCAGCTGAGAACATAGTGCGCCTTATCCTTTCAAGACTATCACTATCAGGAGAGCTCAACAACAGTTCATCCAACTTGAAGAGCTGCAGGAATGATTCATCTCAACTCCATTCAGAATTGTGAAAAGTTAGTGTATATACATGTATTGTGTAGAGTGATTGTTTAGCCTTTGCTGGGGTGCATTAAAAAACACAAACAGTTCAGTAATGGTTCCTCTGGCATTACAGCCTGTAGCACAATAATGATGTCTATAGATCAAACTATATTTTGCATAAATACCAATTCCATCTCTCTATAGTATACTTCATTTTTGTAGTTTTGGCTGCACATTGTATCAAAGGAAGAAAATAAGACGAAAATCCCACTAGTATCTCTATGGTCCTTTTTCTTGTGTGACCCTTTGCCACTGTTTGTAATGAAGATAAAGCATTTTCTGTTCACAGCTTATTAAGTTGTTGAGAGTAATAGCTTGTGTAGATCACTACCTATTTTGACAAATTATGATGACTTCGTTTGATGGCGTGTGTTATTTTTGTTTCGTGTTTTTTTTTTTTTCTCTTTTAATTGTTATGTGGATAATGTGGTGTTACATTCGTTATGTTTCATACCTCATTTTGGATCTCACATTTGTAGCATGTGTACGTTTACATTTTGACGAGATTGTTAAAGCTAGTTTGATGACATGATGATTGATGTCTTTATATAGTACTCTTAATATGTTGTGTATTGCCAGAAAAAGTGAAGTGGTTTCTTGTCAAGTCGTCTCACGATCGTATCACATGAGAAACGTCTGTTATCTATTCCGAAGTAGGTCAAGTTGACATATTAATCGAACCATGACAAAAATTCGACTCTTCCTCCCACACTTCTAATTTGAATTCCATTGTAGTTGCCCATGGTAATCTCCATCTTTATTTTAGGTGTTTGGAAATCCACTTGAAATAGTAGTCCCTAAATTTGATTTGAATATATAATGGGTACTGTGACAGGTTGTAGATGAGATTGAAATGTCGTAATATTTGTCCACACTTCAAATTACTACGTACATGTAACCAAAGAAATGAATCATAATGCATCTTATAATCTTCGACATAGGAGATATTGGCTAATTTATTAGCCACAACATTAACTTGAGGTTAGAATATGTGAGAGTTGTTCAACAAGAGGCATAGTCAAATGGTAAGGGTTTGGGTGATGTTGAGAGAAATCCTCCGGCAAGGCTGGTTCAAACCCTGCGTGGGACAGGGTTTTCATTGAAATATTATGGGGGTCTGTCCTAGGGTTTATACCTATTGACTTTCTCCCACAGTTGTCTGCTAGACTGCTACTTAGACACATCCGTCGATTTACATCCCATCCATCCAGGCCAACAGTAGGATGGGAGAGTTCTTCATCTCTCTCTAATTAAAAGAATATGTGAAGAGTTTTAAAAAATATTTCTACCATGAGTTCAACTTAAACACATACGTCGATTTACATTCCATCCATTCAGACCAACAATCGGATGGGGGAGTTCTTCATCTCATCCTAATTAAAAGATATGTGAGAGTTTAAAAAAATCTTTCTACCATGAGTTCATGACAATTTTCCTATGGTTCACTTGGATAGGTGGATTTGAAGAAAATTTTGAAATTTATGGTAGCAAATTCAACAATGATGTTTCATGAGGATTTGAAATTCATCAATTTCATTTTGAACTAATTTTTGAGTCATTTTGGTGTATTTTAAATTCACTCTTAACTTTGTTGTAAAATATTGATCTTGTGTGTATCTCTTTCTATGGATCAATATAACAAAACAATTGTATAATAACAATGAAAAGAGAAAAAGACAGGATTGAGAAGATGAAAATTTTATTCGTCAACATTATTCATTCATTTGAATACAATATATATACAAGAATATATGAATTTCAAAGGTCATAAGAAATAAGGAGTGTTAAGAGTAATGTCCACATTATCATATCATTTATAACACTCTCCCTTGAACATTACGACTTGATGTGCTCGCCTCATTAAAAACTTGCTAGAAAAATCCAATGGGGAAAAAATAGATGAGAAAAGAGTACATGACAAACAAGTTTTCAATATGTTACACTAGCTGCTTCGCTAAAAACCTTTAACTAAGAAACGGCCTTATGGAAAAACTTAGTGAAATAAAAAGGATCACATCCACTAGTCTTCAGGACCTAACCTTTAAGGTTAAAAGAGTAAAACTAATGATCTTCAAGACCTAACATTCAGAATCATTTTGAAATTATCGCTCCTCTTGAAGACAATGGTCTTCCAAGCCTATGCATTCCAATACCATGAACATATTTTTCAAAAGTAGACGTAGGTAAGGATTTTGTGAACGAATTTGCAAGATTGTCCCTTTATATAATAATTTCACCACTCTTCTGGAACTCATGCGGATAAAGGAATTTAGGGGCTATGTGTTTTGTTAAGTTTCCTTTAACATACCCGCTACTCATTTGTGTAACACAAGCTGCATTAACCTCATAAAGTATAGTGGGGGATATATCAGTTCTATAAATGCCACATAACTCACAAATGTGCGTCATTAAAGATTTTAACCATACACATTCTCGTGATGCCTCATATAGAGCAATAATCTTTGAGTGGTTTGAAGAACTTGTAAGTATAGATTGTTTGACAGACTTCCACCACAGAGAAAAACATAACCACCACATGAGATAGCAGTTCCACCATAGAGAAAAACATAACCAGTGTGGGATCTGGCGTTATGGGGATCTGACATGTAACTAACATCCGAGTAACCCACCAATGACTTATTTTGATTTCTTGTGTAATATAAACCAAGATCGTGTGAACCCTGAAGATACCGAAGAATATGTTTAATGCCATTCCAATGTAGGAGAAACACTAAATTTGACTAGTAAGTTGATCGTAAATACAATATCAGGTCTGGTGCAATTTGCATGGTAAAGTAATGCGCCAATTGCACTTAAGGAACTTCGGGCCCTAATATATATTCAGTATATTCTCTAGGTCTAAATGAATCTTTATCCACTTCAGGTGGTGTACTAGTGGATGAGATTTATCTATGTAAAATCTTTACAAAACCTTTTTCAAATAGGTCAACTGATGTATCAAAATTTATTTAAGGAGATGCTCGATCTGGCAGACTGAGATAATATTTGGTTTTACTTAAAATTTTCATTTTGAATTCATCTTTTAAGTTTTTACTAGCTTCTTCAATTTCCTTACACGCGCAATGAAAAATATATCCTTTATGTAATATATTTGATACAAAAAATATCTGAAGACTTATTTATAAACGCGCAATGAAAAACATCGTTTTTTGTATATCCTTTATTCAGGAGGAATTCACTTAGTTGATTATATCACATCCATCCCAACTGTTTTATGCAATATAATGTGTTAGGAACCTTTGTATAGATTTTGATAAAGACAAAACGTGTAATAGATAGGAAGTAGTAACCTTGTACTTAGGATTTTCAATGTAAAAGTTTTTGTTAAGTTAAGGATGCTGCCTGAAGATTGGAAGCTCACTGAAGGAAGCTAAATCTCACTAATCAAAATGCAGTGAACTAAGAAGGAACTCTACAAGAAGCTTGCTGAAGCATGATGATCTTATTGATCTCTACAGGAAACTCGCCTAAGCATGCTGATGAATAGAAGAAGCTAGCTGACCTTACTGGATACTGTAGGAGGCTAATCGAGCACACTGCATACAACAAGCTAAGTTCCAGTAAACGACAAAGAAGACTTGATCGTCCTGAAGGACCGTTTTTTCTGAACCAGCACCCCCAATTCACCCAAATGAATATTAAAAAAGGAGCCAATAAGAGAATAACACCTGGAAGGATTCAGGAGACAAAAAAGACGATTCAGCAGAATAAAAGGCAGTGTGTAACGGTGTACCAGAATGCACAGCATTTGTACGAGCCAATCACAGCTCGACACCTCACTGATCAGGAAATTACTTTCTTCAAAGGGTGAAATTTCCTGAAGCCTATAAATAGATGAAGAGTGCACCTGAAATAACAACTGAAACTCACGAGCTTTCAAGCAAATTTCCTAAAGTCTCAAGCATTCAAATCCTTAAAGTTTCAGTCACTCAATCTATCAGCAGCAAACAATCCAACTACCTGAGCTACCATACCAGAAGCTTGCTGCACTCCGAGTTGTAGAAGACTTATCTTTTATTCTTCATTGATTGTTATAGGAGTCTCTTAGCAGAGGATAGTTCCTGCTAAGTGTTTTCACTCTTATTAGAAGAGTAGGAGTCTTGTGTGGGCTATTGTATTGGTCTAACAGTAACCTGTGTGGGAGACTGCTAATCTTATTAAGGTGTGATTGTATTAGTTGAGTCTTTGTAAATTAATCGACCTTTAACAAAGTTCCTCATGTGTGAAAGGAGTAGAGTGGACTTAGAGGGATTACTCCACCCTCGAACCACTATATATCGTGGTGCTTGTTTATCTGTTTACTTAAAGCTTTCTGCATATCTTATATCTGTCATACAACATTCTTGTGTTTTCAGAAAACATCATATTTCTAAATATTTTCTGCTGCACATAAAACTCTTTGAAGTTCCTCTAACTACTGCTTAAGCAGTAACCTTTGATCAGAAGCAGCAAGCTCTATAGCTTACTGGTCCCTGCAGGAACTTATATTTTTTGGAGTAAAAAGTTTGAAATTTTTAGAAGGTTTATTCACCCCCTCTAAATTACTAATCATGACCTTCAACAACCATGTTTTATCAAGTGAACTCTTATTTCCAGTTACTAATGAAATAAGTTTATCATTATTTACAAATCTCGAATAACTAAGGAGTAGCAATGAAATCACGTAGTACCTTGATTTCTATAGTATACGGTTCACTCTCATTATGATCATCAAGATGATCAATTAAGCCATGAAAATGTCCAAGGTAATGTTATAGATAAAAATAATGTATAAAAATATCTCTTTAGAGTAGTAACCACACAATTTAAAGATGAATAGCCAAATAAGAGATGTTGGAAATGAATGTGGTGTATTTGAAAATAACTTGAAAAAAAAATAGAGAAAGTCGAGGCAAGAGTTGAACTCTTTCTCCGTAAGACGATATTACCCCGTATTCAGTGCTTTACGGTTTACGACACACGTCCCCAAGATACAACGACTTACTAACTTAAGGATCGCAGCACAACGAATCCAAAATTTTTTCGGCGAATAAAAGAAATATTTGGAACTTTTTAGGAAAAGATGGAAAGAATACTACAATTGCTAAAATGCTATGAATGCAAGTTGTAGTGGAGTGAATAAAATGATTGAATGCTAGCTGGGCCTATTTATAGAAGTTGAATAGGTGTTGTGTCTTTTCATAATAGACACCTGTTTGGTTTGAATTAATGTCTTTTCATGATGAGACACCTTTTCATGAAATGATGTCTTTTCATGATTAGACATCTATTTGTTTGAATAAAGTATTTTCATTATTAGACACCTCTTTCTATGAAACAATGTGTCTAATTGGAATGGTTGCATCCCTTCAATTTGGGTTGCATCAATTCAATTCAAACTCACACCCCTTCACACCTCTTCAATTTAAGTTGTCAACTTTAAGTATTAATTTCTCATTCATCCGAAATTGGATTTGAGAAAATAAATACTCTAAATTTATCTACTCGAAACGTAGATTTTAAATTTGCAACTTAATTTCATTTTTGAAAAATGAAACACTATGTAATCAAATTGTTCAAAGATTGTGTTAGAACATATTTAAGTATGTTTTGATGAGACAAAACCATAGAATAGTAACCCTCAATCTATATGCATAACGTATCTTGTAAGCTTACTGCAACGAGGTTACTGCAGAAAGATATGACAGAGAAAAACTTCAAAGGAAGGAGACTGCATAGAATGGTGAAAGGAATCTGGTAGACTAAAAAAGATACTGCTTACTGCAGGAAGGAGACTTCAAAGGAAGGAGACTGCAGAGAATGGTGAAAGGAATCTGGTAGACTAAAAAAGATACTGCTTACTGCAGGAAGCTACCTGGAAGAGATTATGCCTAAGCATACTACAAAGCAGCAAGCTATCGAAGACTCAAGCTACCTAACAGAAAGCTACCTGGAAGAGACCATGCCGAAGCATACTGCAAGGTAGCAAGCTACAGAAGCCTCACGCCACCTAAGAACAAGGCTAAGAAGAGAGCTACAAAGCAAGCATGAGAATGAAGTTAGAAGTTACCAATAGAGAGAAGAAGAATGGAGCCAATCAAATGAAGACACGTGGAAAGCAAAAAGCTGGCGTGTATCAGAAGGAATGCGGTGCATCTAATGATGGAAACATACCCACCTTCAACGGGCAGATTTCCTAATCTATAAATAGAAGAAGACTGAAGATTGAGAAGCAGAGAGAAGAGCGCAAAAGAGAGCGCAAGAAGAGAGATAAAATAATAGAGAAGAAAAGAGCGTAAGAAAGAGTGCAGAAAAGAAGGGGAAGAACATATAAAAGAAGAAAAGAGAAAAGAGTGTATAAAAGATAAAAAGAAGAGTAGAAAGCTCATACACTCTAAACCCCAGAAACGCTAGAAATCTTAGCCACTCAGTCGAGCAGCAAGCGACAGCAGAGCAATCTGCAAAAGAAGCCAAAGCTTGCTGCATCTAGTTGGAGAAGAAGACAAACCTTTTAAGAACTGTCTCGGAGTGCTTAGTCAGGATTAGGATCCTAATAAGTTGTCCTCTTTCTGAAGGAGAAAACAAGGATCCTGAGGGGTCAGATAGGATCCTGTGTGGGTCAGTTAGGAGAGTAGACAAGCAGCTGTGAGTAGCTATGTGTAGGCCTGCTACTTACTTGTTAAGTCTGTGTTGTATAGATAGGACTATGTAAATCAATAAAATTAACAAATGTTCCCTCTTGAGAAGAGGCAGAGAAGATGTAGAAGAATTACTCCACCTTCGAACCTCTATATATCTATGCGTTGATCTGTGCTTATTGTTCTATCTGCATATCCTATTTTAGATGCACATCTCCTATTCTTATGTTTTCAGTTAAAGAAAGCTTCCGTAGTATAACTCTGATAATACCTACAGTAACCTCCCAAAAGATTACTGCAGGTTACTGCTTCTGAACGTAAGTCCTTGCAAAGAAAAGAAAAAGTTTGAAAATTGAGTAGGCTTATTCACCCGCCCCTCTAAACCTACTACCACTTGGGGACCAACAGATTAGTCAACACCAACTTTTCCAAACCAATTTCCAACAAGAGAGTGATACAAAACTCTCTAAACAAATATAATTAGCCAATCATAGGTGGTATCTTCATGATGCAGAACTTTAAACCAATAAACTAGCTAATATTATTTATAAAGGGACTACTACATAGATTGTGTATAAAAATCAGAACTAGAAATCACATATGAACCGTATAGGTAAGATGACCGGTTTTATGGAACAAAATTCAAAATTTTAAGACTATGGCATCATATTGTAGCCATAATAATCAATTGGAAATTTAAACTAATATAATGAAAAATACCTTGCAGGAAAGACACAAATTTTTCCTAGGGCACAACTCAGATTCAGGTAGAGAAATGTGCTGATAACGTATTGTAAAATAACGATCTCGTGTATAGTATCTTCTATGGATCAATATAACAAAACAATTGTATAATAACAATGACAAGAGAAGAAGACAAGATTGAGAAGATGAAAATTTTATTCATCAACATTACTCATTTATTTTGAATACAATATATATACAAGAATATATGAATTTCAAAGATCATAAGAAATGAAGAGTTTTAAAAGTAATATCTACATTAACTTATCATTTATAACAAATTTGAGTGGATTTGAAATCCAATCATCATATATTCTAAATTTTAAATTACTATATCTAAACGCAACCATAATTAATTTTCTTAGTCAATGAAAATTGGATGCAAGGTTGTTATACAACTTGCTTGATACTTTTGATCTGGGCCCTAAAGATATAAATTATCGATGATTTCATCTTTTAGATTTTTAGTTAATAATTCTATCTTGTAGGTCTTGAATAGATAGTTTTTATCTTTTGACTAAATTGATAATTAATTATAAAACACAATTATTTCTATACACCAAGTGCATGGGTCATGATCCATGCAATCTGGATCATATGACCAGGAAAGGTGATTTTCATGCCCAAAACGAGCTGGCATGCGCCCCCAAATCTCGCTCAAATCCTAATTTTGTTATATGACATTTTAGTTATTTCGTCTAACCTTTTAGTTATGCTCGCCTAACCTTTTTGTAATGTTCACATAACCTTTATGGTATGTTCGCGTAACATTTCTATTCTGGTAGTTTAATATTTTACAGAGTAAGATAAATATATATTACCTTTTAAATCTTTATATTATAATAACTTAACCTTTACGTTATAATAATTTAATTTTTATATTATAATAAAATAACTTTTATATTTTCCAAAGGTTATGATAGTTGTACATAAAAGTTTTATCAATATAACATAAAGGTTAAGTTATAACAATATACAAGTTTTTAGTTATATTACATGATTGAAATAATTCTAAGTATATAATTAATTTTAAGGTTTTAATACCTTTTAAACTTTTAAGTTGTAATAATGTAACATATACGCATAATAATATTAACATTTATGTTATATTAACATAACTTTTATATTATTCTTTAAGTATAAAAAGGTTATGATATTTATATATAAAAGTTACATCAACATAACATGAAGGTTAAATTATCATAACATAAAGGTTTTCAGCTATATTATCTTACATTTTATATTTAAAAAAGTCTATGTATATTAACTTAAAAGTTATGATATTTGTACAAAAAATGTTATAGTCATATAACATAAAGGTTATACTCATATAACAAAAAGGTTACCACATAAATTAAACAATAAACAAAAAATTGGACGAGGATCCGGATCGAATTCGACCCGACCCGACCCGCAGACGCCCAGTTGCATGAATCTAAATTCATGCAAACAGTGCACGAGAACAATACTCATCCTAAAAAACTTATTTTTGAATAATTAGATTAATTTTGTTTGGTTTGGTTTTGAGTGAAAAGTGACTGAAATAGTCGAACTAAAATATATAAATATATATCATATGAATATAATTTATTTATTTTAGAAAATATTATCATATGAATATGTGTTTGTATAGATATATACTACATCCGTTCCGGTTGAACTTGCCTAGTTTGACTAGACACGGAGGTTAAGAAAAAACAGTTGATTATTATTTTTTAAGATAATTGGGTGACATTTTTGTAATAAGGGTGAAATATAGGGATATAAGTGTTTGACTTTTGTGACATTTTAAAATTATTTTTGACTTTTGAGTAACATTTTGTAATAAGGATGAAATATGAGAATATTCATATTTGACTTTTGTTGTCATTTATGGGCTGACAAGTTCAGTTGGGACAAACTAAAATGACAAGTAGACAAGTTGAGTTGGGGGACGGAGGGAGTATCATCTAAATATATATTTTTATTGTTGGAGAATTTGGTTGTGCTTTCTTTTGTTAAATTTCAAAATTAGGGGTGATTAATAATGTTCGAAGACATTAAAGTTTGTTTTGCTATTTTTGTTTGAACTTTGATCTTATTTTAGACTTCGATTTGATGTTATTTTACTATTTTGTTTAAAATTAGATTTTGATGGTTGGAGTATTTAATTTATTTAAGAATTTCATCATAATTAGTAAGTTTTAACTATGAGAAATGAGAAAATATTAATTTTGGTTATTTCACTTTTAGCCGACTGATTTTAACTATTTCGACACAATTTCAAATTGGTTGTTTTCTTAATTCGGTTCGGTTTGGTAGCTGACTCGACTTATGCACACCTTTCTTATTAGATTCCTATAACTCTACTTTGTTTTTTGTTTTTTTTAAACTTTATCTACTTTTTTGACATTCATCTTTTGAAAATGAAATAATACAACATCACAACATCGTCTATTTTATCTACAATTTTTGGTGTGATAATCACATCTTAGCTATATTTTATTATATATATAACGAGCAATTTTCTTGTGCATCAGTTGCACATGCAACTAGCAGATTCGGTCCAGGTTGATTCTGATCTATGCAATTTTCTTTTAAAAAAAACATTGGTCTTTATATTATGTTTATCATCCTCAACAGCTTGCTTCTTGATCATTGCCTGCTTTCCATCATCCTTTTAAGTAGAGTTCTCCTTGGATGGTTCATTTGATGGATTCTTAAACTCAACTGCTGTTATCTTCACATCAATCATATTCCTCTATGAGAACAAAGAAATCTTCTGACTATACATATTCATGATGTGAGCTTGAGAGAGATGTGTTTTCAGAACGGGATCTGGAAAATGACTAGTGCAAGTTGGTTTTTAATCCAACCTGCTCTGATACTACTTGTTGGTCCCAAGTAGCTGTAGGTTTAGAGGGGGGAGGTGAATAAACCTACTCAAATTTTTTAAAACTTTTACTCCGAAAAACGGGTAAGTTCAAGGGTGAGCTTTCAGCTTCACAGAAGCAGCTTGCTTGAACTTCTAGAGTTAAATGCAGTAACCTTTTGGGAGATTACTTCGGAACTTTGAGAGTTGTGTAGTGGAAAATCTCTCTTCTAATGAAAACACAAGTGTGAAAGATATGTTTTTGATCTGGATATGCAGTTAGGTAGATTAGAAGGATTTAAACACATAAATATATAGATGTTTGAAGGTGGAGTAATCCTTCTACATCCTCTCTGCCTCTTCTCAAGAGGGAACTTTGTTAATCTTGTTTGAATTACACAACCCTAGCTATTACAACACAAACTTAATATATGAGTAGCAAGCTTTCACACAGATACTTGTCTACCCGACCAACTGACCCACACAGGATCCTTACTTTCTTTTTCAGAAAGTGAAAAGTTTAGCAGTAACCTAATCCTAGCACTAAGCACTCCAAAGATAGTCCTTAAAAGGTTGTTATCTTTTCTTCAACTATATGCAACAAGGTTTGACTTCTATTGTAGGTTACTCTGTTGTAGCTTGCTGCAGGACTGAGCGGCTGAACGATCTATACGCTTTCTAAAGATAGGAGAACTTGAAATCTCGTATAGTGTTTCTTTTCTTTAGTGTGTTTGAACTTCTTCATTCCTTCTCTTTTAATCCTATACACTCTCTCTCTTCTTCAGTCTTCAGTCTCTTCTATTTATAGGTTAGGAAATCTGCCCGTTGAAGTGTGGAGGTTCCCAACATTTAATGCGTTGATCCTCGCAATACTTTTTATGATCTTCATAGTACAATTGCATTTAATGCGACTGTTCTTCTTTGATACACATCAGCTTTGTACTTGACATGTGTCTTCATTTGATTGACTCAAATCCTTTTCTTTCTATTGGTAACTTTAGCTTTCTTCTTGTACTTGTGTTGATTCCTTCTTTTATTCAGCTTTGTCAAGTAACCGAAGCTTCTGTAGGTTGCTTATTTGTAGTATGCTTGATGTGGACTTCTCTAGGTAGCTTTCTGCAGTAAGCAATATCTATTTAGTTTACCAGTCTTCTTCATCTTTCTCGGCAGTGTCCTTTCTTTGAAGCATTCCCTGAAGTATCCTTTCTGCAGTGACCTTCCTGTAGTAACCTTATAAGACATATAGATTATACAGATTACTGGAGGTTGCTTTTCTAAGGTTTTTGTCTAATCAAAACATACTTAAGTATTTCCTAACATACTCCTATGTTATGTTATTCATACATTTATATATATATATATTTCATACCATATGTTAATACTTTAACTCAAAAAAAAAAAAAAACCCCTTAATTTTGTCACAATTTGGAAACGTTTACCTTTACATGATATTACTCATACATTTAAGTGATATTATTTATACTTTTATAATATCAACATAACCATACATTTATATAACATATAAATGTACAACTAATATATAATATAACTAAAATGTGTGACTAACATAACTGAAATGTATGACAAATATAATTAAAATGTATGAATGACATTAGTATATATTTGTCTAAAAATATGTTAAGCTACAACTAAAACCCTAAAGATATGACCAACATAACACATAAGTACAACATTTAGGAGTGAATTTGAGTGGGTTTGGACACACCCATCCAGACAAATAGGGGCACTTGGGTGGCGCATTCGGATTGGTCTAGGTTGGGTTGTGTTGAGTAGATCTATACAGTTGATGCATAAAAGTTTTTGTAAATTTCAAAAAAAGAAAAAGAAAAAGCAAGAGTATCATAATCCAGTAGAACTCGAAACTTGAAGCTAGATTTGCAAAATCCACCTACGTCTCATTCCAAATATGAGGGGAAAAAGGCAAAATCACTAAAATGACACTTAATTCGAAGTGAAGTTTAACCTCCAGACCAATACTAATTTGAATAGAGGAAGTAATATTCAAGATTTTTTAATATTACTATTATTAAAAATGAGTCTTGCATGATAATATCTCACAGAACTACTTACATGAGATGGGTCAACACTCACAACTCAACTCGTATTCCACAATTCACATGTTAATTTATCAAAATACATTTAAATTGTAGGTAAAAAAGATTTGTATCATGAAAATTATCCATAAAATTATGTTATATACGTTTTTATAATAAATTAAATTAAAAAAAACACATATTACATGAGTTGTATACTAAGTATAGATATATAAATACAATTATTGAATGGTAAGCACAAGTTAGGAATGTTGACGAGTTCCAAGTCAAAAGCGGCTGGTAGCTAATGCCTTTCTGACACCCTCACCACTTCATCTTTCTCCTCCTCCATTATCAATTACGATTCTCAAAATATATGTTTTTTCAAATGTGAACAATAAGGATTTTATGTTTTAAATCACTTTACTTTATTAATTACATGAATATATAACATTTAAAATTGTTTCTAGAAAAAGAGTAGTAGAAAATGAATAGTAATATTAGTACAATAAACAATTAATATTTTTGGCGGGCCTTCGGCTGCAATTCTCTCTCCTTTCTCATTTCTCAACTACCAACTCAATATCAATTTCCCACTATCTTCTTCTTCTCATCATCATTCTTCTCATCAATCTTGCTAATATTTGAATTTCTTTTCTTTTTTGATATTGAGATTCTCTTGAGTTTTGTATGATCACTGATATTAGAAATCTTGGCTTTCTGAGAGAGAGAGAGAGAGAGAGAGGGGGATGGGAGGGCTGTGTTCAAAGCAGGCTGCATCATCAAATCCATATGCAGGGAAGAAGATAAATTCAGAGAAACAGTATGAAGAAAGGCAGCAAGTGCAGAGAGATAACAGCAGTAAGATTTTGATGGCTCAAGAGTCCATGGAGAAGCCTAAAGAATCCCCAAAATCGTCGTCGCCTCGATATTCAAATGTCAGTGATGATGAATTTTACGATGGGATTCCGCGATATCACAAGAGTTTGTACCAGAAATCAAGATCCTTGAGGTCTGCTAAGGTGGGTTTGCCCTTCTGCTTCTTCCTTCTGCTTTTATTCTGCCATTTTTAAGTGTTATTCAATGGATCAATAATGCTTTCTTCTCTGCATTTGTTTGGTACGAGGGTCAACGTTGAATTGCTTGCTTCTTCTTGTTTCCCCATGATTAGGATTTAACAACTATTTTGGGTCTGGGAATTGCATATGTTTTGACCATGTTTTGATGTATTGATTTGGCATTGTGTTTAGCATTATAATAGAGAAGCTTCAATTGGTATGATGATTGGGAGGTAATACATTATGCCTGGTCACTCGAACGAGAACTTACCCGTTTTTAGGTGGTTGGTGTTCTTGAAAACACTTGAGGAACAAGGTGGCTTGAGCTAAAGAATGTGGAATTGATTTTCAAGTAGAATAGAGATTCCTGTTAATCCTATTATGATTGATCCTTTGAAGGAAATCTTTGGCAGTGATGAACTCTAGTGTTTGTGGACCTAAGTTCTTAGATAGCAATTCTTAGACTGAGAATAAACTGGGAGGAGATTAAAAAATATGTAGTCAGCTTCTTATTTTTTGTTTCAGTTTCATTGAGGTTCTCCTCAGATTTTTGTTCAGCCCAATTGTTAAATTGTGTAACAGAAGATGATGTATTTTTGTCCTTTTCTTATGATTAATTAGAAGAAGTAGCCCAGTTTTGTTTCTAAAGTTACAACCATTTCTTCTCTCTGCATGAAAATTGCTATACGTACTTCAGATACCACATACTTCTTGTTAATGGGGTTGGCATGCTGTTTTCTAAACTTTTTACTTTCAACAATATAGTGTTCAATGCTCTCTTCATTCCTTATATTCTGTTTTCGACAGAATTAGATGAATGTCAGTGGGTGTTGTATACTTGATTCAGCATCTAGGCAAACTCAGTTGACCTGTTGAAACTATTTAAGTTGTAATAAAAAAAGGTTATGATAAAATTTTGTCATTGGCTTATCTGGTGATCTTTACTTACTTTTATTGCCTTTAATGAAATAATATCCTGTTGTTATCCCTTAACAGAGCCTCAAGGTTAAGAAATTAAGGCTTCCTTGATGACTGGGTGAAATCTTGGTGGGTAATTTAAGACCAATTGATTTTGTGGTTTCCTATAAATATTATGTTGAATTTAAATGCAAGGTTGGCGTTCAATCTCTTGAGAGTGATTTGAACGTTTCAATTGAGAGTTTTTGTATATGAAGTATGAACAGATTTTCAAGAACTGTACAAAGTTATTTTTAGACTGTCCCAGTAAATGTCATTCAAAAACCTTTGCAGGTTTCAGAAGTGGGTTTGATATTAGGCAGGGCGGGCAGTGCTGGACTTGGAAGAGCGGTAGAAGTTTTGGACACACTTGGGAGTAGTGTGACGAATTTGAACTTAAAAGGTGGTTTTGTTTCAGGACCAGCAAATAAAAATAATGAACTTTCTATTCTAGGATTTGAGGTTGCCAATACAATTGTTAAAGGTTCGAGCCTTATGCAATCACTTTCAAACAGAAGCATACGGAAACTGAAAGAAGTGGTTCTTCTTGAAGAAGGTGTTCAAAAGTTAATCTCAGATGATATGGAGGAACTTCTAAGGATTGTTGCATCAGACAAAAGGTTAGTAGTGGAGTTATCAGATTTAAGTTACATGATGCCTATGCACTGGAGTTTTCCATGATTGTATACGTAATTTCTAATTTTTGATGGTTAAAAACATGATTTTAATTCTATGGAAACAGGGAGGAGCTAAAGGTTTTCGCAGGAGAAGTGATCCGCTTTGGAAATCGTTGTAAAGATCCTCAGTGGCACAACTTGGATCGGTTCTTTGAGAAGTAACGTACTGAAGCTTTATATCTTATCAGTGTTTTTATGTTTGAAGTATTTGCTTTTACTAATCGGCTGCCATTCACTTTCCAGACGTAACAGAAACCGTACGCCTCAGAATCAGCTGAGGGAAAGGGCCGAAGCAGTGATGCTGCAACTAATGACTTCTGTTCAACATACTGCTGTATGTATTACCTCTTCATTATTATCATAATTTGTTGCAGTTTTGACTCTCAGCATCACCTAGTGTCAGCTTGCTTTTTTCTCTGCTGCTTTCTTTTGTTGTCAAAAATATATTTAACTTTGATTTTAAGAAAAGGGGTATAAATATGGTATATATTATTTTCTTTTGTGATCACTCTTCAAAAATCATCATCTTTCACATATGAAGACCAGGTTCCCTTTTTAGTCTTGTAAAGCACATTATGAAGATTAGTTTCCAGAAGATCCTTTTACTCTAGAAGCCTAACAAAGATGTTATGTTAAGCAAGCCATTCAGAGAGGTCTCTTGCTGAACACTCACTTGATCTTCCTCACTTCGTGTAGATTCACATCATATAGGTTGTTAGCACTACGGTTATTTAACACATAGAAGGTTCCGAGTAACTGGATTATCTTGTAAAGTATCATTCCTATGGAAAGACTTGATGCTCATTTCTTTTCAACGTTGTATTTTTCATATTATTGCTCAGTAAAAGCTGACACAAAATTCAAGTCCTTCCTAGATTAATGATGTTTTCTGAATATCCTGGTAGAACAGACAACTTCTCCTAACTGAACTCTTGTTCCTATAGTAATCAACAAATGGGTGCCTGTTTGAATAGTCCTTTTCTTAATAATATACTTTTCTCATCATTAATTTCTTTGAAACCAATAATGAAACTTTACCAGATTACTTGTGCAGCTCAACCCATTTTTGCTTCTCTACCACAGACTTTATATCTGCAGATGTTTGTGATTCTTCAGTGTGTTAAACTTGTGATTGAAATAATTGACAAGATAAGGGTGCATTGATCATATGCATGTTAATTACTACCACGACATGCATGTTAATATACAAAATAAAATATGCAACATATTGTTTCTACAGGAGCTATATCAGGAGCTGCACGTACTTGACAAACTTGAAGAGGATTATCAGCGTAAGCGTTTAGAGGAAATCAGATTCAATGCTGGGCAAAGAGGTAGCTTTTAATTATTATGTGTTCTTATCCCATGAATATTCTTGTAATCCCCTATATAAAAACATTGATTTATGTTCCAACAGAGAAAGCTATCACTAATGCATTCATCCTAGTGGCATTGAGGACCATACCTATAGGCACATGATTGATAGGAAGACAATCATACTCTGATCAACTTCTGCTCTGTTGACACACAAAAGAAATTACATATTTGCTTGATGAATAATATTGTTTATAGTGCTTCAAAAATTGTGGATTTCTCTACCAAAAGTCATCTGAAACAAAAAAACCTGTCTGATTATCACTTACTTAGATCTTAAAATCTTATTTTTGCAAATAGCTTGCCATCTATCATCTATGTAATGAAATGCAGTGTGCTTTCCATATCTCTTGAGCCTTGCATTATAAACTAACACAGATACAAGTACTGGGTTCATACCATCCAAATGAGGGATGATATGTCATGTTCATGTATGCCAATATCCTTTCTCCCACTCATGAAAGAGTTCAGTGACTTGTTAGTTTTTCACTTCTTTAAGTAGATGAATGGAGAATGATATATACAATAGCTTAAAATATATGAAGGAATAAAGCATCATCCATCATAGATATCCATGGCAGTGTGGAAATCATAGTAACATGGAGACCTGAAATAACTGTTGAATTTAGAAACCTTAGCATGTGGCCATTATATCTACCACTCTAATGAGGATTATTACTTGATTATTCTATTGTTTGCTTTTATTACTCATCCTTTGCAAGGTAACTTTTTATTATATGAATTGATGTTTTGGACAGTTAATAGGTGTTCTTATTTCATACAAATATAGGTTTGGCGGTCAAATTTCAAACATCAGTTTTGATGCTGCCTTTTCCAAATAAAAACACGATATTTATTTTACGCTGGACCAAAACAGTGGAAAATCATACTTCATGTCATTTTCTCACCTTTTATGTCTAAACATATAATAATGTGTTATGTCCTGAATTCCTGATGATATATGATTTGACTCTATGGTGGTCCTTTCTTTCTTTTTTCTTTTTCTTCTTTTTCTCTGTTCATTGTAGGAGACAGGGACAACAGCCTCAACGTTCTGTCTTCAGAAATAAAAGGCCAAAAGAAAATAGTGAAGAACTTAAAGAAAAAGTCATTGTGGTCTAGAAGTATGGAAGAGGTAGCTTTCTACTCCCTCCAATCCACAATAAGTGTCTTTTTGGAGTTTTTGTCTAAAATTCAGGAACATTAGATAATGACTATTATACCCTTAAACTTTGGAAGAATATTGGGCAAAAAAGATGAAAGAAATCATACTAGCTTAATTGTTGGCCAAAAAATCACATGTTAGTGAGTTGGAAATGCCAATTTTCATGGGCTGTAGCAAGACTTCAGGCTCCTTCTATGACTGACTTATGCAATTCATACTTTAATCATCCCATAGGTGAATTTTATGGGATAGAGTTGAGAATAATCTTGTAGTAAAGTTGCATAGCCAAAGTCAGTCATCAACTAATGCAAAAATGTTTTAACTTAGGTTTTGACTTTTGAGTTATCGTTCTGAATGAGATGGTCTGTGACAGATAAACCAGTCTACTTGAAACTATCAATCATATTTAAGTTAATATTCAAAATAAAAATGTAAAGGAATAATTAACAGAAAAGCCTGTGTACTGTTGAAGAACAGGTTATGGAGAAGCTTGTAGATACTGTGTTATTTCTCAATCAGGAAATAAACCATACCTTTGGCAATCCAGGTAGAATTTCTATCTTAAACTGTATGCTAACAGAGTGGCTGAAAATATAAATTTTAGTCCACATTTTTTTGCAAGGAAAGTTTGATCATCATTATCATTTGTCCTTTAAATGGATGTGTTTTTTCCATTTGAATAGCCTTGCAAGCTACTAAGAGGATCATATTCTTAAGCTAAATCCTCTGGAATTTATTGTTCTGTTTCAGCAAAGAAATCCTTAGCTATGAACCATATCCTCATGATTTTTCGTTTTCTTATTTGATCGTCAGGAGACAGTGAAACACCAGAAAACGGAATTATCAGCAATCAGCTAAAGTTAGGACCTGCTGGCCTTGCTTTACATTATGCTAATATCATTTTGCTGATCGATGCAATTGTGAGTAATATTTGCACTATCTATTGATGGTTCATGGGATACATCCTTTTTTTTCTTGTGGCTTTAGTCCCAAATTCTTGTTGGATGACATTCCTTGACTATGATTTGTTATTCCAATGAGCAGTTTGAAAATGTTGCATAGCATCTTATTATATTTAATGAACTTTTCAGGGTCTTTCTGTGAAAAGATTACATGTGTTGGGATAATTTGTATTAAAACCATATTTTTCCTCTTCATTAATCTTGCTATAAAATGAGGATGTGTGCCATGTAATCAGGTAGCACGTCCAAGTTCGATGCCTCCAGACACCAGAGAGACATTATATCAGAGCCTGCCACCAAATATAAGAGACTCTTTACGATCAAAGTTGCATTCTTTCCATGTTGAGAAGGAGGTATACATTCTTCTGTTTATCATCGTAATAGCCTGCTAATATAGTTTCCAGTTATTATCTCATCTCTAGCAAGCAGTGTATCAACATAGGCAAGATTGCTTCTCTTCTTCCACTATATGTTTTCAATAATACATTAATTTCATTCTTATTTCTGCAGCTAACAGTGACAGAAATCAAAGCTGAGATGGAAAAGACACTTCATTGGCTTGTTCTCGTCGCCACAAACACAGCTAAGTAAGATCAAGAAACCTTCACCTAAACTTACATTCAGTTTTTTCTAATACATAACTCTCCTAAGCATCTTTTCTTGATTGTTTACACAGAGCCCATCATGGTTTTGGTTGGGTTGGAGAATGGGTAAACACAGGGTGAGTATTGATACTCATTACTTTCGTAATATTTTCTAATCTTACACAAACATTTCTACCATGAAAAACACATGATCTAAATATGCAGGTCTGAATCAAATCACAGGGCAGTGGGGCCTATAGATGTTATGCAAATTGAAACACTGCACCATGCAAAGAAGCAGATAACAGAAGGGTATATTCTTGATCTCCTCACATGGCTTACTCATCTGGTAACAATGTGCAAGTCCAGAGCCAATGGTGGCCGAGCTGCAAGGAGATCCGTGAGATCTCCTGCTAGTTCACCCTCCAAGGAATCAAATCAGCAGACAAGTTGTGAACCACTTATTGAAGAAAGCAATGCAGAAAAGTCGGATGGCAATGAATCGACACCAATAGACGAGCCCTCACTTGGTAAAACCTTGATAGCTCATGGAGATGGCAATGAGAAGTTATTGGATGTTGCTGATAAAAATGTTGAGACTCTTGAATAGAGTTTGTTGTTATGGTTTTTACAACAATCAACTCATCATGTATATAATATATGTATTTACAAGGCTAGAGGTCCTTTCTGTGATTCTCTTTTCAATAAGGGTAAAGTTGGAAGTCCATTGATGTAATGTAATTTCAAATAACAGTATTTACTTGTATATGCAAAATTATACTTCTAATTGGAGGATTTTTTTTTTAATATTTAGCTTTTAGTATTTTGAATTTTTAATCAACTTAATTTCATATTATAATAGATATCAAGATTTTCTAACAATATGCTATAAACTTTTGAGTCGTTCTGAACAATTTATGATAATATATTATTTTTAAAAAAAAATGTGTATATATTATAATAATTCTTGGAAAATAATAAAAATATATATTAATTATATGAACTTTCATTAAAAAAAAACCAAAATAATCAATTTACGAAAAGATGTAAGATGAGAAAATTTAGCTTTGGGATGTATATGTTGAAGAGAGATTTCACCCCAATCATACATCCACGGCATTACATGCAACATAGTGCAAGCTAACTATTTTTTTAATAAGTTTGGGAGATTGGAAGGGATGAGACAATAAATACTAGAAAACTTTTGTAACCCATATTCGAAGTTTGATTATAGCACAATCTACACTTTTATAAAGATGAAATATCATTTGAACTATAGGTTTCGTAACAGTGGAAGTTGACCTAATGAGCTCTGCATATGCCATGGTTGTCTTAAATGACATTCAATAACTTCAACAGTTAGGTCAACAAGAAGAATTGCCCAAAAGTCATCTTGTGAGTTAAATTGCAATTCCATGAACTTCATATATAAATTTGCAAAAATTAAAATTTTTGATTAAAATGCAAAATTTTGAATTAATTAACAATATCAGTCATGTATCGAATTACAAAATCTAAAAGGACGTTCGTGATTAAATAGCAAAATGAGTTATAGTCCATGTTTTAATGTAATATTAATCCTAATATTTTTTCAATTAAAATGAAGAAATTAAGTTAGCAATACTCTTAAAAGTGACATGTAAAAGATAAAACAAAACTTAAAGTAATAACCCAACCGACCCGAATCCTATATATATATATATATATATATATTTCCCAACTCAGAGTGCCCTACTTCTTCTTCTTCTTTCTACTTCTTCTTCCATTCTCAACCCTAACCGAGCTTTTCATTTCACCCACTCGTCGCCTCACCTCTTTCCCCATCGTAATTGAGCTTGAGCAACAAACCCCCATCTGTAGGTATCTGTAGGTGAATTCTCTTTTCTCTTTCCAGATTTTAGAACCTTCTTGCTCTTCTTCTTCTTCGTCTTCTCCACTAGAACCTTGGCAGTAATAATATTAGCCACTTTGACACAGGGGAACCTCCACCAATCTCCTTCATCGCCATTTCTCATAGCTCATCTCTCTCCTCATCCTGTATCCCAAATTGAAGCCTAACCCAACTGGATAGCCATAGTAGCAACTGCTCATCCCCTTTAATACCCCAAATTCCTAATTAAAGATTTTTTATGCGGATAATAAGTTATTTATATATTTATCATGATTTCATAATGATTTGTTTTTAGATTGATTATGTGATTTATATACTATATCATATATGATTAGGACTCCTAAATAATTAATGGACCTATAACAATATTAGATTAAATATATGATTGTAGGATCCAAACTAACCAGTTTAGATAAGGAGAGAGTTGAGATATGTCGTTGAGGATTTTGTGGAGTCCATGTTGCTTTGAAACTCCTAAGTGATTGGAAATTAAAAACCTAGACTTATAAATAATTGGTTAAACCTACAAAAGAAAAATAAGAGAAAGAGAGAGATTAGAAAATACGCAACTTTTGAAATGCAAAATAGTGAAGCAATTTCCTTTCCATCCGACGATATCAAGCATAATCAGGTATTGAACTTGTGAATCAATTAATTGATGACCTTGTATTAGTTATGATCGAGATAAGTGCTCTCTATAACCTTAGTTTTGATAACTTTAGAATTAGATTTTATATAAGAAGCGTAGTAGCAGATGGATGATTGATATTAGAATTTTGTTTTATTTTAGGAATCATTTAATTAACCTAATTTCTAAGAATCTGATGACGCACATACGTGTGAAAATTTAGGATCAATGATCCAGTTTTACATAATTTTATAGTTAACAAAATTAAAATCTGTTAGTATAAATTTTAGAACTTAAATCATAGTTTGATTAATTGATTAATTTTGCTTATGGTTAATCTAGAATAGCTTTATTGTTTTTCTTGCGTAATTATTACTAAATGTATTTTAAATTAATATTTGGAAATTTGGGTTATATGGTTAATTAAGGTGAAAGTATGGGCATTACAGTTTTACAATGATTCAATAATGATGAGGTGTTAAGATTTATATAATATTCCTTTAATTTACAACTTATTTGATTATGGTGTGTTAGACGTGAGTTAGGTTCATAAGACCAACTTATTAAGTTAGGCTGATGATTACAGTCGTAGTAATTTAGCAACAGATCAGCAATCAGTATAAATACGATAGAGCATATAGATATATTATGGGCATTGATTTTGATACATAAATAAACTAGCCTTTAGTTTCAGCATAAGTAACGATTAATATCTAATAGTTTCCAATTAAATGCTTCACGTTTAGATTTGGTTGAGAAAGCTTAGAAGGTGTTTAAGGATCTAGAGGTAGAGTGAATTTTTGGAGAACTCGAGGTAAGTACATCTCTCACTTGCAGTATGAGTAGTTATATTTTTATTGATTACTATTGATGCTAAAGTTATGTGGATGTTTATTGATGTTTTCTATGAGTATAAATGATTTACTAAGTGATGAACGTATATTTTCAATGAGTATCCTGAATGATTGGCTTTGTGATGAGTATGTGTTTTCTGTAAGTATGCTTGAATGATTGGCAAATTGATGAGCTTCCATGAGTTTTGATTAAGTACGAGATGCGAGTTAATCATATTTTATGTAAAGTGAGAAAAAAATATATTTTTAAGAAAGTATATAAATATATATACATATAGTTTTATTTTATATGTTTTAAGACTGGTACCGGGCACCGAGATCGCCCACGAGATGAGTTTAAGGGCATCGAGATCACCCACAAGATGAGTTTAAGGGTACCAAGATCGCCCACGAGATGAGTTTAAGGGCATCGAGACCGCCCTATGAGTTTTGAGTTGCTCCGTTTGGATTCGGTGGCTAGCTACCCCGGATTCTTCGGAGTTGCGCGCATTGGTACCATGTCTGGGCCCACAATATATTATTTTCGAGTATAAGAGTTTTGTTTATTTTATTGATTGAACTTTCTATTGTTTTTCCAAAAGTTGCGATGAACGAAAAATGTTTTGTGAGATTAGATGATGTACTTGCTAAGCATGTCGCTTATAGTTTTACCTCATACTGCAGACAAAGGCAAAAGTAAGGTGTGATGGAGGAGGTAGCAGCGCTGAAGCGTGATTGGTGGTGACGACGGAACCTCGGAATTTGGTTTGAGATTGTTTTTTTCAAAAAGTTTTCATGCTAAACGGTTTTGTTCAAGGATTTTATTACATGGTTGCATTTAGATTATTTGACTTAAATTCTTGTTTAAATATTTTGTTCTTTTGAAAATGGTTAGACTGTTTTAAACTTCGAGCATGAGGTTTTTTTTTTTTGAAAATGTGTTTCCGCTGTAAAAAAAAAAATGAAAATTTTACGTATTAGTAAAAGTAATAACACCACTAGAAGAGGGGTGTTACATCCCCACGCCAGTGGGCTCGTTGTGGGCCACGCTCAGATTACCCATGATGAAGTCAATCCCCCTGCTCAGATGAGGTTTTTACTCTACACTCTCCATAGAGATTAATTCATTCGTGAAAACGACTAAGAAGATGGAGGAGTACATCGGAGAATTAGATCACAATTGCCTTGTCCACGAAGCAGATGAAGATAGAGATGTTTCTTCAATAAAAAATGTGATACCTTAAAGGAATTTATGTAATACCTAAAAAAGACTTATGTAATACCTGAAAAGTGAGTATCAAATACCTTAAATGTAAGTATAAATATGTAATACCATATAGATAAAATTGTAATACCTTAACCATACTTATGTAATACCTGAAACATATTTTATGTAATACTTTAAGGATTAATATGTAATACCTTAAACTATAAGTTGTAATATCTTAAAGTTGAATACGTAATACTTTATACTCAAATATGTAATACCTCAAAGGTGCATATGTAATACCTCATAGGTAAATATGTAATACCCCAAAGGTGCATATGTAATACCTCATAGGTAAATATGTAATACCTCAAAGGTGCATGTTTAATACCTTATGCTTTAAACTTAATACCTTAAAGATAAATGTTTATACCTTAAAGATAAATGTGTAATACCTTAAGAGTATAAATGTAATACCTTAAAAATATGTACATAATACCTATCACTAAATGGAATCTGGTGTGCGCAACACAGTTGTGGGCACGTGTGGGGGTGCGTGGGCGCGCGTGGAGGCTTTGCACGCGCCAGGTCGAGGTGCACATAAGTTTTTGCCATAACCAAGACTTTTAAATTCGTTTTAATGAAAAAATGGTAGATGTAATACTTTTAATTCGGTTAATTAATTTTTTTCAAAGTCAAAAATAGTATATTTCAAATTAATTGAATAAGCAATAACTTTCAAACTTAAAGGTTAAAGGTAATAATTTTAATTTGGATAACTAATAATTTCGAAAGTAAAAAAAAATCAAATAAATTAAAATCGGGTTTAAATTGACTTCGTTAATTAACTCGCAGAAAATGAAATTTTTTCTTAAGAGAGAATATTGAGAGAGTTTAAATTGACAATAAAAAATCATAGATTTAGAATTTTAATTTGAAATAAGTTGATCTTAGGGGAATCATATTCAATAAATTTGAAGGAACTTTATAGTAGGTAATAGTTTAATGCAAAATAATTAAAGCTCCTCAATAATTGCTTTTCAGCAATTTGTGTTTGAAGTTATTGAACTCTTCATCTATATATATAAACAGAATATTCTGCCAAAAATAGATACAATAAATGTCTCATTTATTAAATATTTCCATTTTAAGAATCATTAATAACTTTTATTTTAAATTTATTAATAAACAAATACATAAATATTAATATTTAATACATTTAATTTCATATTTATTGTATAGAAACTCAAAAGAAAAAATAAATAGATAAATTTATCTATATATTTCTATACTATAATATTAATAGAGGAAAAAATTGAAATATTTACAGAAATACTATTTTCTCAACAAAAAGTGTCACATCAACAATATTTTTATTTCGCATTTTTATTATTTAATCCATTCAATTTATAATATATATATTGTATTAGTTTATTCTTATTTTATTAATACTAATTAATTTATTTTTTATTGAATAATTTCTTATACACCAACAATAGATAATGTTCAAACAATAATTTCAATAATGAATATTAATTTGTTTGGGGATAATTGTATCATATTTAATATAAATATAATTTATAAATAAGTGTAACACTATTAAATATGTGTATATATACATATATGTATATATAATGTATTTAGTGTGAAATTATATGTCATTCTAAGTATTTTTTAAATTAATATTTGTAAGTGTCCCATCAACAAATTTTTTATTTTGCATTTTTTACTATTTAATCCATTTGATCTAATAATATAAATATTGTATTAATTTATTCTCATTTTATCGATCTTAATTAAATTAATCTTTATTGAAGAATTTATTAAAAATCAACAATAGATATCCAAACAATAATTTCAATAATAAATTTTAGTTTGTAATACAGATGATAAAAAAAAATGTTTTGACTATAATTGTTGTGTATAAAGAAGCTAGTTTTTAAAAAACTTACAAACTTTACAGATAGAATTTTCAATTTTGATTTGAAGATCATGATATTGATACTTTTGTTTTTAGTATTAATCATAGATTAGTGAATTGGATGTATATAATATCAATATATTGTTGTGAATTGAATTATCTTAGGCAAATTTATACTTTCTTAGTTATTAAATATTATATTGTCTTTTAAATACTAAAATATACCTACACTATATTATGAAATAATTAATATTTACCAACATTATATCACAAAAGGCGCATCGCGCAGGTGCGAGTACTAGTTTAGTTAAATCTATAAGTTTGATGAATAACATTGGGCAAAGATATCCATAAAAAATAACTATGAATATGAATGCTTTTAAATTATATTAGTAATACTACCTCCGTCCCGGTTATCTTTGCCGCCTTTGATCAGCACGAATTCTAAGAAAAAACTGTTGACTTTGATATGATGTGTTATTTTAATGTTTTTGAGTGGCAGTTTTGTAATTAATGTGTGCTTTTTGAGTGTAAAGTAGTAAAATGTTGACTTTTTTTGTTACCATTTTTGGGCTGGCAAAGTTAGCTGAGACGTCCAAAAACGGAAAGTAGGCAAAGATAAGCGGGACGGAGGGAGTATGTTTTAGTAATATCCTCAACTTTCGTCTCAATTTAATCAAACATGTAGAACATTTATTAAGTTATATAGGCAATACATTTTATTTATTCGAGTAATACATTTTAGTTATATGAGCTTTAAGTTTGTCTTAATTATGTCAAACATGCTATATATTATATAGGAAATATCTTTTAGTTATTCAAATATTACATTTTAGCTATATGTGAACACATTTATGTTAATTGAATAAAATAAGACAATGTCTTTATGCGATACACCTAATTTTTTTTACATAAAGACTCATATGAGATGATCTCACGGATAGTTTTCGTGAGACAGATCTTTATTACCCATGAGTTAAACTCATATCTACAAACTTACACATGAATTGCTAAGTGTGGGTTGTGAGTTGACCCGTCTCATGAAAAAAGATCCGTGAGGAGACGGTCTCACACAAGACTTGCTTATTTTTTTTCGTCATACAACAACTACAACTAGCATAAGTACCGTATGATGCGTGAACATACAAATTGCACTATTTATTTGATATAAAAATTAATAAATGTTATTGGAGATTTGGACTAATTTATTACACGTGTGTGATGCGCTTCATAGGATTTAAACATTGAGTTAATGTGATAAATGTTAATTTTTATGAAAAAATAATGTTCTCGATAATATTTCAATCTCAGTTGGTACCTGTGTGAAGCATGACTCTATAAATTTATTAAAATCGACAATTTTGTTAACAAACATGATTTAAAGTTAAATTTAAAATCCATATAAAAATTAAAATAATGTTTTAAAAAGAATTACCGATTTTCTTACATAATTGTGAAAAATCATCAAAACATCAATTTTTAAATTAAATATTATAATGAAGTAGTTTATGGAATGAATATGGTCAAATATTTTCAATTTTTACCATGATTTTATTTATTTAATTTTTACTATTCATGAAATTTTTCTAAAATTAAAAATTAAAAAGGAAAGTTGAAATATTGATTTTTGGTAGGCAATTGAGGGTCATTGTGTTATTATATTTAGAGAATGTCTCATGTGCAACTATTTCATGAATCTTAGATTCATAGATTTTAAATCCATGTACTCGGGGCCGAATCCGAGTCAACCCAGCTCATATCCCTTTTTTTCGCACATGAATTTAGTGTTTTGTTCGTAACTTTTACGTTATGTTAATCATACATATATGTTATGTTAGTCATATACCTTTATATTATATTAGTCATATCTTCATTTCCAAATAATTTCATACTCTTAGTTCAATACATTAACTCTTAAAAAAAACTACTGATATTTATGTTATGTTAGTCATACTTTTATGTTATATTAATCTTACCTTTAAGTTATATGAATCATACATTTATATGATATTACTAATACCTTTATGTTATCTCAATTTTTTAGAAATGATTAGTATTTTCTATCTTGATGAAATATATATCATTCAATGTTTAAAATTTTGTAACAAAATAATCTAAAACTCATGAATCACGATTTGTTGTTTGAAAACATCAGCATGCTAAACACGAAGAAGAGTGAGAGGAATCCAATTTGGGTAAGACTTGAGAGGAAGAAATAAAATCATTACAGGGTTGAAGATTTAAGCTTAGTTTGTTTTGGCAAATTGAGATAGGTTAATTATTCAGAGCAATGAAATAACACAAATACTTTTGTGAGCTAGGTGTGATCCATGCACCCGAGTCGACCCGCTTACACGCTCAAATTAAAGATGCGCTCCCACGCGCTTTGGTAGATGCGCTCAAATCCACCCAAATTCGCTTCAGGTGACATACATTTACGTTATGTTAGAGATACATTTATGTTACATTAAATATACATTCGTATCATGATTTCATATCCTTAGAATTTTCATCTATACCTTCATACTTTTTGGCAATGTTAGATATATATTTAGTTATATTTAAACATATCTTTTAACTATATATGTTAATTATACCTTTATATAGTGTATGAGGTGTGTCTAACATAACATAAATGTATGACTAATACTATGTAAATGTATGTGTACAAATTGTGTTGAAATTAGGGTTTTCAACTATACCTTAATACCTTTTAGCAATGTTAGACATACATTTAGTTATATTTAAACATACCTTTAAGGTATGTTAATTATACATTTATATATTGTATAAGATATTTCTAACATAACATAAAATATATCTAACATAACATAAAATATGACTACTACTACATAAAGGTATGTGTACAAAATGTGCCGAAGTTAGAGTTTTTTTTTTAAAGTTAAAGGTATAAAATTTGAGCATAAAGGTATATCTAACATATATAACTTAAAGGTACATCTAACATAATATAAAAATATGTCTAACATAACTTAAAGGTCATGACCAAATTTTAAAAAGCAAGAACGAAAAAGAAAAAAAAAACTGGTACCTGAGTGGATCCATGCACCTGATTCACAAGAGAGTTATTCATGAAATAATTTAATAGAATAAGACATAAATTGTTATTCATTTCTAATGTTTAATCTAGCATAAAACATCTGGATAAAGATGTTAACTATCTTTATCTATAGTTTATTATGTAATATATGGAGGTTAGGATAAAAGTTATAATACATATATATCCTTTTTGATACCCACATCTGCCCGAAATCCTACAAAATCTAGTGATACCTAACTCGATCGGGTAATACCCATGCGAGTTAGATCGGGTACCCGATACCAAAAAAAAACTCCCACCCCTACCCAAATGTAGATGGAGTCTTATATGGAGAAGAGAATGAAGAGGAAAAAAGATTTATTTTGTGAAGAAGAGAAAGACCGTTGAGAAGAGTGAAGAAGAAAGTATCTAGGGTGGCCTATGTTTTGTGTGAAAGGGAAAAAAGTAAGGACCTATATATATAGATGGGTGAGAATGGGTCGGTCAGATTGAGTTGCTACTATCTATATAACTAAGCATAATAGTATCAAGAATACAAAATAATGATAATATATCCGTAATTGTAAAGATCTTATTGTTTTAAATCTTGTGATTTGTAACTAATGATTGTATTGGATTTTTCATATACAACATTTTTTTCCCGGATTTATCTTCTGTTCACGGGTTGGGTCAGATTTAGTTGCTATGATCTATATAACTAAAGTATAATAGTAACAAGAATACAAAATAATGATAACATATCCGTAATTGTAGAGATCTTATTTTTTTAAATCTTACTAGTATTATTCCCGTGTGATGCACGATTTGTAATATATGATTGATTAGTTTTAAAATTTCTAATACTATAATTTAATAATATTATCTTAACTAAAGTTATATATTAATAAGAATTTAATTTTTTATCTTTAATGTGACACATCTAATTAAAAAATGTTATAATTTTAAAATGCAAACAATAATATATAAATGTATATATATCTATATATATATGTTTAACAATGAATTTTATATTTTATATTTAAAATATGAAATTGTTAAATAAACACCAATTTTGTACACATACCCATTATATTGTAAATTAAATCAAATTTAGTACTGAGAAACATTTATTGTAAACGATAATTGATATTTAAAAAATATGTTACTTCATAAAGATATGTTGTGCATGTTACAGATTAATATAGATATAAGTATCATGATTAATATATTATTATATTTTTGATACATACTTATTAACAAATGTGTTAGTAAATAATTCCTTTGCATTCACAATTATAAATTTCTTTAAAAATTTGAGTTGGTCTCTTGTGAGACTGTCTCACATGCGACCAAATTCAAGTATGTCTTTTATAGGTATAAGTATGTGTTTTTCAGCTATAAGTATGTGTTTTATAAGTATATTTTTACAGGTATAAACATGAGTTTTAAAAGTATGTCTTTTACACTCATAAGTATGTCTTTTTTAGCTATAAGTATGTGATCTGGAATTCCGTCGCATATGCGACGGTTGCACGCGAGTTTTGTTGTAAAAATTTTGGTCTAACCAATGCAAATAACTTAATTATTTCAAGTTAAAGAAAAGATATAAATCTCATCAACTAAAAGATCTTGATATGTATTTAAATAACGTAGCTAGTTCAATATTCAACCCACTTGTATTAGCAAATATATCAAACAATTATACCAAAATGTTTTTCATTGTTATTAATTTCTCAAAAAATCTAAGACTTTTTATTTTAAAAATTAATTTTTTAATTTCTAATCTATAGTTTAATTTAGTCATTTATCTTTGTATTTGTAATCTTGTAAAATACAATTTTGCACCAAAATGTAAATATAAAATTTATATTTTTCATAAACTAAAACAAAATTTAAAATAAAGATTAATTTAAAGATTATAATTTATATGAAATAGAGAAAAAAAGATAAAATATACTTCATAAGCTACCTACCTATAGTTATAGCCTAACCAGTGGACCCCACAACCCTTAAACGTATAAATCTTGTTATCTTTGATTTATTTAATTTCTTGTAACTACTTTCTTTCCATTTATAGTATGTTAATTTGGGAGGGAAAATTAGTTATTGCTATTTTTATTGAAGGTCTTCTTTTTATATTATATATATATATATATATATATAGATATAGATTTATTAATTTTAAAAAATTTAATAATATAATGTGATAGTATTATCGTAAAATACTAAATTATATATCAATAAGAATTTAGACATTTTATCTCTACTGTTTCTCATTTTAATATTAATATTATGTTTTTAAAATGCAAACAATACTATATAAATTTATATTTTTGTTGCACAATGAATTATAAAACCTATATTTGAAATATGAAGTTGTTAAAAATGACACCAATTTTGTACACTAATCAATTTTGTGAATTAAAATAAATTAAATTTAGTAATGAGAAACATTTATTGTGTCATGGATGTTAAAACAATAATTGATATTAAAAAAACATTTTAACTCCTAAAGATATGTTATGCACATTGGAATTTATAATATTGACATAAGTGTCATGATAAATATATTATTGTATTTTTTGAATGTTCCATAACATTCACAATTATAAATTTCTTTGAAATTTTCGGTCTAACCACTAACTTAATTATTTATAGTTAAAGAAAAGATATAAATACCTAAATATATTGTTATATATTCAAATAACGCAGATAATTGAATATTAACCCACTTATATTGACAAATAAACCAAACAACTATATAAAAATGTTTTTCATTATAATTAATTTCTCCAAAAGTCTAAAACTTTGTATTTTACAAATTATTTTTTTAATTTCCTAATCTTAGCTTAATTTAGTCATTTGTTTGTGAATTTCTAATTGTGTTAAATATAATTATGCACCAAAATTTAGATATCAAATTTCTACATTGTTATTTTTTTACGATGCAATGTAAATAACAAATTAGAATTCATAAAAAATGATAAATCTGATATATCATGCATTAACAACAAAATACTAGATACCAAAATGATAAATTTGATATATCATAGATTCAAACAAAAATTTAATTGAAAAATGATTTAATTTGAAGATTATGATTTATATAAAATACAAAAAAGAAAGACAAAAATAACCTACATAACCTACCAATAGGTTATAGCCCAACCTAGAGGACCCTACAATTCTTAAAAATATAAATCATTTTATTTTTGATTTTTTTAATTCTTCTAACTAACTTATTTCCAATTATAGTATGTAAATTTAGAAGAGAAAATTAGTTATGCTATTTTTATTTAAGGTCTTCTTTTTTTATATATATAGATATAGATATAGATGAGTTGAAATTAATGGTTGTATTGGATTCCTCATATATAACATTTTTTGTTTCCGATTTTATCTTCTGTTGATTCTACTCCCTAAATCAATGAAAGAAGATTTCACAAACTACAACGATGAAAATGTCTGATAAACGAATAAATAAATAAAGAGAAGGACTTGGGTGTACGGATCAGATCCGTGTAACCGGATCGACCGTACACGTACACGTACTCCAAAACGCGCTCCCACACGCCTGAGTGGATGCGCTCAAATCCACTCAAATTTGCTCGTTAAAGATATATTTTGGTTATGTTAAGGATACCTTTAATTAGGTTATATTAAAGATACCTTTAAAATTCTGATTCCAGGTTACATACCACGTTATGTTAAGAATACATTTAGGTGATATTAAGGATACCTTTAGGTGATGTTAACAATATCTTTGTAATCCTGATTTCTAGGTTACATACCACATTATGTTAAGGATACCTTTAGGTCATGTTAAGGATACATTTAGGTGATGTTAAGGATACCTTTGAAATCCTGATTCTAGGTTACATACATTTACGTTATGTTAAGGATATTTTTAGGTGATATTAAAGATACATTTATGTGATGTTAACAATACCTTTGAAATCCTGATTTGATACTTTTAGAATTTGCTCCAGGTCACATACCTTTAGATTATGTTAGGGATACCTTTATGTTATGTTAGAGATATCTTTGTGTACAAAATATGTAACACAACTATGTTATGAATAAGGTATCTCTAACATAACATAAAGGTATCTCTAACATAACCTAATGTATGCATAACGTAACGTAAAGGTATGAAATATGGGCATAAAGATATCTTTAACATAAACCTAAAGGTATCCCTAAACATTACCTAAAGGTATCCTTAACATAAAGTAAAAGTCATGACCAAAATTTCAAAAAAGTAGCGCGAAAAAAAAAATGGAAAAGTGAGTCGGGTAGACCGGATCCGACTCGGTTGCATGGATATGAGATCCATGCAACTGATGCACAGGAGAATTACTCATATATATATATATATATTCTTTTTTTTTCCTTCCTTCTTCCAACGTGGTTCTACTTCTTCTTCTTCTTCTAATTCCTTCATTCTTTCATTGAGACTTTTCAATGGGATGACGACGGATCCATCATGACTCTTCTTCTTCTTCAATTCCTTCATTCCTTCTTCTATCGCGACACTCTTCTTCTCTCACTTCTTCTTTTTTGAATGGGATGACGATGAATCTGGAGCGGCGTAAGGAGGGTCGTCAAGGAAGTTGGCGACGGAGGAGAACGTGGTAGAGGTAGCGGCACACAGGGGCAGAGCTAGAGGATGATCTTTATTCCTTTCTTCTCGATTTTGTTCCTTAATTGATCTCTAGGTTTTTAATGTTTGAAATACTTGAACAATTTCTTCTCTTCCTCTACTCTAAATTTAGGGTTTTCTAGAATTGAAATTTTTCTCCATTGAAAAGTGTGATTAATCATGTTTCGATTTTGTTGTTATGTAATTGTTTGTATATGAGTTTTGTTGGCCAAAACAGATATGGTGTTTACGTAATCATGTTTTGATTTTGTTGCTATGTAATTGTTTGTATTTGAGTTTTACTGGCCAAAACAGATATGGTGGTAATACCACAGAAGCATATACATAATACCTCAAAGGTATTTATGTATTACTTGAAAGCGACTTATGTAATACCTTAAAAATGAGTATCAAATATCTAAAATGTAAATATAAATAAATAATATCATATAGATAAAAATAACCTTAACCATATTTTATATAATACCACATAAGCATACACGTAATACCTCAAAGGTATTTATGTATTACCTGAGAGAGGCTTATGTAATACCTGAAAAGTGAATATCAAATAACTTAAATTGTAAGTATAAATATGTAATACCATATAGATAAAAATGTAATACCTTAATCATTTTTTATGTAATACTTTAAGGATAAATTAATATTAATACCTTAAACTATAAACAGTAATACCTTAGAGTTTATGTAGTAATACCTTAAAGCTGAATATGTAATATCTTATACTCAAATATGTAATATCTCAAAGGTGCATATGTAATACATCAAAGGTGCATATGTAATACCTCAAAGATAAATGTATAATACCTTAAGAATATACACGTAATATCTGAAGAGTATATATATAATACCTATCATTGAATGAAATCTAGCGTGCACATGCGCACACCAGCTAAGATGTGGGCGCCGTGGGACGCATGGGCGCGCGTGGAGACAACCCAAGCGTCGGGTCGAGTTGGGGGAGGTGCACACAAGTTTTTGCCATAAATAAAATAGAATCAATGGGTCTTTACAATTGGTGGATCCATATGATGAAAAATGGACACTAAAATGGTAAACAATCATTATACTATGAAATAAAAACTCAAAATATAGAACGAAGTGGATCATTAATGTAATATGAATTTATTTTTTTCTTATTTCTCAACGAAGAATTGCATAAAATAGTTAATTACTAGTATAAAAATATATATATATATAATTACTAGTTAATTAAGGTGTACAGTGTGTCATATATATAGTTATTAAAAAATATAATAACATATAAAATGTAATGATTATTATTTTAATAAAAATATATTGATACCTTTTAATTTGTATTAGTATAAAGTTAGGTATTTTAATTTTAAATTTATGTCATTATAAATAATTATATTCGAAAATATTAGAAATTTGAAATATATATAGTAATATATTAATCTGTGGATTAAACAAACAAAAAAAAAATTTTGTGTCAAAACATTACATGGGTAGTGAAAATTTAAAAAATAAATTTAATATCGAAAAATAAGTTATATGTATTAGAAACGTTATGATTTAAGTATTGAGATAAATAAATTTATATTTATTGACATTTATAACTATAAATACACACGTATTTTAATAATTTTTTTTGGTTCAACGCCACATATAACTCATTTATTTTAAATCCAATAAAAGATTATATCAACTTATCAAATACATGAAAATCTCTCTTGCTATCTATTTAAATGAAACGATTCAAAATTGGACTTAATCTACACATTTTAATAAAAAAATTATGAATAATAATTATAAGATTGATAAGTCAATATATCAGGGAATTAGAATGATGAAATTTTAATTTGTGAAAAACCAGAAAAATTACCTCTGTCCAATCCCTTATGCCACCTCAATTAATCAGAATATAAATATAAATAAAATTTGACAACAAATAAATATAAAATAAGAAAGATAAAATAAAATATTTGTATATTTCAAATGAATAAGTTGGTTAACTTGCAATAATGATTTTAATCTAATTTTTTCTATTTGATATGTTTTATATGTGTAATCTATTAGGTACAACTATAATATTTTTTATTTCTACATTTTAATATCAATTTACAATAAATTAATACTATATATCATAAAAACGTTTAAAAATGAAAAATCATTGAATCCCACACACATATATTTCCATATTTCAGTTTGATAAATATTATATGAATATTAAATTTAAGATCATTAAATAATGATTGATTTTATATATTATATATTTAAAATTGATTTAAAATAGGGTAAATTACAAAAAAACAACCTCAACTATCGACTTTTTTAAAATTGCAACCTAATTTGTTTTTTTTTAAAGATTGTCACCCAGTCTTTCTGTGATTTTACCGATTGCAAAATTTCGGGTCATATTTCCAACAAATGAATTAATTTTTTTCATTTTGCAACCCAAACTTTAATTTTTTGTCCAATCGCAAATCATGATTTTTTTTTCGCTTCACACCTTTATGTTATATATATGAGTGTGACATTTATGTTATATAAGTGTGATCGATATTCATCAAATAAATATCAAGGAAATATTGGTCAAAATTGGTGAAATATATGTAACATCGGTAAAAAAATCGTTGGAATATCAATAAATATTGCGTAAAAACTCATATGAGACGGTCTCACGGATAGTTTCCGTGAGACGTATCTTTATTACCCATGAATTGAATCCATATCCACAAACTTTCATATGAATTTCTAAGTGTGGGTTATGGGTTGACCCGTCTCACGAAAAAAGATCCGTGAGACGGTCTCACACAAGACTTAATCTAAATATTGAGAAAATATCGGAATATATTGGTAAATATAAGAAAAATAACAATAAATATATGTACCCATATTTCCATCGATATCGATATTTTCATGATATTTTCGTGAATTTAAGTTACCTATATTTTCACTGGAATCGAAATTTTCATTATTGGTTGCAATCTAATAAAAACACAAAGTTCAGGTTGCAATTAGATAAACAAAAAAAAAAAAAAACAAAGTTTAGGTTGCAAAGTGAACAAATTAATCTCCATTTCGCCGGCAAATTTGCAATCGACAAAACCATAGAAAGACTGGGTGGCAATCTGAAAAAAAAAGAGAGATTAGGTTGCAATTTGAAAAAGTTGATAGGTGGAGTTGTTCTTTGTAATTTACCCTTTAAAATAAGTACTTAAAAATAAGATGAGAGATAATAAATATATAATCCCTTATTTCATCTTATTTATCTATTTATTTTTTTATTTGAAATTTCTATGCAATAAATACTAAATTGAGTATCATAACTGATTTCTTATATTAAATATTTATTTGTTTGTATTGAATTTCTTAAAATACAATAAATAGGTTTATATATTTTTATTTGTATTGAGTATCTTAAAATACAATAAATAAGTTTATTTGTATTTATTTATATTGAGTTTCTTACAATAAATACAATATGAAAACAATTAATAGGTTTCTTAAAATAGTAATTATTTAATAGGTAGATAATTTATTACAGTTATTTTTGATAGTATATCCTCTTTTATATATATATAGATATAGATTACTATGTATATTACGTTTTGTGCATGTGCATATTATTAGTTTTCCTTTAACAAATCAACCTATTCATTGACTCATTATGGAATAAGTTATAAGCGCCTTCAATATACCTAGTTGGCATATAATTTCGGAAGTTTCTACATAAATTAATGAAGTGTTTCATAATATAGCATAATGTTTCTTAATCTATTTTTAATTAAATATCTTATGCAAGAGAGTTATTCAAATTCAATCACACTAAAATTATAACTACTAACGCGACATTCATTTCAAGAACATTCCAATAAAGTTTGATAAAATAATTTTAACTATAATATATTATACACACAATCATTCTACCCTACTCACTATGAACATATTAATATGTATCTATCACTGATGTGTCATATATATTCAACATATCATTGAATCTTACTTTCTATATAATCATAAGATGAGATCATTACACGTTAGTATCAAACATATTAATAGTTGCGGTCATTTTAACATATCATGTCATACACAAATAGATACAACAACACCATACACCGTCTTATGACGTTATGATAAGTGTGTGAAGATGTTAAATAACATATGCATTAAGTAATGTTGTGGACCATCGATCTTATTAACTCATTTAACCCAAAACTTGAAAGAGTAATTTTTCTATGAAACAAGTGCATGAATCTCAAATTCATGCACATTGGTCGGATTCGGGTCGCTTGACCAACTTTCTTTGGTTTTTTTTTTTTTTTTCGCTTCTGGTTTTTTGAATATTGACATCTACTATTACATTATATTAAAACTACCTTTATGTTATGTTAAACATATCTTTCTGTCCATATTTCATACCTTAAACTTAAATATATATATATATATATATATAGTTTTGACACATTTTGTAGATGCACCATTACTTTGTATTACACATACATTTATATTATGTTAGACATACTTTTGTGTTATGTTAGACCTATGTTAGACCATAGGTCTAACATAAAACAAATGTAGGTTATGTAGATCTACCATAACACAAAGGTAGGTCTAAAATAATATAAAGGCGACTGAGCGTGAATACCAAGCACATATGGCACGTGTGGGAGCGTGAAACACGAGTGGAGGCGCGTGAACCGAATTAACCGTAATGCGTGGATCATAAATTCATGTGTATGATTCATATAAGTTTTTATCAACTTGATAACCTTAGGGCTAGATCCAAAAAGACAAACTTACCATATAATTTGAAATTTGTTTAACTTGAAACCTACAGGCCAGCCCAAACCATTGGAGTCGGCCTGCTGACATCCCTAATCTTACAAACTCAAACCCATAACATGAGACAATCTACAACTCATTATTCTTAAATGCAACATTTTATTTGTATCTAAGCATTAAAATTACACCTCATTAAATTATATTCATGAAGAGATATTCCTGTGCCTAAAACCATGAATGAAAGTGCCACATATTAGTAGGCGCAAAACGGATTACATCATTGATTAAAGTGTCAAACCATAAAATAAATACACGAAAAATAAGTAATAATATTAAAAAATAAGAGATTCTTGTATTAAAAAAAAAAAAAAAGGGAGAGTTGAAATGACTATAAATAGGGATAGTTAGAAGGGGGGATTCTATGAGAGAGGGGAGAGCCAAACACCAACACGTCAGTCTTTACTGGCGAGAAAACGTTCCATCACCGCCTCTCTCTCTATCTCTCTCTCTCTTCTCTCTCTCTCTCCGCGCCTCCTAATATACGCACACACATTACACACACATGCCATCAAAACCCTCTCAATCAACCCCTCAATCCCAATGATTTCCTCTCCTCGGTATGATTCTGCTCTCTTTCCTTTCTCTAATCTACTCCTGGCGGGAATTTAATCTATTTGCATTCCACTTGTCTCAATGTACATAATTCTTCGTTAATTTTGATGTTCTTCGAACTGAATGAAATTCGTGTGCTCTGATTTTGTGTTGCATTTTTCTGTAAGACCGCCATTGACTCGCCACAGCTTCAATGCATGCAGAATTGTTGTGTTTGCTTTGCTGTATTGTTGTATTGAGTTATGCCATTAGTCAAAATTGAATTTTCCTTAACTTTTTTAATCGGATTTTTTATTTTTGTTTATTTTCTGCTCTCGAATTCTTGAACTAGGTTTCTGTTCTCGATGTGGTCGGTTTGTTGTTTTCACCAGTGCCCTCCTTTTCTCATTATTGAGTCGAATTTATAGTGGGTTCTCGTTTTTATTTTCATTTGTTTTTCGGATTTCTCCTCATTGTTTTTTGCTTTAGATTCTTAGTTCATTGCAGTTCATCTCTTTCCCTATCGCTGATCCATGTTTTTGTTTACTTATTTGCAGGTTATGACCTTGAAATTTGAAGAATTTAGTGGCGGAAGATAACATGCCTCTTTTAAAAAGAAAGCCATTTGCCCTAGTTGAGAAGCCTGACGATTTAGACCCTCAGGAGCTCGTCTTTCAAATTCGATTTACGAAAGAAATCTTCAGGAATTATAAGTAAATTCCTTTTCTATTCAAACTCAAATGCCCATTGAAGTATGATTTTATTTCCAACAGTTTAATGATGCCTGGATCTTAAATGTCCTAGTGAATATTTGATGAGAATCAATTTGTATCACAAGAAAATCTGGACATGCAAAGCTACAGGAAAGGGCAATTTAACCTACGAAGAAGCCATGGTTTCAGAAGAAAAAGCTTCCAAAAGAATACAAAATATTCCAGCCCAATATATAGTTCCTATTCTTCGTGAAGTCCAATTCAGTAAGTCCACTACCATTTTTGTTTAGTCCTCTGATTACATGAACTCTCAAACACTTGTAAATGTAAGAAATTATCTTATTGACGATGTTCATTTTGGTAGCTTTTTTGTTGCTTATAATGCAAGACCAGCTGTAAATGGATGGGTTAGAGACGTGGCAATTATTTGAAGTATTGACGAAATTGTTTTGGTACTCTCTCAGTAAAACGAGAAACTATTAGGCTGTCATGGATTTATTTTTGGCGTATAGTTGTTCATTTCTTATTGTTTGTTTATGGTTTCCATGTTTGGTGAAACATAATTAGTCAAGATCTCTATTATTAGCAAGATTCCCATAAATAATGTGCTAGATTGGTTTCCAAAATGAGATCAGAGCGAAAAGTATCTCTATGGACAGCTGTTTGAAACCAGTATATAACAAATACTGAGGTAGACGATAAAAAATACTTATTGTTGCAGTTCAAAAATACCGTTTCCTATTTGATAACGTCACTTGCTGGTTTTTGTCCCTAGTTTTATGAGGTTGTCGGTCTCTTCAAATTGCCTTCTTTCTACACTAACCTTTTCCAAGCCTCCTATCACTACCATGAAAGTCTTTTGAACCAAATTATTCTTGAAGAATTGCCAAATGTAGCTTGGGAGCAAGACAACCGATGTACGAATCTCAACTGCATTTTCTTAATTAAAACCAAATTAGGTGTTGAAACTTTGGACTTGCAAATATCAATTATACAATTCCTTATTTCTACAGTTTTGTTTCATCTTTATGAGGCAAACATGGATATGTGAGAACTTGTATTTCCTACATCGATTTTTTTGCTAGAAAGTGTCAGAGTCAGAGTAATGTGTTTTTACTGGGATCAGCCTGCTCTATACTTGTTATATAACTAATGCTTTAGAGTTGACTTTCCATTAGTCTCCTAGTGTTAAGCAGAAACAACTCTTCTTTATTTGTATCAATGATATCAATGTAGTGGTAAGACATTTCATTTATCAATTATATCAATATAGGGGCATCACCGAGAAGTTAATTCATTATGTTTTTTTTGTTGATATATGCCTATATCTGAACACATTATATAGTGTGTATAATGTTTGCATTGTTTCATTTAGGAAGGTGATTATTTATTGAAGGTTAATGTACTCTATGCTACACCGACTAAAATTAATATATTAGTTGTTTTGTTGTTCAACTAGGTATTTGTCTACTTATAATATCATACTTATATTTCATGGCAGGCATGCTGAATTTAAAAGATCTGGTTGACTCAATTGCTACAAAGTTGCTAGGTCCCTTTCCCGAGGGTTGTGAATTATATGGAAGAAAAGATGGCCGTTTACATCTGTGCAAAATAACAAAAGTAATTGAGGCGGCTGACAAAAAACAATATGAAATTGAATGGCTTGGTGGCGGCCACAAAATGAGTAAAAAGGCATTAGTAAATAGTGATGAGTTAACATTGAAGAATCCGCCATTTAGTAAAAGGGTTTTGAAGTCTTTTATCAGAGATTCAACTTATCGGAGTCTCCCTTGGGTTTTACATGATAATATATCAAAGAAGCATGGAATTTCAACAACTCCTCCTGAAGCACTGAAGATTAAAGTTTCATTACAAAATGGACTTGTAGTATGTAATGGGAAGAGGAAAAGAAGTGAAGAGAAGCAAAACACTATGGTGAGCTTGCAAGTATGTTTCTTTTATATCTTTTGACTTCTTTTACAAGTCTATATCTGCAATTGCGTCTCTGATAACTCCTCTATAGGTGGCGAGTGAAAAAAAGGAGATCAAAGTATATACACGGAGGAACAAACTTAAAGCTGATCCCTCATTGGCTGTAATCACTGTTAATGGAGGTAGGGGAGGGTGGGGTTGAAGTTAGTATGTTTGCAATTCTTTTGGGAAATTGACTTTTAGTCCCAGTTAAAAATGCTTATGTATTTAACTGAGTGTTTTTCTCTACGTCTTTACCTGCATTGGATTTTCCAGGGAGTGAGCACCCAGAAGATCAGTCCACTAAATACCCCATAGATGACCTGCTGGTGCAACCTACAGAAGAAGATCTACTTCTGATAGAAAGGCCTTCCCTGTGCAGGGATTTCAATGTACCTATGAATTGTGTCGGGGATCTCTTGATGGTGTGGGATTTTTGTGTCTCTTATGGCAGGCTGTTGAATCTATCTCCTTTCTCCCTTGAAGACTTTGAGAATTCCATATGTTATAAAGACAGCACTCCTGTGCTTATTGTGGAATCTTGTTCGTCTATTCTCCGCTTGCTTGTAAAGGACAACGTGAAGTTCTCAATGACAATTGCAAATAGAAAAAGGAAGCTAAAGGTGAACTATCTGACATCATGCTATTCTGCATAATTTATTTTTACGTAATGGTGATTGAGGTTTCTCTTAGTTTCCTTTTCTTGTTTGGAGAACTGATATGTTCATACCTATTTCAGATTACACAGATTACTTGGACTGAGTATCTCTGTGATTTCCTGGAAACGATTTCTACCGCTGAACTATCTACGCACATAAGTACCATTAAACGAGGTCATTATAGCTTACTAGAGGTTCATGTGAAACTGGCAATTTTCAGTGAACTGGTTGCTCAGGCTCTAGAGACAGATACTGTCAAGGAGAAGTTGGATGAGTATATTGAAGAAAGACAGGCACTCTCTGCTACACGGAGGGATGAAGCACTTGATGAAGGTAGAAAGAGGAGAGAAGAGAAGGAGCTTAGGAAGTCTAACTCTACTGGCAAGGAAGTTAAAGAAAAGCTTAAAGTGAAATCTGGTGGTGAAGGCATACAAAATGGAGTTATTCCAGAGACAAGTAATGCGAAAGTAGGTTCCCAACTGAATCATTCATCTGGAAACAGGTTGGGATTTGTTAATGTATCATATAAATTGGAAGAATTGATCGGTGTGGTGGTTTAGTTGTGACATTTCCCATTCTTTTTCTCTTGTTACCATCTTTGTCTTGACAGTGAGAATGAACAAGAAGACGGCACATCTAAAAAGTGTTCTAAGAAACAGAAAGTTGAAACCAACCTTTCCTCCGAAGATGCTAATCATCCATCTAAGAGAGAGATCCATAAGTTGATGAAAAATGAAATTAAGGAAACAATAGAGATGAAGAGTGCTGAAGAAAGGGTGAGTGTTTCTCTCTCTCTCCTCTCTCTCTCTCTCTCTCTCTCTCTCTCTCTCTCTCTCCCTCTCCTATGTGTGTGCTCATACCAACACCTGAATATGTGTGTATATTATATATCTTCTAGAGAAGGAAGGAAAAAATTAATGTAGAAGTAGGTAGGTCTAATATCAGTGTTCTGTACTGATACATTGACTATCTATCTCTCATGCAGAAACAATTTCTTGAAACGGAGATTGAGAAGAGAATTATCCGCACTAGTTCATTAGGGAAAGATAGAGATTATTACACCTATTGGTTTTTTCGGCGTGATGGAAGAATATTCGTTGAAAGTTCTGACTTTGCTCAGTGGGGCTATTACCGGACTAAGGGAGAGGTATACATAATGTCCTATTCTGGCACATTTGGGTTTTTCCTTTTCTTTCTTTGTATTGCTTGAAGTGAATCTCTCTCTCATTCTATAACAGCTTGATGCTTTAATTGGCTCATTGAATACAAAAGGTGAAAGGGAGAAGGCTCTTAAGAAGCAGTTGCAGAAATTTTATGACAAGATATGGTCAGTCATTCAATTTATTCTCTTGAGTTGTCATGGTTGGTCTGAGTTTCTGATGCTGTTGTTTGTCTTTGGTTGATTTAAAGCTTAATTTTGTATATGTCATTTAATGAAGAAGGTTCATTTGAGTTTTTGATGCTGTTCTTGATTTTGGTTCATTTGAAGATTGATTTTGTATTTGTTATTTAATGAAGGATGCATTTATATTTTTAATTACGTGTAATTATGTACATATAATATATTTATCTATTGTTCTTTATGAGCAATCCTGGAAATTCAATTAATTACATTGAAATGGGATTTGATTAATTGGAGGAATTTTATCATCTGTCAATGTTCCACTTAATTACAATCTCTCTTCTAACTAAATCTTCAGAGTGCTTGTTATTTGGCTCTGAATCTTGAATGAATATCATGTGCCATGAAAGTCAAATACCAAAAACATATATGCTCTATGTGTCAGCATCTTGATAACTCCATTTTAAATTACTCCAAAACTATCGTGTAAATTTTCAACTATTCCCTCCTAAATTGAATTCTGCAGCTTGCAAATAAAGAAAAGATCAAAGGATGCACTGCAAACGAATGAAACAGAAGATGCTCTGGTTCGGAGATCTACTCGTGTTCGTGCCCCATCTGGGGAAAACCCGACACTTGCGTTCCTCAAGTATGTGAACAAGTGGAAGGAGTTATAAGTATTGTTGATTAGAGGTACAGAAATGCTACTAACCTGAATGCATAGAATCATTGCAATTGTGCTGAAAGATATTGACTTTGTTTGGGATTATACAGTAGATAGTTGTTCTATATCCCAGTTGGAAGCCGTACACATTCTTTTGTTGGGACGGAATTAATCGGAATATTGGCTTCAATGGCCATCGTTGGATGGAAATTTTGATAATCTTAATAATTGCTTCAATCTTTGTGTACGTGAATGACGTCCCCTTCTCAAGTTCAATCTTTCTGAATCATGGATGTTGATGATGTGTTGCATCTTCTTCTTTTCCTAACTGAGAATTGTATATGCATCAAATCTAGGGGTGTAAACTGTTCGACAAACTACTCATGATCGAGTTCGGTTAATGTTCGTTTATATTCGTTTGTCAGTTTGACAAACATAAACGAACAAGAAAATTTGTTCGGTTATGTTCATGAACATGTTTGTTTAGTGTTTGTTTAATATTCATTCATCATTTAATTATTTATTAGTTAGAAACATTTTTACTTATTTATTTAATATTAATTTAGGTTTATTTGATTTTAATGTATTTTGATATAACTCATTTATATTTAATTTTATTATAATATTTATTTATTTAATTTTACAAAAATATTTTCAGTTTTTTCATTGTGTATAATTAATAAACATGTTCGCGAACCGTTTGTTAACATTTGTGAACACGTTCGATTATTAAGTAAACAAACATGAACACTCTCGTAAGATAATCAAATGAACATGAACAATCTCTTGTTCGTTCGAGCTTGACTCGTGTACACCCCTAATCAAATCTGAACTTTTTCCTCCCTTTAATATTTACTCTATAGTGACAAAACATGAAAAAAAATCAACACAAATACTTTTATGCAACGGTTAGGTCGACCCGTCCACACGCTCCAAATACGCACTTCACATGTGTCCCACGCGCCCTGGTTGGATGCACTCAAATCCACCCAAATTCCCTCAAATACGCACTCCCACGTGCGTCCCATGCACCCTGGTTGGATGCACTCTCACTCCCACGTGTGTCCCACGCGTCCTGGTTGGATGCACTCAAATCCACCCAAATTCACTCAAATACGCACTCTCACGTGCGTCCCATGCGCCCTGGTTGGATGCGCTCAAATCCACCCAAATTCGCTCCGTTAAGAATACATTTACGTAATGTCAATGATACATTTAGGTGATGTTAATAATACCTTTGAAATTCTGATTTTAGGTCACATACCTTTACGTTATGTTAATGATACATTTAGGTGTTGTTTAAGGATACCTTTAGATGATATTAGAGATACCTTTATGTGATGTTAACAATACCTTTGAAATCTTGATTTCATACCGTTAGAATCACTCAAGGTCACATATTTTTACGTTATGTTAAAGATACCTTTAAGTTATGTTAGAAATACTTTTATGTTATGTTATAGATACATTTGTGTACAAAATGTAAACACAACTATGTTATGGATAAGGAAAAAATCACATCTGGTCCCATATCTATTTTCTTTTTCACAATTAGTCCCACAACTATTTACTTTTTTAATTTAGTCTCGTAACTTAAATAATTGCTCACTTTTGGTCCAATGTCGCCGGAATTTTTGAAATTGACCGGAAAATTAGGGGTTTCCGACAAGAACTAATGACGTGGCATGGTGAAAAACCCCAGTTGACAATCACATTATTAATATGAGATTTGAGCAGACAATGGATGTTCTGCAGTCATATACGTTTTCATCCCCAGGATACCTTAATCTTTTGTGTTAGCCAGACCAACATCCAAAAATAGTCTGTTCCCAGATGCATCTTTTTCCTCAGCAGCATGAAAGCTCTGAGCAACATATTCCTGTCCTGCCCCTTCAGCCAACACAATCACCATATGTCCATTTTCTTTGAGCCTCTGTTCAACAAATTCAAACAGCCCACCCTGCCCTTCCAAATAGAACGGGGACTCTGGTATCAAGCAACAATCCTGACACAATCCAAAACTTGTAAATTTCAAAAAATTATAATTCTTGTCGGAAAACCCCCAATTTTCCGACCAATTTCAAAAATTCTGGCGACATTGGGACCAAAAGTGAGCAATTATTTAAGTTACGGGACTAAATTAAAAAAGTAAATAGTTGTGGGACTAATTGCGAAAAAGGAAATATATATGGGACCAGATGTGATTTTTTCCCTTATGGATAAGGTATCTCTAACATAACATAAAGATATTTCTAACATAACCTAAAGGTATATCTAACGTAACGTAAAGGTAGGACATAAATGTATTCTTAACATAATCTAAAAGTATGTCTAATGTAACGTAAATGTATCCTACTAAAGATCATGACTAAAATTTTAAAAAATAGCGCGAAAAAAAATTAAGAAAAAAAGAAATTAAGCAGGTCGGGTAGCCCGAATCCGACCCGATTGCATGAATCTAAGATCCATACAATCGATGCACATGACAATTACTCAAAAATCAAAGGAAAGCATGTGTTTCAGAAATATAAAAGGAAAGCAAATTGATAAATATACCATGAAGAAGGATGGTTCAAAAAAATCGTGAGTACATACTTCAAGTGTTATTCCCATCTTTATAAAGATACAAATTGAATTCAAGTCTGGATCACTTAAGTATTCTAATATTTATTTATTGTCTTCTTTTAATCCATCTTAATTAATTGTATCTCAAAAAAAGTTTTGATCCAATTTATAAATATTTGAAAATCTTATTTAAATTTATGTATATATAACATAACATTGTATAAGTACTGATGTTGCATCCATTTATCATAATGCTAATTTTAACCCTCCTAAATAATTAAATTAAAAAATTGAATTGAAGTCTTAGTTAAGTAAAAACTTTTTATTAAGAATAACAACATAATTCAATATTTAGTTTATTTTTCTATTTGATCTTAAAAGGCTAGAGTCATTTGCACTCCAAATTCTTTTTGAAAAAATTACATGTTCTAATTTTTTGAATCTAAGATTAAAATTAGTAACATCTTAATATATTTGAGTTTTCTATAATAATATACTTTAAGTATACATAAGTTATAAGTATGAATATTTCGTTCATTTTCTATTAAATTGTAATATTTTAAAACTTTCTATCTTTACCAATGTAGACAATAACTATTACTACGTTTGAAACTAACAGTTTAATATTATAAACTATAAACATAAATTTAGATTTTCATAATTAAATTTTGATATCTTGATTATAATAAACTCACGCATAAAAAAGAAATATTTAGGAATTGATTTTAACAACCATAAACATTGAAAGAAATATGGATACTAAGATTAAATTTTTTTATTTTTGTCAGTTATTCAAATTAATTCTCAAGTTTTATGTTATCGCTTCCAAGATTTATTTGGTTACATTTTAAATTTTGTCAAAAAAAAAAAAATATATATATATATATATAATAGGATTTATGTGTGTGAATGAAATATAAAAGAAAATTAAATTAGACAAAAAAAAATTAAGAGTATAAATTCATATTAAAATTAAGGTTACAAATATTAAAAGAAAAAATAAAAAAGTACACTAAAATATGCTAAAAGAGTTGAAAATGACAGGGTTGAAAATGACATAAATGTAATTCAAAACATTTAAAATTGTGGAAAAATGTCAAAAAAAGAAAATTCAATTTTCCCACATTCAATAAATTTCAATTTGTGCAAATCTTTTGTGTTTATTGATTTAATACACAAAATTTGTTGTTACAAATTTTTGGCACACCCAGTGGGACAATCTCTTCCTTTCATCTCTTCTCTTCACCAAGTTCATCAAGATGTCTACCAACAAGACTTCATCAAAGTCTACATCGTCAACTTCTTCGAAGGATACAACACAAACTGGTGGGGTTATCACGCGAAATATGCTGAAGCAGTTGGAAAAGTCTAAGGAAGTGATTCCTACTCACGAAACAGCTTTTTCCGAGGATGAAGAATCATTGGCACCTGACGACCCAAACCAAGATGAGGAAAACTCAAGTGGTTCTACACCACCTACTCCTCGCTCGACATTAAGTCCGTCACATGCAGCTCCTGTAATGACTACAAGTGCTACCACTTTGGAAGAACAAATGACTAGCCTTATGAAAGCTATGGAGAATCTTAGCAAACATGTTCAAGAGCAAGACGCAAATGTAGCTTTACTACTAAGGAATAAGGAAGTTGATGGTAAAACAATGGATGACCCAATCGACATACCAAATGAAGCTGACGCATCCACAAGACCCCAAGTTAACAATAAAGGAAAGTCATCAGCAACTGAGGTACAAGTTTCATCTGATGGGTTTATTCCTATAAGTCAACTAAGGGAGTTCGTCATGGGAACCATTCAAGACAAGCTAGATGGAAATCACCAACAACTTACACTAAGCCATACATTGCTAGGATTGATAACTTGAGAATGCCATTAGAATATCAACCTCCCAAATTTCAACAGTTTGACGGAAAGGGTAATCCAAGACAACATGTGGCTCACTTTGTGGAAACTTTTAATGATGCCGGGACTTATGGAGACCACATGGTAAAGCAATTCGTACGTTTCTTGAAAGGAAATGCGTTTGATTGGTACGTCGATTTGGAGGCTGACTCAATTGATAGTTGGGAGTAGTTACAACAAGAATTTCTTAATCGCTTATATAGCACTCGACGTACGGTGAGTATGTTGGAGCTTACCAATTCACATCAATGGAAAGATGAACCTGTTATTGATTACATCAACCGTTGGAGGAACTTAAGTTTGAACTGCAAAGATAGGCTATCGGAGAGTTCATCAATTGAGATGTACATCCGAGGAATGAATTGGAGTCTTCGATATATCCTTCAAGTAATTCAACCAAGGTCTTTCGAAGAATTGGCTACCAAGGCTCATGACATGAAGATAAGTATTACTACAAGTGGGATTGAAGAATCTCAAATTCAAGGATTCCACAGATTCAAAGAAAAGGAAGTAATCAAGAGAGGAGATAAACCTTATACTAAACCTCCTGCCAAGGAATCAATGGTGACAACTGCAAAGCCTATCAAGTTCCAAACTAAGGCAAATGATAAAGTCAAGCCAAAAGAGAATATCACCCAAGAATGGGGGCAAAAAAGATTGACTTTGAAGGAGATGCAAGCAAAGCAATATCCTTTTCTTGACTCTGACGTTCAAGGGATTTTTGATGACTTGCTCAAAAACAAGTTGATTGAATTACCCGAAATGAAGAGGCCGGGCAAACTGAAGACCCAAAATACTGTGCATACCATCGATTGGTAGCACATGCAATTCAAGATTGCCTTGTCTTCAAAGACAAAGTAATGCATTTGGCCCGAGAAGGAAAGATCACACTAGAAGAAGATTGTACTACAACAAGTCTCGTTACTTATACTTATAACGACGATGGACATGACAAAGTGTCTTGCAACACAACAAACGAACTCGGTGAGGTAGATGACTATCCTTCTGATTGCGATTGCATCTCCGCAATAACCTTCTCTGAAGATGACTTGCAACTTAGGACCAATTTTCACAATAGGCCATTGTTCATGACAACATACACTCGTGAACAAAAGGTAAACAAGATACTCATTGATGGAGATTCTATAGTTAATATTATGCCCCTGCGAACAATGAAAGAGTTAGAAATTTCTACAGAAGAACTCACGGGAAACCGATTGATGATCCAAGGGTTTAATCAAGAAGGACAAAGGGCTCTTGGAACAATTAGACTTGAGCTAATAATGGCCGATATGATTTCAATAGCAAATTGAAGAATTCAAGAGTTAAAATTCTCTCCTATGTTCTTCAGCAATCTTCAAATCTTCGAGGTGTTGTTCATCAAGTTCTTCGATGATCTTCAAATCTTCAAGACGTTCTTCAACAAGTCCAAGAACGTTCTTCACGGAATTCCGAAAGCTGCTGCTTGATCCAAAACGAGGTGCTAAACCCGCGGATCGAGTTGTTTGTTCGAGGATTTCAATTTTGACCAAGTCAACTTTACTCATCAACTTCAAGTATTAAAGAGAAGAATCAAGGGATCAAAGAGATTGTACCTCAAATTCAGTTTGATTCAATAAATTTCAATTTGTGCAAATCTTTCGTGTTTATTGATTTAATACATAAAATTTGTCGTTACAAATTTTTTCCGTGCATGCAACACATATATAGCTGTTAATTTTACAAGTTTGGGGAAAACATGCAACATTTATTAAATCACTGTAAGTGTTGTATTTCTTTTAATACAAGGGAAACACACATAATGTTTATATCATAAGGGATTTGACGCATTTTGACCTAAAATTAATTCATTGATTTGAAGATGACTTAAAATGTAAATATTTTCAGTTACTTAATAAATAAAATAGAAATAACTAATAAGATGTTTCCAATATATAAGTAATTTTTTTTTTGATTATTTTTAACTAATTCTATATTGAACTTTAACTATGCATAACTGCATTTAGAATAAGTCACCAAACAATTTATAAAAATAACAATCGACCAATTTTATAAAATTATGTTTCTACAATCAAAACTATAACTTTTGGACTTAAAACTGCCACATCTTTGAAAAATCACTATAATTCACATACTTCTCCAAACATTACCAAATTTTAACCACATGCTTAGGGCCTCATGTATAACAACATACTAAAACAGTTTCAAAATATTTAAATTGACCGATTTTATAAAAATTAATACATTTTTAGGGTCTGAAATTACATGGTTTAACTCAAACTGGGACAACTTCGAAAAATCATTATAATTCGTACCTTACTCCAAATATTACCAGATTTTTACCATGCAGTAAAAACTTCATGTATAATATCATACTAAAACAGTTTTAAAATATTTCACTTGACTGAATTTATAAACATAAATTTCTAGGATCTGAAACTGTATGATGTAACTCAAACATGGACCACTTTGAAAAATCATTAAAATTCGTATACTTCTCCAAATGCTACCAAATGTTTACCATGCACTCAAAACTTCATGTATAACAACATACTAAAACAGGTTTTGAAAATTCTTAGTATAGAAATTTATAAAAATCGTTAAAGGGGATTGCAATTTACCCAAGTTTTCCATAAGTTGATTTATTCCCTTATTCCCTTAACTAAATGATAAATCTAACTCTAACAAACTTAATTAACCTCAAGAATATCATCATCACTTAGTTAATCACACATGCAAAGAATTAACAATATAATCAAGCATGCAAAGCCTATTTTAACATGCAATTGCACAATCAACACTCAAGGTTCACATATTTTGTAGATTAACCTCATAGAACAAATATGCAACCATTTCACCACCACATTTCTAGGAAATCACCTTTAGATCATACATGCAACACTTATTTCAACATGCATTTCAATTTTAACAACCTAAACATGCTCCTAAAGGGAAGATTGTTGAAATTTAACAAAATACCTCTAGAACTACACAAAAGTTGAAAGTTCTTGAGTGGAGACTACTTCTTAAGCTCTATTCCTCTCCTTGTCTACAAAGAGCTTTCCTTTTCCACTAAAATTCCTTGATTTTGCAGCTTGTTATAGGTAGGAAAATATTTAAGAAGAGCAAATATGGTAGAGAGAATGGAGAGAAAAGAAGGAGAAGGTAGAGAGGGAGAGAGAGAGAGAGAGACCGAAAGGGAGAGTGAGAGAGTGAGTGAACTCTCACACACATATCTATAATACTAAAGTATGGATGTTTCGTCCATTTTTTATAATGCATATTTTAACCCTCTTAGATAATATCAATTTTAGAGTTCTAATTAGAAAATAATTTTATGAAGGATAATAATGTAATTCAATAATATCTATTAATAACATCAATAATATCTATTAATTACATAGATATACATATACACATAAATTTGTATTTAAAATATCTAAAACTTAACGAATAATTTATATAACGATTAGTGAATTTATAAATTTAACTTTATATATATGTTGGAATTTTACCACATAACAATGTCGGAGCAATCGAGCATGAGAATTTTGATTTGATATTATCTAGTTAATTACTCATGACATTATCTTTCATTACTAATGTAAATATTAAGTTTTATCTTTATATATTAAGAAACGAGCAGATCTCATAAAATTTATAACTCAATATTAATTCAGATTAATATAAGTTAATACAATTTTTTTATTTATTTCAAGTTAATACAATTGAAATTAAACTACAATTAGAATTCTAAACTTCATTCAAATACAATTAGAATTCTAAACTTCATGGAAATCTAAAAGATATAATTACAAAAAGAAATTGAATCCTAATACAATTAGGAGTACTAAGACTCTATAAATAATCCCTCAATTAAACTAGAAAATATTCAAACAAAAAGAGATAGAAAGAGAAAGAATACGATTTATCGAAAGTTTCTTCCGAAACCAGATATAAGTGAAATAAGGCTATTTTTTTATCTTATTATTATCTTTATATGTTCTGATTTTATACTGAGTTGAATTTGCAAGTTATTTTAATTAATTACTTTCTACTTTATTATCGTTTACGCTAAACTATGAAGATAATCAACTCAAGTTGAACAGCGCAACTCTTTGAGTCCAAATTTGGACAATTCAAAAATGAATTATTTTAATTCATTTTTATAATTAAATATATCTCAATTAAATGTTGGGTAATGTAATTAATTCATACATCGATAATAATACAAATTAAATGTAAACTTGCTCTCTGTAAAAACAATTTAAATGTGAAATAAAAGCAGTCTTTAGGAACATAAAATTTGTGTAAAGTTCAATGTGATAGAAGATTAAGGAGTTTTGTCAATTTAGCTTCAACTAATTCACCAAATTTTGTTCTAGAATCTCAATAATCATATTATATAAGTTCATGATTTTGTTATATCTTTTCTTGATAATCATATTATATCTTTTATTGATTATCATATTATATAAGTTCATGAATTTGTTATCACCGAAAGAATATTATATATATTGACAATTTATTAAATTTATGATATATTCTAACGATTCATAATTAAATATAATACATTGATTTTATTAAACTTTCTGTATTCACTATTTCTTATATGCACGATTATATTCTGTACACTTATAATACATGTAATCTTAGAGGGTAATTAATATATAATAAATTTAGCATAAATATGATATATAAATAAAATTGAATAAAAATATTTAAATACAAAAAATTTTGATGGAGTTTTATATTATCAGTTTACGATTATATTCTAATTTTGATGGATTTTTATGTTAGAGGTTAGAGTTTCTAGATTTCGATAATGAGGGAAATAATGATAATGTAGTTTCTAGATTTCTAGATTTTTATGCTCCGACAGCAGATCAAGTTGCAACTGTTTGGATTGAAAGAAATAATGATAATGTAGGGTTTGAACGAGATATTATTGTTAGTGCTCATTCCATGGATCAATATAGAATAATGCACTATTTTGAATGTTATGACCCTTTACAGTACCTTCTTTTATTTCCAAGGGGTGAAACAAGATGACACCAAAATATTCATAAGGTTGACATGCAAGAACATGAAAATGAAAAAGAGAAAGATACCTTTTTATGTTCTAATATATTTGAAGAACATATATCTTATAAAAGATAATTAACTTTTTTTCAAAATTTAACCTTTTCATTTTTTTAACACAACAGATGTTTTTTTCAAAATTTAACTTTTTCATTTTTCTTAGTACACAACAAACATGTCAGATGTGATGAATGCTTCAAGACCTACATCAAGATCTACTCCAAAGGAAATTATCTCACATGAGCTAGAAGGTATGTATTGCGTCGTTAAAGTACTAAATATGCAATTATGTCTAAAATATTTGAATGTGTTGTTTGATTTTTTATGGAGTTAACTTTAATGTAGAGTTTTAGTAATTATATTGAAAATATGTAGAGTTTCATTTGTTGGTAGATTGTTGCAACAATATGCAGTCGATAGTTATATAAAATTCAAGACAACAAGATTACATTTTTTCAGATTGAACCAAACAAACTTGAGAACCGAATTCTACCAGGGGATCATGGATAGTGTTTTTAAAGGTGAATTTCGTGGAAGTGAAGTTGGGTCGAGAATTTTTCTTCTTGCATCATTTATTGGTGGCCTAAGGGATATGTGACAGAGATACCTTGATGCATTAGCGTTAGTCCAAATATATGGAAAACCAGATCTATTTATCACCATGACTTGCAATCCTGATTGGATAGAAATACAAGAAAATCTATATGAAGGTCAAAAAGCTCAAGATCGTCCCGATTTAGTTGAAAGAGTTTTCCAAGCAAAATTGCATGACTTGAAAGATCAATTATATAAGAAACAAATATTTGGAAAAGTTGTTGCACACTTCATGAAAGAGTCCAAATGTTTTTCTTCATCTCTTTCAGTTTCCTTCTCATCCTCGACTACCATGCTAAACTCATCGTACTTGGTTTCACACATCAACGTGATGGCCTTACATGTATCAGTTGGATGTAAGTCGGTGGTATTTGAAAATGAATCCTCTTGATGTAGATTTTCAAGTATCGAGTTCAATATCTGTCCTATTTGTGTTTCCAACGCCTTGAATTGTGCATCATATGTTGCCTCCATCTCATTCAATCGAATTTCAAGTTTATCCAATCTTTCTTCAGTTTTTGTTAATCTACTTCTTGACTCATCCATGAACGAGACTGGAATATCTTCAAGAGTGGACTTCTTTTCATCGTCTCTCACACAATTTGAAGTTGAAAATCCTGGAAGTGGTTGAAAAGTACTTCTCGTATTAGTGTACGAGAAATTTTCATGGTTCCTCAAGTCAGGATTATAATGCGTAGGAACTGAATAATTTTGAAAATTTTCATAATTCCTATAATTCACATAATAGGCCTGATCCACCGGATTTTGCAATTGGTCACCACCTTGACACCACCGATAACGATTGATAGTCATTACCTCCAATAATGTGTAAACACAACCTGGAAAAAAAAATTATGGAAAACTACCTAAAAAAAAATCCTAGATTAAAATCAGGCAAAAATATCAAATATTAACTATCCTAAAATTCTAGTCCACGGCAACGGCGCCAAAAACTTGATCGATGGTCTATTTCTAGCCTAAACCGCAAGTGTAGGGTGTCAACTATAGATAGGGTGAGCAAGGTCGATCCCACAGATACTAATGAATTAGAACGATGTTAACTACCTAATTAATTTACCTAATTTTATCTAGGTGACCGAATTGAGAGAATTTAATCTATGTCTAGAAACAAATAAATGGAATAAAAATGAAAATATCAAGAAAATCAAGATTCAAACAAGGATCCTAAGACAACGATTTCATTCTACTTCAATCAAGTTTACTAATCTAGCAAAAATCAACCCCAAATCCAATTATTTTATGTGAGCAATCACGATTGTAGATTAACCTCTCTCTCGAGCAACTTAACTCGTGGATCGATTATTAATGTCTGTATCTCTACCTCACAGTTAATAACCAACTCCTAAAAGCTCCTAAGATCGTATTCTCACCCCAATTATTTACCAATCTCTCGATCCAGACAATTTAATTGAGTCATGCATTCCCAAATCTATAATCATATATCATATCTCGATCTCAATCCAATTAATTAGAGCATGCATAAATTTGGCCAGAACTCATACATGGAATAAGCACAAGGAAACATGAATAAAATATCATGGATTAGAGGAAAGATTAAAACTAAATATTCAACAAGAAATCCATAGAACTACTCTCGTGCCCTAAGATCACGAGACCCCTAGCCAAAAATCATTTTCGTAAAGCAAAATGAATTACAAAACGACATGATCAAAACTAGAAATAAAATCAAAGAAAAGCTTATTCAATTTGTGATTGTTGTTGCTCCTTTTGACTCTTGAATCTTCAATTTCTTGCTTTCTTCCTTGCCCTCGAGATGTGGATGATTATTGATGTGTATAGATCTTTGTGTATCTTCCTCTCTCTTTCTTGGATGTGTATGGATCTTTTTATATTTATCTATATCTTCCCCCTTTTCCCAAGTCCTAATTTGTATCTAAGTAGGTAAAAATCGGACTTGGAGCAAGTTGTATCCAAATAGGAGTCCAAACAGGCCTAAAAACCGGCAACTTGACCATCGACCCTACCAAGTGACCCGGGTGGCCCAGACTACCAGCTTTCAGTCTCGATTCGACCCTCTTACGCTCATAATTGGGCTTATATTTATTCATGAAAGTTGTAGTCCTTCAAGTTAGCTATCCGATTCCACTAATTTCAGCCCAATATCAGTTTTGTACACCAAGTTATACCCAATTTACTCAAGCCCTGTCAAGACGAAAATCAGGATATTCTTGTACGACTTTCAACTTCTTGTACTATTCTGCTCTCTTGAAGGCAGAATTGATGAAAACTTCCAACATGAAAGTTGTAGAACTCCCTCTTCGCTTTCTAACAAGACAAGAAACATTGAATTTGAACTTCTAGAGCTCGAGATATAATTTTTCCCCCATAACTGTACTTTATCGACTCCCTATCTCGACTCCAATTTGGCGTTAAATTCCATTGGACTTTCATTTTGTGCTAAAACCTATCAAATTCCTTTCAAATCAAGCAAAAATGTGAAATTTTAAAAAGATAATGAAATCTAAATAAAATCTCACTATTGCATGCTTTTCAACACAAAATGATATGAAATTAAGCCCCCACATGCATCAAATAACGAAGTTATCACTATTTATCACCATGACTTGCAATCCTGATTGGATAGAAATACAAGAAAATCTATATGAAGGTCAAAAAGCTCAAGATTGTCCCGATTTAGTTGAAAGAGTTTTCCAAGCAAAATTGCATGACTTGAAAGATCAATTATATAAGAAACAAATATTTGGAAAAGTTATTGCACACTTCATGTGGTCAAATTTCAGAAAAGGCGACTACCACATGGTCATCTACTGATTATTCTAAAGGGCGAACACAAAATTCATATAGCTGATCAGTTTGATAAATTTGTGTGTGCTGAAATCCCTAATGAAGAAAATAATCCTCGAATGTACAAATTGGTGAAGAAACACATGTTACATGGACCGTGCGGTGAAAAAAACTACGAAAAATTCGTGTATGGTGAATGGTAAGCATAAATATCATTCTCCAAAAAATATAAAATTAGAAACACACTAAAATATAACTTTAACTTTCCATTTTTAGATCATTTTTTGTGTTTATTTTCTTTATACTTCACCTTTCCATTTTTAGATCATTTTTTGTCTTTATTTTCTTTATACTTCACCAATTGTTAGTAATTTATTTCAACTCTGATTTGTACGTAAGTGCAAATGTCATTATCCAAGACCTTTTTGTGAAAGCACCATACAAGGTAAAGATGGTTATCCTATCTACAAAAGATGACAAAATGGAGTGGTTGTTCATGTTCGCAATGCTGAATTGAATAATCAATGGGTGGTTCCTTACAATCCATATTTGTTGTCAAGATATAACTGTCACATCAATGTTGAGATATGCTCGGGAGTGATGGCTGTGAAGTACCTTTACAAATATATTTACAAAGGTCATGATAGAGTGACAGTTAATCTATCCCAAAATGATGATGATGATGATAATGTGATCGATGAAATCAAGCAATTTCAAGATGCAAGATGGGTGTATTCTCACTAGGCATTATGGAGGATTTTTGAATTCAATTTAAATGAGATATACCCTGCAGTCTTCAACTTACAACTTCATCTGCCAAATAAACATTCTGTCACCTATTGGAATAATCAAAATTTGGAAAAGTTGCTGGCAAATGATTATACCTCCAAGACGATGCTCACAAATATTTTTTAACATGCACTCAATGTGAAAATGCTAGACAATATCTATACAGAGAGTTTCCAGAATATTACGTGTGGAATAGATAAAACAAATGTTGGAGAGAAAGAAAAAAAAGAGAGGTGATTGGACGTATTAATACAACAAATCTCACAGAAGGAAAAAGATATTATCTTCGATTACTTTTGAATCACGTAAGAAGGCAAACATCTTTTGAGTATTTGTTGATAGTAGATGGTGTGCAAAAAAAAAAAAAAAAGAGGATTACTTGAAGCAGATCATAGTATTTTGAGTATTTGTTGAATAGTAACATTTAAAGAATCCACAAAAAAAAAAAAAAAAAGAGGATTACTTGAAGCAGATCATAGTATCTTTGAATGTTTAAATGAAGCCATGACATTTCAAATACCACATGAGCAGACATATCGACTTCATATAAGATAGCGAAAACCTAAGAACATTAATTCTTTTTTGGAGAGTATGGGAAAAAGAGTATGGGAAAAAGTATAAATTTATATGATCTCCCAAACACTACTTTGGAAATTAACGTTGTAGAAGGAGAATGTGGAAGACAATTACGAGAAGAATTGTCTGTTGAAATTCCTCTTGAAGATCAAGAAGGCAGAAAAAAAGTTGAATGCTGATGTACTTTTACTATCATAGTGGAATGTGTTGAAAAGGGAAATGAGAGAGTTTTCTTCATTGATGGACCGGGGAAGTGGTAAGACATTTTTACATCGTGCCTACTGGAGTTCGTTGAAGATAGATAACTGACATATGCTTGCTATCAAAAAGTATGTATGCTATCCATTCTATTCTTATCTTGTGAATTCTTGTTAATTTTTTTAAACTGTGATGCAGTCCTATCAATAAATGGCTCCAAGAAGGATGGCAAGAAAGGTTGCAAAGATAGACTATTGGTAATGGTGTGATAGGACCGAATGACAGCGACTCCCACTGAGACTATCAGTGAGTATGGTAATGGTGTGATGGGACCGAATGACAGCGACCAGCGACTCCCATCTAGGTGCTATTATCCCAGTGACCAATCCCTCCAGTATTATGATGATCGTTGGACCAACGCAACGCAGTGACCAATCCCTCCAGTATTATGATGATCGTTGGACCAACGCAACGTTTCTTCATGAAGTGTAGCATTCCAAGAAGATGAGGATCCAAATTTAAATGCAAGTATAGCTGAAGGAGATGCTACACTATGATGAATGATATTTCCAGAGGTACGTAACGCAAATTCCTCACTTTATTCATTACAATTTCTGATTTTCTTTCTTAGGGGGATGGACAGCAAATGGTTGATTATCTGATTTTCTTTCTTAGGAGGATGGACAGCAAATGGTTGATTAATAATAAAGATAATAAAGACTCTTCTAATGACACTATAAGTTAGATAAGATCAATTCACTTCTCTTCTAATGACACTATCAAGTTAGATAAGATCAATTCAGTTTGATGCAAATCATGTATATATTTGCTTGGTTAATAATAGAGATAACAGAGACTCTTCTGATGACACTACCAAGTTAGATAAGATCAATCACTTTGATGCAAATCATGTATAGATTTGTTATACATAGTGAAAATCATATTTGTTCTAATATCCTCAATAATTATTCTGAGGAAATATCCTCATATTCATCACAGTTAACTATCGTCGAATGCAGGATTTTCTCTGGTTGATTGAAATAATGAAGGAAGTATGGTTGATTAAAAATAGAGATAATAGAGACTCTTCTAATGATACTACCAAGTTAGATAAGATTAAATCATTTTGATGCAAATCATGTATAAATTTGCTTGGTTAATAATAGAGATAACAGAGACTCTTTTGATGACAGTACCAAGTTAGATAAGATCAAATTACTTTGATGCAAATCATGTATAGATTTATTGTGATCGTGTAATCTTGCAAAATCAGCTTTGGATTTTATTAGAAATTTAAGTGAATACATGATTTGTTGTTATGTACAGATTTGTTGTGATCATATAATCTTGCAAAATCAGTGAACCTGAAAATCATATTTGTTCTAATATCCTCAATAATTGTTCTGAGGAAATATCCACGTATTCTTCATAGTTAACCATTTGTCGATCATGCACCCTAAGAAAACTTTGGATTTTATTAGGAATTTAAATGAAAGAACCAAGTTAGATAAGATCAAATCACAATCATGTATAGATTTCTTAGGGTTCATCATGTATAGATTTGTTGTGATCGTGTAATCTTGCAAAATCGCATCACAATTCTACACGGTGAAAATCATATTTGTTCTAATATTCTCAAATATCCTCATATTCTTCACAGATAACAATTTGTTGATCATGGATTTTATTAGGAATTTAAGTTAATACATGATTTGTTGTTATGTATAGATTTGTTGTGATCATGTAATCTTGCAAAGTGAACCTGAAAATTATATTTGTTCTAATATCCTCAATAATTTTTCTGAGAAAATATCCTCATATTCTTCAGAGTTAACCATTTGTCGATCAGGCATCCCTAGCAAAACTTTGGATTTTATTAGGCTTTGGATTTTATTAGGAATTTAAGTAAAATACAAGTACCTTGGCGTGCATTTTATTAGGCTTTGGATTTTATTAGGAATTTAAGTAAAATACAAGTACATTGGCGTTTCGATCGTGACAGTTGTCACATGTGTGATAATTGGTCGTGCATTAAGTGAATTCCACAGTTGCCACATGTGGGACAATTGTTTCAATGAACCTGCTTTTTACTACCTAGACAGCTGCCTAAAAAAGTCATATTTTTTTTTACTACATGAACCTGCTTTTTACTACCTAGACAGCTGCCTAAAAAAGTCATATTTCTTTTTACTACATGAACCTGCTTTGTCCCAATGAACCTGCTTTTTACTACTTAGACAGCTTAAAAAAGTCATATTTCTTTAAAGTCATATTTCTTTTTACTACATAAACCTGCTTTTTACTGCCTGGACAGCTGCCTAAAAAAGGCATATTTGTTCTAATTTAAGTGAAAGACAAAGTACCTTGGATTCTACTAATTTCTAGTGTTTCGATCGTCGATTAAGTGAATTCCATAGTTGCCACATGTGGGACAATTGTAATTTCTAGTGTTTCGATCGTCGATTAATTGAATTCCATAGTTGCCACATGTGGGACAATTGTTTCAATGAACCTGCTTTTTACTACTTGGATAGCTGCCTAAAACAGTAATTTCCAGCATTTCGATCGTGGATTAAGTGAATTCCATAGACAGCTGCCTAAAAAAGTCATATTTGTTCTAATTTAAGTGAAAGACAAAGTACCTTGGATTCCACTAATTTCGAGCATTTCGATCGTGGATTAAGTGAATTCCACAGTTGCCTCATGTGAGACAATTGTTTCAATGAACCTGAACCTGCTTTTTACTACCTGGACAACTGCCTAAAAAAGTCATAATTGTTCTAATAAAATATCCGCATATTCTTTACAGTTAACCATTTGTCGATCATGCACCCTATCAAAGCTTTGGATTTTAGTTAACCAATTGTTTCAATGAACCGTTTCGACCGTGGATTAAGTGAATTCCACAGTTGCCTCATGTAGGACAATTGTTTCAATGAACCTGAACCTGCTTTTTACTACCGGACAGCTGCTTAAAAAAGTCATATTTGTTCTAATATCCTCAATAATTGTTCTGAGTAAATATCCTCATAACAAAGTACCTTGGATTCCACTAATTTCCAGCGTTTCGATCGTGCATTAAGTGAATTCCACATAATTTCCAGCGTTTCGATCGTGCATTAAGTGAATTCCACATTTGCCACATGTTGTGGGACAATTGTTTCAATGAACCTGCTTTTTACTACCTGGACAGCTGCCTAAAAAGGGGAATACACAAAGTACCTTGAATTCCACTTATTTCCAGCGTTTCGATCATGCATTAAGTGAATTCCACCTAATTTCCAGCGTTTCGATCGTGCATTAAGTGAATTCCACATTTGCCTAAGTGAATTCCACATTTGCCACATGTGGAACAATTGTTTCAATGAACCTGCTTTTTACTACCTGGACAGCTGCCTAAAAAGGGGAAATACATCGCGAAGGATAATTCTAAGAAAATCAAGAAATCATTTCTTCGATCTTGTCGTAATATAGTGGTTCACGTTGGTGAACTCATCCGAAAGGCCGACAAAGTGGATGAAAATGATATAAACATAATGATGATTCAGATTGTTGGAGACAAGTTGTTTTAGACAAATTTCTCTGACAATGTGGCTCAATCTCCTTGTTATTCTTATGAGGTACTTTTGTTTGATCTATTAAATCAACATCGTAGAATTTCTTACTTTTCATTTTTATGAGGTACTTTTGTTTGATCTATTAAATCAACATCGTAGAATTTCTTACTTTTCATTTGTCATGCATCGGTTCCCAATCGAATATATATTTGTGTTTTACAAACTCGAATGCCTTTTTGGTTCGAGTCAAGGAATGGACAACCCTATTGATATTTTGTTTTTTTGGAACATATATAATACTTTGATTTGGATCATCTTTATATCCTACAAGAGGATGGCCAAAACTTTGGAACCCCGTCTAAAATGGCAGTGATATTTAATGAACCATATATCTTGTTTATGTTGGGAAGTACGAATCCATGTGTATCTTAGTGTCACTGCTTTAGTTAATGAATCCAATCATGAGTAGGACATGAATGCTAAAGAGAATCAGTATAAACTTTTAACAAAAGCCTTCTCTAGTTTTTACATGTATTTCTTTCTTTGACATATTTCACGGTGGACAAGTAACATAGACATTTTTACATGTGTTTCTTTCTTTGACATATTTCACGGTGGACAAGTAACATAGACATTGTAGCTAGCATGATGGAGGACGCACTTGTGCATGCAATCTTGAAATGTTGTGAATAATAATGATCATGATGTATTTTCTTGGTGTCATAACTGTCCACATTTGTTTGTCTGTAACCAAACTTAGTATTTTGCCAGAGCCGGTCCTTTGTATGCAAAAGAAACATTTAATCAAATCAATCATGTTTAGCATTGTTGATTTCTTAGATGTGTGGAATTACACAAATCTTATATTTTGATTCTTATTTCCATAGGACAAGACTTGTTTCTCTTTCTTATGCACTTGAAAAGAAAAGCTTCGCTTCCACTGAGCTCAAGCCTATCTCTAATGTCGTCACCTCTTTCCTTCAAGTCATGAAATACAGAGGTATTTGCAGATATAAGCTATATTTGTGTCTTCAGTTTTTTGCATTTCTGATTATGCGACACTTATCCGGTTTGTGCAATTGTTATTTCGATTGAAGCTAATTGAGGACATTTTGGCCTTTTGGGAATCTGTTTGATATATATTTGAAGTTTGATTCCTTTTTTTTTCTTCAGGGTTGTCAAGTAGAAAAAAAGATCGGCAAAAAGACAACCCATGAAAGAGTGTTGCACAAAAGGGTTGTGTGTTAGATAAAAAAAATGAGCAAAAAGACGAATCTTCCTTGCTTCAATCACTCCTTTCTCCACCTCTTTTCTCACAAAATGATATCTAACATCTATGTGTTTTGACCTCTCATGGAACACCTGATGCTTTGCTAAATGGAGTGCACTTTGGCTATCACAGTTGATGGGTGTTCTAGCTTGATTTATCCCTAACTCACTCAGCATTCCCTGCAGCCAAATTGCCTCTTTCACTGCTTCTGTCATAGCCAAGTACTCAGCTTCTGTGGTAGAAAGAGCCACCACCGGCTGTTGCATGGATTTCCAACTGATAGCTGTGCCAAACAACTTGAACATGTAGCCCGTAAGTGATCTCCTATTATCCAAGTTTCCTGCAAAATCAGAGTCCACATACCCTTCCAAAAGATCAATGCAGTCAGTTTGTTTGACAAAAGATAAACCATAAGTTTGAGTTCCATGTAGATATCTAAGCATCCACTTAACCCCTTCCCAGTGTTGCTTCCCAGGGTTAGCCATAAATCTACTCACACAACTCATGGCAAAAGTTAAATCAGGTCTAGTACATATCATGATATACATTATACTACCTACACAACTAGCATAAGGAACACCATTCATATGTTTAACCTCATCATTTGTCATAGGTGACTGATTCTTACTGAATTTCATGTGAGAAGGTAAGGGAGTTATCACTGACTTAGCTAAATTCATGCAGAATCTCTTAAGTACTTTTACTATATAATCAGTTTGATATAGAAGCAATCTATGTCCAGGCTTATCTCTTTTGATATCCATGCCTAAGATCCTTCTAGCCTCACCTAAATCTTTCATTTCAAACTGCTCTTTTAGTTTAGATTTTAAGGACTCCACCTTGTCTAAGCTTCTACTTGCAATTAACATATCATCTACATATAGCAGCAAGTAGGTTACCACTTCATCCTTAGCTTTCTCTAAATAAACACAACTGTCATGCTTACACCTTATCATGCCAATACTGATCATGAATTTATCAAACCTTTTATACCATTGCCTAGGACTTTGTTTTAAACCATAAAGAGATTGTTTCAGTAAGCAAACTTTCCCTTCATTTTCAGGTAAGATAAAACCCTCAGGCTGTTGCATATATAAGGTTTCAATAAGATCTCCATGAAGAAAAGCTGTTTTGACATCTAATTGGTGCAAAAACATATCAAATTGTACTACTAGAGCAAGCAGAATTCGAATGGAAACATGCTTTACAACGGGTGAGAAAATTTCATTGAAATCTATACCTTCTCTTTGTGTGTATCCTTTGGCAACAAGTCTTGCCTTGAATCTTATGGATTTAGTTCCAGTGACTTCAATTTTCCTCTTGAAAATCCACTTACTTCCAATGATTTTGCTTCCAGGAATTTTGTCTACTAGCTGCCATGTTTGATTCTTCTCCAAGGATAGCAATTCTTCATTCATTGCTTGTATCCAATGATTGTAGTCCTTTGACCTCATAGCAGCCTTGTAGTCTTTTGGTTCTTCGTACTCTATATCCTGTGCCACATTCAAAGCATAGTACACAAAGTCAACTTGGCCATACCTGTTTGGAGGGTGTATTTCTCTCCTTTCTCTATCTCTTGCCAGGTTATAGTCAGTTAGATCAGGCTGAATTTGTTGCTCCACTTCCTCTTCTCCTTCAGGAGGTTCCTTCTCTTCAGTTTGAGCTCTAACTTCAGGGATCTGACCATCATCTTGAAGGGAAATCTCCAAGAGAGTTGAAGTTGCTTCTGTCATGTGTTCAGGCTCTGAATTCACTTGTGTATCAAGCTGTGGTGATTTATCTTTGTATCCCATTACATCTTCTCTGAAAGTTACATCCCTACTCACAAAGTATCTTTGATGATTTGGTTCTAAGCACCACAATTTAAAGCCTTTAATGCCTTTAGGATAGCCAATAAAAATACATTTGACAGCTCTAGGCTCTAGTTTATCTTGCCTTATGTGTGCGTATGCTAAGCAACCAAAAACTTTTAAGGAAGAGTAATTGGAATGCTTACCATGCCATACCTCATTAGGTGTTCTAAAATTGATTGCTGATGATGGAGTTTTGTTAATTAGATCAGCTGCAGTTGCAATAGCTTCCCCCCAAAAGCTTTTAGGAAGTCCAGCATCAAATAACATGCATCTTACCTTCTCTAGTAGTGATCGATTCATCCTTTCGGCTATACCATTTTGCTGTGGAGTTGCTACTACAGTTTTGTGTCTAATTATACCTTTCTCCCTGCAATACACTTGGAATTCCTCGGACAAGTACTCAAGACCATTATCAGTTCTTAAGGTTTTTAATTTCTTTCCAGTTTTAGTTTCCAGCATAGTTATCCACTCTTTGAACTTCTCAAACGTTTCATGCTTATGTTTTAGTATATATATCCATATTTTCCTAGAATAATCATCTATGAAAGTTAAGAAATATTTACCTCCACCATGAGTTTCAGTCCTTGAAGGACCCCAAATGTCCGAATGAGCATATTCAAAAATACCTTGAGTGGAGTGTTGAGCTACAGCAGGAATTGGAGCTTTTCTTGCCTTTCCAAGTATGCATTGCTCACAGCTCTCAATGGCTGTGATCTTGGTTCCATCTAGCAAACCTGAGTTTGATAATACCTGCAGGGGCTTTGAACCAATGTGACCAAGTCTTTTGTGCCACAACACAGACTTTGGATCACTTGAGATTGCAGCTGATTCCCCAGCCACTGCAGATCCTTCAAGGATATATAGACCATTTGATCTCTTCCCCTTTAACACTAAGTTTGATCCCTTAGTAATCAAGATTTGTTCTCCTTGGGATTTGAATTGATAGCCTGCAGAAGTTAGAAGTCCAAGTGATATAAGATTCCTTTTAAGTTCAGGAATATACCTCACTTCAGGTAGGATTTTGACTCTTCCATCATGAAGTCTGAGCCTTATCTTTCCAATTCCAGTCACCCTGCACGATTGATCATTCCCAAGCAATACTAAACCTCCATCTTCAGCTTTTAGATCAAAGAACCAGGATCTTGTTGGACACATATGGAATGAGCATCCTGAATCCAAGACCCACTCCTTCTTTAGCTTTGAATCCACTATACAAAGCATGTCTGCAGATTCATATCCCTTTTCTGCTACTGCTGCTTGTTGGGGTGGATTAGTTGCTTGAATCTTCCTCTTCTCAGGACAATTTTTCTTCAAATGTCCCACTTTATGGCAAGCATAACACTTCCTAGTTTCAGTGGCTTCAAAATTTTGCTTCTGATCGATTTGGTTCTTGGTTTGGTTCTTTCCTTTATTCTTCTTGCCTTTGAATCTTACATTGAGCCCTTCACCTTGACTTTGAGATCTTACCTCAGTTGTTCCTGAGATCATCTTAGTCTTGATCGACATCTGAACCTCTTCCAAGGTGAGTGGGGTTGTTCTCCCATAGATCAATGTATCTCTGAAGTGTTCCAGTGGTTTTGGGAGGGAGTTGAGCAGTAACAAGGCTTTATCATCATCGTTTTGCTTCTCATCTATATTTTCAAGATCATCTACGATCTTGTTGAATTCATTTAATTTCTCCAGGATCTTCTTCTCATCCGTGATCTTGAATGAAATCAACTTCTGTTTTAGATAAAGCCTATTTGCCAAGGTTCTTGTCATGTAAAGAGTGTCCAGCTTCTTCCACATTCCATGAGCTGTGACTTCTTTGCATACCTTTCTCAATGCCGTTCCACTGAGGCACAAGATTATCGCACTACTTGCCTTCTTGCACACTTCATGTCTCTTATCAGCCATTTCAGTGGTGGATGTATCAGCTTCTTCAACCAGCGCATCTTCCCATCCATTCTGAACCAAGATAGCCTCCATCTTCACCTTCCAAAGATTATAATCTTCAGTTCCAGAGAACTTTTCAATGTCGAGCTTCATCCCGGTCATCCTTGGCGTCGTTCACTTCCCACAGATGGCGCCAATTGTTGAATTCCAAGCCAAAAACGACACTTGAAGATCTGAAAGAAAACAGCTATCGCCCAGAAAACCCTAGTTTGCGCTGAACACTTTGATCGATCCAAACACACCCCAAACAATGATAAAACGCAAGGATTTAACGTGGTTCGGCTCTACCACTCGAGCCTACATCCACGGCAGCAAGAATCAAAATGTTTTATTCAAAAACGAAAGAGAAAATCGAGTTACAAATCACTCATTCACTCAAGAACCCTATCTAAGCTAACATGCACTCAGCTCTCTTTAATCTCACTGATTTTACGTAAAACTTCCTTAGATAATACAACCCTATATGCATGGTTATATAGGCTTAAAAAACCCTCAACCAATTCACCCGAAAAATCGCTCAAACATAACGAATTTCAGTTACAAGAATTTTCCCTGCGCAAGAACCCTAATTTTACTAATCCGGTTTGCACAGTTTCAGAAAATCCTTTATTGCCGGTTCGCCACGTTTTAGCCCGGTTCTTGCCGATCCGTTTCCGGTTCTGAATCATGCAGGCTCTGCACGACCTAATGACATATATATCTTGAATTTTCTGAGTTAACTCTTACATTATCCAATATGCTCTTCATCAATTTTGCAATTGCTTTTGGAGGTACTTGTTCTTCTCCTTGTATCATGAATGAATACAAGTTATTATCTCATCTCTTGGTATCCTTCTGCTTCGAACCATATTGTCGATAGAATAATAATGCATCACCAAATCTCATTTTATCAGCCATTTTTGGATGTCGAAGTTTGACTTCATCACCACGCTTGCTGCGAAAATTAATTATAGACATTTTTCTGTAGAATGCCTCTCGCAGTCTTTGGACAATAATCTTATGATCACACAAGGTTGTGAAACTAAGTCTTCTTGTCTCATTTTCCTGTCTAAATCGCTTGAATGTTTGTAGGAAATTGTTTCCTAACAGCACATTTGCTCCTGTATCATGGAAGTAGATTGATGGCGTCTTTACTTTGTACCATGGGGTATCACCTGCACCTCCGATCATGATTTCTGCTTGTTTAATTCCTCGATTAAGAATAAGAATCCTTTTAGAGAAATCTCTTTCTGCTATAGCTGGTAAATCTTCTCCAATATCTTTAGGAAAAACCTCTTACTTTGCTGTACATATTCCAGTGCCTGAGTCGATATAGGCGAAAAAATATTCGGCCTTATATTCATCATATAACATTCCAATATAAATGTATATGGAGAATGGGCCAGTGGTCATCTGATTCTGTATATTTTGTTCGCCACTGTGAACTTCATTCCATCTTGTAATCTTTCCCAAGGTTTATGATCCTCGAGCTGATCTGGGATTCTTCCTGCTATCCCCATAATAATCAGTTCAATTTCATCCATCCTCAGGCTTCCTTGAAATTTTCCGACTATAGGTTGTTGGAGATAATATAGGACATTACAAGGGAAGATATTATCCTGTTGAGTAATGTCGAATACAACTTCAACTCCTCTCCATCCTTCCGGGCACTTCAGCTCTACTTGTGTTTTGAAAACATCTGGGATTCGTTGGGCTATACTCGGTCTTTTTTCTTCCCAACGACTGTTGCTCATTATTCTATCTTGTTGGAAAGACATCCTCATTGGCTCAATTCTGAGACTTTGGCTCCTGTTGAAAACGGGTCGATCTTGGATTTTCATATCAATCTCCTTTATAGTTGGAGATTCAATGAGTTCCGGTAGAACTACCTTGGTGAAGTCCTCAAAGATTCTTGGGACTTCAATAAACTCATTTCTCAAGAATACATTTGAATGATGTGTGTTCGAGAGAGTATAGGAAATCTTGTAGGTTATCAAGTAAGGTCTATTCTCTTCTTTCATCAAATAATTTCTTTTGAAATCTTGATGAAGGGTTAAGACTCTGTTGAAGTCTCGATCTCCCAGATTGTATACAATTCTAGGATAGACATTAAATGCCAATTTTCCTGCATACAAATTTCCTGTTACTGCTCCAAGGCATGAATCCTTGAGATTTGAGATTGCTTGTCAAAGATTGCAAGATTGAGTGACGAATCAATTCCTTCTTTGAATGTTACTTTAATAATAACTCTTATGGCTCCGATGTGAATCCATGAGAGTGTATTTGTAACTTCTCTCTTAACTCTGCTTTTGATCTCCTGAACCTCTCGGTATGGGACCAACTGCATCTCGATTAGGTTATCAGTGAATTCTGTCCGGATGACAAATTCTCCTGTAGTTACCCTATAGATAATTTGGTGTTTTCTATTACGAAATCCAATCTTATCCAATATCTTCTCCATAGTTCCAATGGTAAACTCATCGTATATCTAGATCTTTGGATCTTCTTTCATAATCCTCATTGGAGTCTTATGAGACACCGTAGTGTGGGAGAGGAATCCTGACATATCCTCTCTCACTCTGATTCTGAACTGGATTCACTTCCATCCTCAGAATAGATCTCTTATTCGTAGATGATTTCATCTGAGGGTAAATCCTCAAACTGATACACCTGTATAAGATCTTGATAATAGATAGTTTTCTCGAATTCGGGTGTTGCCTCGAACTGCCTTATTCCTCTTTTTTGATTTTTCGAGCAATCCTTTGAGATATGCCCTCTTGTTACACACGTCCAGCAATTACAATCTTTAAAACTTTTATTAGCTCTGGTATGAGCTCGTCTGAAAGTTCTCCTTCTTGTGGTTCTACTGGAATTTCCTTGATTTGAGCCTGATGAAGAGACTCTACTCCTACTTGGTGCTGGTCTTTGCCCTGATTTGTAATTTCGGGTCTTTTGTTTTGACCACACCCTCCTAGGTCTCCATGAAGACCAATGACTGCTTCTCTTGTTGTTGCTTCCACGGCGATATGGATGACTCTTTTGCTTCTTCCTTTTATACCTCTGTGGTTGACGTTCAACAACTGTTGGGATGTCATCATCTTTGTAAAAAAGGGAACCATTTCATTGATTCCTCGCAGTCTCTTGTAATTATTGTAAAGAGTTACCTGATGACACCATTCAGATAATTTGGCCTTTAAGAAAGACATTCTTCTGGCCACTGTATCTAAGTCATCTGCACTCTTGTATTCCCTAATCAACATTTCTCTCCAGGGACTTGGTATCTTCGCAAAGAATAGTCGTGAAGCCTCTTTGTCTTGCACATTGGACTTCCAACGGTATTCAGTGAATAACTTGATATATTCGTCAATATGACAAATATCATGCAACTCGAGGCTGTAGAAGGCTTGTTTGTATCTTTTTCTTTTCTCTTATTCCAGTCCCTCAAAATAGTCTATGCCGATAAAATGGATTTTGAATAATATCACCATATTATCGACAATTCCTTTTAATGACTCACCAGCTATAACGTTGTTTTTCATTTCTAATGTCGTCATGTCCCATGCGATCTTTACAGATCCTTCAAGACTCATCTCAAGGAGTAGGATGAATCATTCATTTGTAAGATCGAGGGTTTCTGCTGCAATCCTCATAGCCGATGCCCAATCATCGATAAGGACTTCACGATTCTTGAAATCTGGGATATCCAAATTTAGCATTAAATCGTATAGATGTATCGGGTCGAGATGCGACCTTCCATAAGGTGTATTGTAGAGATTTGATCTTTTGGAACGTGGTCAAGTCCCTGAGACAATAGCATCTTGTCTTGTGGTGAAATCTCCCACATGCGGCATTGGTTCGTCCACATGATGTGATCCTAAACTTTCTGCTACGTTGGGATCAACTAGTGGTCTTTGATGTTGGTTACGAGTAACCAAAGTTGATCCATCTCCTGCATTCATATTTAGATCCACAATTCCTAATCCCGCAAATGATTCGTCAAGGTCATGTAGATCCTCCAGATTTATATTCTCTAAATCCATCACTTGTTTATGATGGATTTTCTTTTGATGATAGCAATAAGCTTCTCATCATCTGTCATGCGTCGTACAACTTCAATTGGTTTCCCATCTTGGTGTAAATAGGGAATTGTTCCGAAATCTATACACTTTCTCCAGGATGAACTTGGTCTTGCCTCCAAATTCTTAACTCGTTTCTGGATTTCATGAAGGATGTCAAGGGTTTCCTTCTAATATTTTATCATCATCTCCATTTGGCTTTGGATTTGATGGATTTGTGTTGGTAGATGATTATGGCGATTGCCATAATTCTGCACCGTCTTCTGGATTTCTCTAAGATTTTCGGAAATCTTAGAGGTATTTGGAAGTATTTCCTTCCACTCGGGCAGTCCATCAGGCATTATGGTTTTGATGGGCTACCTCCTAATGATTCATCAAATCAACATATAACATCTGGTTTACCGTAAAGAAACTTAGATAATATGTTGTTTGTTGGTCGCATTGCCTCAAGGTTTTCCTATCAGCTCCTGTGTGTTCCTTTTCATCATACTGGTTATTCCAATATGTTATCTTGTCTTGGTGCTCTTGTGAATACATCGTCAAAATTTGACAATATCTCCTGTAATATATACATCTTGAACATTCATCCAGATCCATTTTTCTCGAATAATTCTTCTTACCAATTGTTAATTACATAAATATAATAAATATAATCTTCAAGTTCTTAATAAACATGGGCTTTGATACCATTTTTCGATCACGTTATATTATCCGGATCTAAAATCATATGGATATGATATATATTGGAAAATATTTGAAGAATTATGGAAATAGCAAAATATGCTCTGGAGGTAGCAAAATTATTCTGGAAATAGCAAAAAAAAAATTTGCCTAGAGGGCATTTTGGTCTTTTCCTATTTTATGAAAAATTTTGTGTGGTGCCTTAAGAAGATCCTGTGGTGCTCTTAGTTCTTCCCAATTCAAAATTTGCACTCTCATACAAAAAGATACGAAGTCCTATATTTATACTTGTATACTTCACAATATCTTCAATTTATCATTAAAATATATCGGTAAAGGATAAAGTGATGAATGATATTACATATTTGAAATACAAATATTAATTTTAAAAAAATTAGAATGACATTATTTCACACTAATACATATTATATATATATATGTATATACACACATCTTTAATAGTGTTACATTTATCTATTTATTTATATTAAATATGATACAATTATCCCTACACAAATTAATTATTATTGAGATTATTGTATGGATTATATGTATTGTTGGTATTTAAGAAAGAGTAACTCTCATATGAAACATGTGCATGGTTTTTCATGCATGATTTTTGAATTTTGACACATATCAATATGTTATGTTAGACATTCATTTACGTTATGTTAGACCTAGTTTTACATTATGTTAAACCTACCTTTCTGTCTCAATTTCATACATTTTCTATTTTGCGCTTAGTTTTTGAATTTTGACACATATCATTAAGTTATGTTAGACATACATTTACGTTATGTTAAACCTATCTTTTGACCAGATTTCATACCTTAAAAAAAAAATTTAAAAGAAACCCCTAATTTTGACACATTTTGTACATGTATCATCACGTTGTATTACACATATATACTTTTATGTTATGTTAGACGTCTAACATAACACAAAGGTAGGTCTAACATAACATAAAAGTAGGTCTACTCGAGCGAATTTAGGTGGGTTTGAGCGCGAATACCAGACGCGTGGGGGGCGCGTGAAACGAGCATGGGTACGCATTTTTGGGCTCATTGATCGGGTCAAGTCTGGTGCATGAATCCTAAATCCATAAGTCTGACTCATATAAGTTTTTGCATTTAAGAAATTATTGAATGAAAATTTGCTTAACTAAGATCAATAAAATAAGATTAAACAATACAATATTTATATTATTAAATCAAATAGATTAAATAATAAAAAGTACAAAAAGAATAAAATAAATTGTTGATGTGACAATTTTTTTTGAGGAAAATGTATTTTTGTAAATATCCCAACTTCCTTCCTATAGAAAAAAAATATAAAAAATATATATATAAATATCCCAACTTCCTTCCTATAGAAAAAAAATATAAAAAATATATATATAAATATCCCAACTTCCTTCCTATACAAATATATTATAGATTTTGTTTATATAACTTCCTTCCTTCCTTTGTTGTATTTTATTCAATTAGTACAACTATGGAAAGTTATTTTTGTCTAAATAGTATGGGGTGTATACTCATTACTCATAAGGTTGTTAAAATTGTTAATAGTCTCAACCAATTGATAGTGGTATAATCCAATTTATATTTTCAATTTCAACTGCAATAATCAATTTGAAAACTGAAAATGGATTATAACAAACATGATTTGGCGTTCAACTAAAGATTGGGAATTTTCATTTGAGATGAAAACCAAACACACCCTTTCAATTTTCGATTATTTCGAAAAGTAAAATGGACGGCCCAGATTACATGATCTCGACCACAGCACGGCCCAGAATACTCCCCTGATCAAGGTGTTTATATGCCTGTGCTGCCTCTTCAAATTTATACTTTCTTGAAACTGCACTCTCCAGATTAAAAATGCCTGTTTCTGCCAACTCCACCAGTTTTGGAAGGTCTTGTCTTGCCCTTCCTCCGTATGACCCTATTACTTTAATCTGCAAATGAATCAAGGATGAGTTGGTTCTCGACTGAAGAAACGAGGTTGTTGAAAGAGACTACGACCCACCTGTCTACGAACCAAATGGTTTATATCAACCTCCCCTTTGGCACCGGAGAGCGTAAGCCCGATCATCACGGCTTTACCTCCGTCACAAACACTTTGAAAGCATTGTGAAAATGTTTGTGTCCGTCCCAACGCTTCCACGGCTATGTCCACACCCTTTCCCCCTGTAATCTCCTGTTTAAACATTTCAACTCCTAAGGGTCATGAGTCGAAAACTATCATTGCCTTCATGCCTCAATTAAAACTGAAGATTATTATAGAGTGTTTACCTTAATCTTGGAAACGGCATCCTCCTTTCGTGCATTTATGGCATGAGTGGCTCCAAGTGTCTTGGCTTTCTCAAGTTTGTCGTCTTGAACATCCACAGCAATAATCTTAGAAGCCCCAGATGCCCTTGCTATCTGCACACAACTGTGTGACTTTTTGAAATTAAACTTATGAGGAAGATCAGTACATAGCATCCACTGCCATAAACATAGATCTTGATTATGAAACACATGAGAATACACTCTTAAAGGGCAACATTCACGTTCCACAAATTTTACCAGATCAAAAGATGTAGAAAATACATGAAAAGGTAGTCCTGATTCATATCGATGAGCTAGAAAATAAATAAACCAATGCATGCTTCAGGTGATTTGTGTATAATATAGGGATACAAGTCATGGAGTGTGATGTTTGATACCATCTCTTTGTTTGTTATGAAGAATTTGACTTCAACTTGAAAAATATTAGAATTAGAAACCAAATTTCGGGGAAAGTAGTTATTACCTTGAGCCAACACCCCCCAAGCCAATCACGGCAATGGCATCACCAAGATGAACTTGAGCAGCATGAGTCATAGCCCCATAGGCAGTAAAAATTGCACATCCCAATATAGCAGATTCTGTGTAAGGTAATGTGTTGGGCAGAACAGTCAATCCATGTGCTGGTACCACACAGTACTCAGCAAGACCTCCCATGCTGTACATATAAACTGGCTTACCTGCACCAAATATTTAATGATTGAGTCTGTAGGCATGAATTTACATCAGGAATACTAGAAATTAGTTGTTAGCGATTGATGAATCGTGACCAGTTCATGAAGCTTATATGCATCAAGCTTTGCTCAACAACTGTTGATACTTTACCTTATTAACCAAAGTCCTTCTCTTACTACACCTCATAGCATGCTATATGTATACTATGCATTGTTCATTGATGGCATTTCTAATAGCAGCAATATTGTAGCAAAATAATGTGACAGATCCTCTAGGAGCTTCAACGAAAGGTATTACCTTAAAAACCTTTTTCATCCACTATATATCTCTGCTAGCGAGAGACAAACAACAAACTTATGCATGATTCTTTTTTGATGACAATACTACAATAACACCAACCAGATACTGATTTAGAACTCACCTTATCATATGCACAATATGCATTATCATACATTCTATAATAGGTTCAGTCTAATTATAGTGCAAACCATACATAGTGTATGCTTTAAACATCTAAAAATATTGTGATTAAGCAAAGCACAGTGATTACTGGGAACCACTTTGCAGCAGGGATCAATTAAAGTCTCACTAGGTTCTCAATCAAAGTAATAACAATTTCTAATTAAATTTTCTAAATATCTACTCACATAATGTGATTGAGTCAAGATAAATAAAACTCCTTTTTAACAACCTTAAATTCTGAAATATGATCTACAGGACCCAAGTCCTTAATGTCAAGAAAATTCATGAATGCAATACACATTTGTGCCATAAATGAGCAGAACATCAAACATCTAAATTAATCAAGAGTTAAAAAATATCACAAATTTTATAAACACAGTTTCCACTTCACTACATTTGAAACCTATAGTTTTATTTTTATAAGAAAATATATTTCTATTGATGAAGTATGATCATCAGCATTTCCGGAACATTGCAGATGAGTGTAGAAAATTATAGTTATTTTGACTAAAGGTAGTACATACATGAAGAAAATCAGAGGTAATCTAAACCAAAGATAATAGTTAAGAAACAATTCATGTATATCAGAATGTGGTGTGTGCATGGAATCAGGTCCAGACTAGATATTTAGTCTTGACACGAGGGACTTCCCCTGTATGGAATAATCATATGCTCAGTAGAATTTGCTTTACATAGTGTTGCACTAATAGCTGCACCTATGATGGTTCATTAATGTTCTCTAAAGAAGAGAATTTCATAATAAATGTACCACTGCCTCGGAGAAATAGCCTTGTTTCACCATCATAAAGTGTCCCTTTCGCTCGGTTATAAGCAAAAAAAGGCTCACACAAGTCATCTTGACCCTGTTTTCATGCAAGGCATAATGCAGTCAAAAAAGCTATGTAAACATCGTAAATGACTACAATTAGAACTCTAAATGTAGGTGAGATTTCAATTAGTATACTTGCCTTAGCGCAGTAGGAACAACTTCCGCAAGGCATTATAAAAGCCCCAACCACTTGAGATCCAATAGGAAATCTGAAATTTGAGTTAAAAACTATACAGCTTCTGTATCCAACATAAGATAAATGAATTTTTTTTTTTTTTCGAAATTTCAACATCTTATCTAACCTCTCAGTAATTCTACTGTCAGTTAGTGATCCATGTTCAACAACCTCACCAGTGATCTCATGCCCAACAACACAGGGGCTGGCAAAGGGAAGCTCGCCTTTCATCACATGCAGATCAGAGTGGCAAACTCCACAGGCTGAATTATGCAAACACAATTCAAAAACGCTATCATGTAAATGCTAAAGGAAGTCCAAAGGAGCATTCATTATACTGAAAAAAAATAAAAATTGACTACATTGGTGATTTTTTCAATCTACAAAAACAGTGTAACATGATAAACAAACAAAAATGTAAAAGCAAATGCTGTCTTTCTGTTTCCAATCACCATTGAAAATGAAGTCAAGCTTCAAAAAAAAAAAAGGGGGACAAAACGGATTTCCTGAACATAAGTTAACATGTTTAGAATAATTCTATAGCAAATAAGACTTGGCTTCACTTTAATCATTTCCTTAACCATCTGCGTGTGCTATTTCCTCAATGAACAAATGGTACAAGTTTTACAGCACAATGCACAACAACTAAACCAAACTGAAACACTGGTAAATTAAGCTCTAATGGACATAAAATTAACAACTTTATCATTGATTCAATAGTATATAAGACTTCACTTCACTTGATCATCTACTTTACCATCAGCGTTGACCATTCCCATCACAAAGTACAAGCTTTACAGCATATCGCACAACAATTAAACCGAAACGAAAACTCTACTAAATGTAGCTACAGTGAACACTAAGAAAACAACTTCATCACGATCGGTTTACTCGATCATTTTATTCACCATCAGCATTCTGTACATTTCCTTTACGAACAGAAAGGTACAATCTTAACAGCACAATCCACCATCTAAGAGCAAACTGAAAATCAACAAAATTACCCTTGGTTTTGATGAGAATTTCATTGGCCTTGGGGCGAGGCATGTTAAAATCTTCAAAAGTGAGGGGTTTATTCGTCTCCCAGAACACAGCTCCCTTCATATAGGAAGGCCCGTTGTTGATGTGGTACCCTGCCGCTGCCATGGTTGTACCTTTACTGCCCGACTCTAAGCTTGAATAGCATCTCCGGCGATCAGAGCAACAGGGAGAACCGTAGAGTAGAGCAGTGTAGGAAGAGTAAACGGCGGCTGTCCGGCGGCCGGTGATCGCCTTGCGGAGTAGAGCAGAGCTCCGGAAAAATGCCATGGGTAATTAGAGTTGGTGCAATTCGGATTCTTGAAATGAAAAAATGGGGAAATTTGCGAAAGTGAGAAGGAAAAGGCATAGTTATATAGGCAAGTAGCACTCTGCCTTCTTCTACTCTAGCAGTCAATGTTTATCCTTAAAATTCAGTATTTGTTTATTGTTGCCGTTTCATTCAAGATCATCTATTTCACTGTCATAATTATTTCTATAAACAAATACACGGTTCATGACAAATCGCCCTCCAATCCTAATTTCACTTCATAATCTTTTAGTTATTTCCTCTAACCTTTTAGTTATGTTTGTTTAATTTTTTCATTATGTTTATATAACCTTTATGATATATTCGCATAACCTTTCTATCCTGATGGTTTAATATTTTACAGAGTAAGATAAATATATATTACCTTTTAAACATTTATGTTATAATAACTTAACCTTAATGTTATAATAATTTAACTTTTATATTATAATAATATAACTTTTATATTTTTCAAAGGTTATGATAGTTGTATATAAAGGTTATATCAATATAACATAAATGTTAAGTTATAAGAATATAAAAGTTTTCAATTATATTACATTATTGAAATAATTTTAAGTATATAATTTTAAGGTTTTTACACACTGTAAACCTTTAAGTTGTAATAATGCAACATTTACGCATAATAATATTAACATTTATGTTATATTAACACAACATTTATGTTATTCTTTAAGTAAATAAAGGTTATGATATTTATATATAAAAGTTAAATCAACATAACATAAAGGTTAAATCATCACAATATAAAGGTTTTCAACTATATTATCTTACATTTTATATTGAAAAAAGTCTGAGTATATTAACTTAAAGGATATGATATTTGTACAAAAAGGTTATAGTCATATAACATAAAGGTTATACTCGTATAACATAAAAGTTACCGCATAAATTTAAAAATAAATAAATAAATGAGTGTGGATCCGGGTCAAATCTGGCTCGACCCGACCCGTGGGCGCCCAGTTGCATGGATCTAGATCCATACAACTGGTGCACAAGAACAATACTTTTTCACTATATATTTATGAGTTGGTATCCTCATCTACACATTTTCATATAGTGTAAAACTTTTATATCCATCATTATAATCTATTACATTCATATACCCATAATTATAATTTATTATCCCCAAATACACATTTCCAAATATACCTTTTGACTTTTTCTCATACCTCCAAATATTCACTAACTTCAAAAATCTATAAATAATTCAATTTTCTTTTTCCACTCCGATTTCCTTTTCCCTTCCATATTAATTTTAGATCATGCATTATCAATTAATGGATCAATAAAAGGCCCAACATGCTTTCATAAAATTAATTAATTCTTTGGAGTTCATACCTTTCTTTAACCAGAACAGCACCGAGTGAGATGATTTGTAACACCACCAGCTGGAAAATTACTACCCCCAAACCGTGTTATGAACAGCTCCCCACTGTTCAACTTCAACCCTCAGGGAAGATGGTTTGCAAGTTATCCAACTCCTTCAACAACTGCCTAGCACAACCTTGGTTCGTTTCCTACACCAGATGTACAAGGTGATCCTTCCAATGGATAAATAGATCAAACGGAAAACACGTTAAAGCAAAAGTCTTTTTTTATTAAGAACTAAAAATATTTATTACATATCTATAATCTTCTTTTGGGAGGAGAATACTAGATCAGTCTCTCATGGAGAAGGTTGTAACTCGTAAACACATGAACTGAAAACTAAGAAAACTCAGAATTATACAAGAATGTTTTATTCTGAAGAAAACTATGGAGAATTGTTGATGTCCTTAGCTTCCTTCTCTAAATAGGCAAAATCCGGACTTGAAGTGTGGATTCCAAATCTCGTTTAAGCCAGATGTCCCCCTTTCTAAGTGGATCAACCACTGAGTTAGGGTTTGCCAGCTTTTCTTCATCCCATGTGATTGTTGTCGAGGAATCAACTTTTCTTCCCTTGACTTTTATCCCATGTGATGCTTGTGAGGTAGGTGTGACTCAGCCCATGTTACCTTTGTCGGGGAATCTTAGAAATTTGGACTTCGTGGTCCCCGCGGGTAACTTTTCTTTTGGGCAGACCCTTTGTCCTTATTTGCCCCTCGCTCTCGTCGGTCGGGTTTGGGTCGGAATCCTTTCCCAAACTCAGGCTCTTTCTGATTTGGGCATGCTTGGCAGACGTGATCTGTCCATCGGTCTACATGCACCATATTGTAGAATTTCCGGTAGGTTTCTTTGCTTACCGGAAGCTTGTTTTCCCAAAGGATCATTCTCTTTGTTTCAAAAAGGTCCTCTGCAAAGCCTGTGGTTGTTCCTGTCATGAATTCAGCAGGAAAGATTCATTTGTTGAATTCTGAAAGAACTTGAAGGGATACTTGACTTTGTCCATTTCATTTAGACAAACCCAAAGTCCTTATGCTCGTTGGGTAGAAGCCTCATCTTCTGAAAGCGCTCCTACCAAGATTGGAGTATCCTCCGGAGCAGTTGTCTTGATGGTCTTCAAGGCATTCCCGTCTGGTCTCCTTAGCTTGATGAAATGAAAGGCCTCATGAAAACCTTTCTTTGCTGGTTCTAGAGCTGCACTGAAAAAATACAATTCCAAAATATCACCTCTGACCAAATGTGGATTATTGGCCCAAGTATAGTGCACCAATTCCCCAATCCATTTCGGTAGTTTCGAAATTTCGGGGAATCCTGGTGAAACGGTATAGATTGAAGTAAGAGCTCCAAAGTTATATCATTCTTGTACTTCGTTTGGATGACTTCCTAGTTTCATCCAAACTCTTGGGTATTTTCCAGAGACATCTACAATTGTCCTCTTTGGGTTGATACTCTTTCTCGTGATCAGCTTCTCCCATTGCCTTTGGTAAACCTGCATAGGGGAAACTTTAAACTCGTCAGTTTGAACCTTAGTTTTGCCAGTTTGTGGCCTAAGGTCCAACTCTCCCTCTTTTACCCCAGAGGTGCTGGGTTGATTTGAAGACTCGGGTTTTGACACCGGAGCTTCAACTTTTGCCACAGTTGGTGCATACTCAAGGAATGCATCATCTGCAGAACTCTTGGTTATGATATTTGAATCCATAACTTCCGGGTTAGAGACCCGTTCTCTTGTTTCCCCTTTTTGCATCGTTGAAGATGCAACCTGGAGGATAGGCCTTCGCAGCGTAAAGTACAATTGTATTTGTGCTTCCTGGCATGCTCGTATTTGATTATAGACAGATCTATGATCTTCTCGTTGAAGTCATCTAGCGACTTCTGCGTTGATACATAAAGTACCAAAGCCTCGTTCTAGGCTCTCCAGGTTTTTCCTGAAATGTCTAACTCGTTTGAGGACCTCGTCAGCGATGTGTCCTTCCATCTCGTGTCAAGAAATCTGCAAGAACATTTTCATGAGATTTCACAATGACAATATCATAATCATAATATTGACATTCAGCCTGCCATCTAAGTCCTCTAGCATTTTCTGGTTTGGATTCGATTTTATTTTTCAATTATCAATCTTCAAGATGAACTTCTTAGCCAGTAAGAATAAAGGTCATTTTTTGAATGTTTTTCTGACTGCGAAGAACTCCTTCTCGTTGATATGCCATCGGTTTACTTCACCATCTGCGAATAAACTGCTGCAGTATCTGCATAGCATTTCTCCACTTGGTGTGGCTTTCATAAGAACTGCTGCCCACCAATGATCACTGGCGTCTGTGTAGAGTACTAGTTCATCTTCATCTTGCGGTATAGCAAGTTTTGGAAGTTGTTGACAAACCTCTTTAAGTTGTTTAATCCCTTCTTGGTGTTCATCTTCCCATTTGAATATTGCATCTTTTTTCAGTAATTGGCTAAACACCTTCCTGTAGTGTGCCAAATTATTAATGAACATTACGGCGAAGTTAACAACTCCAAGAAAACTCTGAAGTTGTTTCTGTTCCTTGAGGGTATCTGGAAATCCTTGTATCTTTTCGACGATGTGGCTCTGCAGGATGATTCCAGATTCGTCGATCTCAATTCCAAGGAATTCGATCTGTCTTGTAGCAATTACTGTCTTCTTTTCGGAAAGCACTAATCCTTCTTTGTGACAAACATCTAAAAATATTTCCAAATGCTTGAGATGCTCTTTCATGTTCTTGGATGCGATGAGTATATCATCGATGTATACGAACATGAAACTGAAATAATCTTTAAAATGATTATCCATCTTTCTCTGATATATCTGGGGAGCATTTGTCAATCCCATGGGCATCACGTTCCAGATATAATGTCTTTGTGGTGTAGAGAAGGCTGTAAACTTCTTACTTTCTTCCTCCATCATAATCTGGTAGAATCCAGACTTACAATCGAATTTAGAGAATACCTTAGCTCCTTTGATGCTGTTGACCAAGTGTTCTCTACTCGGGATGTAGTATCCATCGAACTTCAAGATCTCATTAATCCATTTGTAATTGATAACAAGTTTTGGCTTTTCTCTCTTGATTTCTCCATGATTCCTTACAAGGAATCCCAGACTGCTGTATGGAGAAACTCCTGGTGAGATTAACTTAAGGTCCAGATGTTCCTTAAGTATCTTCTGCATATCCTCACGATCCTCTTGGTTCATAAGGATTTACTTGAATCTTACAAGCTTGTGTTCATTTCCGGGTTTAACCCTTAAGGATGTTTTGAGCTCGTTCTTGTTCTACCATGCCAAAGGATTTTCAGTGTAATTTCTTTGGATCTTCTTCTTGATATCCTCGAGTGAAATTTGTTCATCAATGGAAATCTCACTCAATGAATTCTCCAATAGGCATTTCCATAATTCTGAAATTACCTCTGGAGGTACGTTTTCTTCCCCTTGTACTCTGAACGAATACAAGTGATTATCCCATCTCTTGGTACCCTTTTGTGAACTACCATATTGTCGATAGGATAATAGTGTATCGCCAAATTTTCTTTTATCCGCCATTTTTGGATGTCGAAGTTTGGCTTCATCACCATGCTTGCTGCGAAAAAGTAATAGACATTTTTTTTGTAGAATGCATCTCGTAGTCTTTGGACAATAATCTTATGATCACATAGAGTTGTGAAAATAAGTCATCTTGTCTCATTTTCTTGTGTAAAGCGCTTGAATGTTTGTAGGAAATTGTTACCTAACAACACATCCGCTCCTGTATCATGGAAGTAGATTGGTGGTGTCTTGACTTTGTACCATGAGGTACCGCCTGTACCGCCGATCATGATTTCTGCTTGCTTGATTCCTCGATTAAGGATAAGAATCCTTTTAGAGAAATCTCTTCCTGCGATAGCTGGTAAATCTCCTCCACTTTCTTTAGGGAAAACCTCATGCTTTGCAGTACATATTCCGATGTCTGAATCGATATAGGCAGCGAAATATTCGGCCTTGTATTCATCATATATCATTGCGATAGAAATGTATATGGAGAATGGACTAGTGGTCATCTGATTCTGTATGTTTTTTCGGCCACTGTGAATTTCATTCCATCTTGTAATCTTTCCCAAGGTTTGTGATCCTCGAGAAACTCAATCCCAAATATCAATTGATCTGGGATTCTTCCTGCAACTCCTCTGATAGTCAATTCAATTTCACCCATTTTTAGGTTTCCTTGAAATTTTCCGACTATCAGTTGTTGGAGATAATATAGGATATTACAGGGAAATATGTTGTCCCGTTGAGTAAGTCGAATATCACTTCAACTCCTCTCCATCCTTCCGGGCACTTCAGCTCTCCTTGTGTTTGAAAACATCTGAGATTTGCTAGGTTGTGCTCGGTCTTATCTCCTCCCAACGGCTACTGCTCATTAGCCTGTCTTGTTGGAAAGACATTCGCCTTGGCTCAATTCTGAGACTTTGGCTCTTGTTGAAGACTGGTTGATCTTAGATTCTCATATCGATCTCCTTTATGGTTGGAGATTTTATAGGTTCCGATAGAACTACCCTGGCGAAGTCATCAAAGATTCTTGGAACTTCGATGAATTATTTTCTCAAGAATACATCTGAGTGATTTGTATTCGATAGAGCATATAAAATCTTGTAGGTAATCAAGTAGGGTCTATTCCCTTCTTTCATCAGATCTTTCTTTTTGAAATCTTGATGAAGGGTTAAGACTCTGTTGAAGTCGCGATCTTCCAAATTGTATGTAATTCGAGGATAGACATTGAAAGTCAATTTTCCTGCATACAAATTTCCTGCAACTGCCCCAAGGTATGAATCTTTAAGATTTGAGATTCACTTGTCCAGAATTGCAAGGTTGAGTGGTGAATCAACTCCTTCTTTGAATGTTGCTTTAATAACAACTCTTATAGCTCCGATGTGAATCCATGAGAGTGTATTTGCAACTTCTCTCTTGACTTTGCTTTTGATCTCCTGTATTTCTCAGTAAGGGACCAATTGCATCTCGATCAGGTTACCAGTGAGTTCCATTGGGATGACAAACTCTCCGGTAGTCACTCTGTGGATAATTTGGTATTTTCTACTGCGAAATCCAATCTTATCCAATGTTTTCTCCATAGTTCCAATGGTAAAACCATCGTACATCTGGAGCTTTGGATCTTCTTTCATAATCCTCATTAGAGTCTTATGAGACACCGTAGTGTGGGAGAGGAATCCTGACATATCCTCTCTCACCGTTGATTGAAGAATTTCTTCTTCACTCTGATTTTGACCTGGATTCACTTCCATCCTCAAAATAGATCTCTTCTTCATAGATGCTTTCATCTGAGGGTAGATCCTCAAATTGGTACACATGTATGAGATCTTGAAAATAGACAGCTTCTTCGAGTTCGGGTGTTACCTCGAACTGTCTAATTCCTCGTTTCTGATTCTCTGGGCAATCTGTTGAGATATGCCCTCTGGCTCCACACGTCCAGCAATTGCAATCTTTAAAACTTTCATTAGCTCAGGTGTGAGCTCGTCTGAAAGTTCTCCTTCCTGTGGTTCTGTTGGAACTTCCTTGATTTGAGCCTGATGAAAAGGCTCTACTCCTGTTTAGTGCTGGTCTTTGCCCTGATTTGTAACTTCGGGCCTTTTATTTGGACCACACTCTTTTTGGTCTCCATGAAGACCAACGACTGCCTCTCTTGGTGTTGCTTCCAGGGTGGTATGGATGATTTCGTTGTTTCTGTCTTTTATGTCTCCGTGGTTGACCTCCAACGACTGTTGGGATGTCATTCTCTTCGCAACCATTTTATTGATTCATTGCAGTCTCTTGTAGTTCTTGTAGAGTGTCGCTTGATGACACCATTCCGATAGCTTGGCCTTTAGGAAGGACATTCTTCTGGCCATTGTATCTAGGTCATTTGCACTCTTGTATTCCCTGATCAACATTTCTCTCCAAGGACTTGGTATTTTCGCAAAGAATAATTATGAAACCTCTTTGTCTTCCACTTTGGACTTCCATCGATACTCGGTGAACAACTTGATATATTCGTCAATATGACAAATATCATGTAACTCGAGGCTATAGAGGGCTTGTGTGTATCTCTTTCTCTTTTCTTCCTCTAGTCCCTCAAAGTAGCCTATGTTGATAAAATGGATTTTGAATAATTTGGTCATATTATCGACAATCCCTTTTAATGACTCACCAGCTGTAACATTATTTTTCATTTCTGGTGCTGTCATATCCCATGCGATCTTTACAGATCCTTCCAGACTCATCTCGAGTAGTAAGATGAATCATTCTTTTGTAAGATCGAGGGTTCCTACTGCAATCCTCATAGCAGATGCCCAATCATCGATAAGGATTTCACTGTTCTTGAAATCTGGGATATCCAAATTTAGCATTAACCCATATGGATATATTGGGTCGAGCTGAGACTTTCCATAAGGCGTATTGAAAAGATTCGGCCTTTTAGATCGTGGTCGAGTTCCTGTAACCATAATAGGATCTTCTCCTGTGGTGAAATCCCCTACGTGTGGCATTTGTTCGTCCACATGATGTGATCCGGAACTTTCTGCTATGTTTGGATTGACTGGTGGTCTCTGCTGTTGATCACGAGTAACCAAGACAGATTCATCTCCTGCGTTCATCTTTAGATCCACAATACCTAATCCTGTGAAGGATTCGGCAAGGTCATGTAGATCCTGCAGATTTATCGTTTCCAAATCCATTACTTATTTGTAACGGATTTTCCTTTGATGATGGCAATAAGTTTTTCATCATCAGTCAATCATCGTACAACTTCAGTTGGCTTCCCATCTAGGTTTAAATAGGGAACTGTCCCAAAATTAATACGTCTCCTTTCTCCGGATGAACTTGGTCGGTTCTCCAGATTCTTGACTCGTTCTTAAATATCATGAATGCTTTCAAAAATCTCTTTTTGATTTTTAATCATCGTCTCCAGTTGGCTTTGGACCTGATGAACTTGTGTCGATAGGTGATTATGGCGGTTGTCATAACTCTGCACCGTCTTCTGGATTTCTCTAAGATCTGTAGAGATCTTAGAGGTATCTAACAGTATCTCCTTCCACTCAGGCACTCCATCAGACATTATGGTATTAATGGTTAGCTTCCTGATGATTCATCAGATCAGCACATAGCATCCGGTTTACCGCTAGGAATTCCAGATAATATGCTGCTTGTTTTTCACACTGTCTCAAGGTCTCCGCGTTGGCACCTGCGATTTGTCTTTCGGCATATTAACGATACCAATATGTCACCTTGTCTCGATGCTCTTGAGCATACATCGTCAAAATTTGACAATATCTCCTGTAGAATATACATCTTGGACATTCGTCCAGATCCATTCTATTCTCGTGTAATTCTCCTCACCAATTGTGAATTACAGATAAATATAATAAATATAAATTTTAGTTCTTAATAAGCCTAGGCTCTGATACCATTTTATGGTCCATTCGAATAAAATCCCGAACGATACGTGGCGTTGTGACACAGCCAGTTTACCCTTATCTCAGAGAGATAATTAAGTGGTAGGTCGACAGTTTCCAACCTATATACCGTTTTCGAATCTTATGCCATGGATCTAAAAATCATATTGGTTGGATTAATTGGAAATTCTTGGAAAAATATGTATAGTTTTGGAAGTAGCAAAATGGGTTTGGACATAACACTTCTTAATGATTAGCATTAATTGTAAAAAGTGTGTAATAAGGATATTTTTGTATTTGACCAAAAATTTGGGTATTTGGGGACAATAATTTATATTTTTTGGTAGATTGGGATAATCAATTATATTGATGGGTATTTTAGTTTAAAGTTATATAAAATTGGGTATTTTGGGTGAATAACTCTATACTTATTTTGGCAAAAACTTGTGTACCCAGGGGTATGGATCTTAGATCCATGACCCCAGATCCGACCCGGCATGTGGGCAGCCTCTATGCGCACCCACGTTCCGTCACGCGAGCCTATAGTAAATCTGGTGTGTGCCCATGCACACTTGATTCCATAGTTAATGATTCAGTGATAGGTATTACATGTATATCCTATAGGTATTACGCATATACCCTATATGTATTACACTTATATTTCTTAAGATTCAATAATAGGTATCATATGTTTACTTTATTGATATTACATGTTTACCCTATAAGTATTACACTTATATTCCTTGAGATTTGATGATAGATATCATATGTTTACTCTATAGGTATTACAAGTATACCCTATAGGTATTACAAACTTACTCAACAAAATTATTGATTTTTTGTTCTAGGTATTGACTTTTTTTTTCCTACAGGCATTACATGTATACTCTTAAGGGTATGAATTATTTGTTCGAACGTTTGTTCTATAGGTATTACATGTATATTATATAGATATCACATGTATATTATATAAGTATTACATATGTACTATATAGATATTACATTACTGTATAGTGAGTTTAAAATTTCTAAATTCCAAAACAACGATTTATATCATATTCTTCCTCTCTCTCTTTTTTTTTTTTTTTTGTAAAATTTATAGAATTGCTGAATTCATATGAATTATTATCACAGAAGCATTGTGCAAAGAAACCCTCGAGTAAATCTATTCAATTTGATCAATCAAACAAATCTCATCCAATTAATTAATTAAACATATTTTGAAAATCAAATTCTTCCATAAATTAATCAATGCAAAGAGTGAATCGGAGGCTTCTTCATCGGAGAAGAAGAACACAACAAAAAAGAAGAAGAAGAACACAACAAAAAAGAAGAAGAAGAACACAACAGAGACGCAGCAGAGACGCAACAGAGAAGAAGAACGCAGCAGAGACGCAACAAAGAAAAAGAACGCAGCAGAGACGCAACAGAGAAGAAGTCGTCGCGCCGCTCAAGGGAGAGAAGAAGTCGCTGTAGCGCGAGAAGGAGAGAAGAAGAGAGAAGAAATCGTCGCCGCCTAGTGAAGCGCCATGGAAAAGAGAGAAAAAGAGAGTGCGCCGTGGAGAAGAGAGAAAAAGAGGGTGCGTCGTGAAGAATTGTGAAGAATGGAGAAGAGGAGGCTAGGGCAAGTAGATACAGATGAAGAACAGATAAAAAAATAAAAAATATTAAAATATGGATATTGAGTGGGTTATGAAGCGAGTTGGGGGCACCCAAGTCCTTCTCATTTATTTTAGATAAAAACTTGCATAAGTGGTCGGTGAATTTTCGCGAGACCAATTTCTTTAATAAATTATATGACTCATTTTCACTCATATATATATATATATATGATGTCAAAAACTTATATACCCCTGCGGCACATAGGGGCACTGATTTAAGTGTTATATACATACTCTTCAAGTGTTATATATATACTCTATAGGTGTTTTATTTTTTGGTGTTATAAATATACTCTACATGTATCATATATATATAAGAGTATACATGTGATACCTGAAAAGTATATATATATATATAATACCTGTAAAGTATATATTTAACCACATATGCTGATTAATTTGGGTGCACCATGTCCCTGGGACACACAAGTGTCACTCATATATGATTGTGGAGAGCTCTCATGAAACATGATCGGTCTAACTTAAAACTCACTCTTTATTTAGTATTAATATTGGCTTCGTGTTATATTACCAAATAATTTGTAAGAAAATCTATGTTATATATAAAAGTAGGATATTTGTGAAAAATAATTTAAATAAATTTATCATTTATTAAATATTTATATTTCAAGAAATTACTAATAACATTTCTTTTACATTTATTAATAAACAATGAATAAATATTTATTTGAATAAATCTTATTTATGACATTTAATATTGTATTTATTGTATAGAAGTTCAAAACAAAAGAGATATATATATATATATATATATCATTTTGTAAGTACAATAGATGTTTTAATTTAAATTATTTAACTTTATAATATGTTTTTGATGATTTTAATTCAAAGCTATTTCATGTTCTTCCTTCCCTCATTTCTTAATCGGTATTATTCAATCATTTAACTCATGTATCGCTCCTAGACTATTGGGAACTTTACATTTGGGAATGTGTTCTCTGTGATGCAGATTGGAATACTTGAAGATTGTGTGAAAGAAGAAATGCAGTCGGAGAAAACCAAGCGGAGTTTATCACCAAATCCTGGCCTCGATGGTGAAGTCAGTCAATCATCATCATCTGTTGGTGGAAATGATTCTCAGACCGAGTACAGTGATGCAGTAAATCTCTCTCTCTCTCTCTCTCATTGCTCCAAATGCCCCCCTTCTTTTTATATGCCTTCTGTTTCTTTCATACTCCTTCTTCGCGACCTATGGTTTATAACTAAAAATGTTTCAACCAAATAGTTAAACTCTAAAATGAAACACATACACCAACAGTTTCTTAACTCAAACGATTGGTAGGAGCTCAACATCTAAGAGATTTTCGTGATGATCAATGAGCAATTTCAAGGACCTGTCAATCCTAGTACTGAGTTTGGCAACATCAGTGACATATACATCAATCAAGAGACGACTGTAGAGTTTGGTACCCGTTATTTTAGCAGGAGCATATTTTGCGCGTAGAACACACCAACGGACAACTCCTCCATCGTTGTTAGTGTCATGCCCAACAAGTGTGATTGTAGTAGGACGCATACGATCGTGATCGTGATCGTAATCAGAATCGTAATCAGAATCAGGCCCTCTATCACTGCCAGGAAACGATGATTGCGGAATAGCAACTGATGGTTCAGGGTCCCCTGTGGCCAACCCAAATTCTCTAACATCATATATCCACTCACCAGTGAAAACAAACTTGTTCTTGATCATTGGAAAGTAACGCCAGACGTTGGGAACGCTCCGATCACCAAGATACTTCCACCCATTGCTAGGTGATTCAACATCCAGAGCATACCTTCCCGTGTCGAGTTGGATGAAGAAGACATGGTCCTCGATGAAAGAGTATGCATCAAGATGCCAGGGCTCATTCGGATAAAACCGATAGGGGGCTAATCCAGGGAGCTTTTTCCAAGAGTCACTTGCCAGATCGTACAACTCAAACAGACACCCATCACCTTCATCTTCGCAGCCATAGAAGATAGAGGTGAAAACGAGGATCTTTTTACCATCTGGGGTCGGGATGGCACAAGGACAACATTTCGAATAATGCATCTCACTCAGCTTCACTGCTTCCACCTCCACATCCTCATCCTCTAGTTTATGATTCGGGGGAAACCTCGTTCCACAATGCTCCAATTTCACTGCAGACTTTCCTAGATAGTTCATGTCGTACTTATGTCCCTCGAAAATATACAAGGTCGAACTCAACAAACAGAAGGTTCGTGCCCTCTGACCATCTACTCGGAAAGTGGGAACAACATAACTGTATCCATCAGTATCAGCATCACCATTGTTGAATGAATCCAAATCCAAAAAATAAATTCCATATTCCTCTCCTTTCCCCTCGTCATTCGCCGATCTCCCAAACACACAAACATGTCCCATTGAAAACCGCTTCCTTTTCAAAGGACCCTCGTCATCCATGATCAAAACCCTAATTATCTACGATCAAAGAGAAGCATTAGTGAAAAGGATCACTAATTCCATACACAATTTTCTTTCAATACTCTTATATCTCAACTAAGTGAATCGAACCAAATAAGAAGAAGAAACGGTGTCGGGTAAGAAGACAAAGATGGTTTGTGGAGTTTCAAATGTAAATCGCTCCGCCGCACAGATGATGATGGGCACAGTTCTTAACGTGTTGGATACATCCCAATTGGGCCCAATTTCTGAGTTGCCAGCCCTTTTGTTTGGCCCTCTCCTTCGGCCCAGGCCCAGCTTCTCACGCAAAAAAGATATAAAGCCCAACAGATGAAAAAAGGTTGGGCCATTGTCTTTCGCATATTGGGCCGGATCTATTAAAAAATAATAATTTCCAAAACCAAAATCGTGACAAGAGAGTAAAATTCATCCTAAATCATGATTAACAAATCAATTTAATTCTTCAAATTCATGTGCATTTAACCACCAGCATCATGTGGACTTGTTATAACAGACTTTGTTCTTGTTAATCACCTTCAATATGTGAATCGATATATCTTGATCATATGTAATGAACAAAGAAGTGAGTAAAGAAGATAAAATGGAAGGAGAAAAAAAATAGTTTATTCATTCAATCAAACTCAATAAAACATTTATACATATACATGAATGAAATTCAGGAGTCATAGAATATCAAAGGACTTAACATTATTTGCTTACAACAAACTTACCCTCTATGGTACTTGCAAAATAATAATAAACAAACTTGGTCATTCAATTGGCTAATAATTCCAAAACCATCATGGAAAATGGGTCAAAGTGCATAAATAAGGTTATCTGTATACCAAATGATAAGAATGACATCTTGATATTATTAGTCTAACTTGTGGATTTATTCTATTCAATCTCTTCCATTTTTATTTCGTACCATAAATTTATTACAATCTTTCATTACTTTTCCCAGGTCATAATATTTTGTAAATTCATTGTAATAATATAGTTTGATATAAGTCATCTTTCCTATTGTTGTTTTTGTTTGTTATTTGTTTCTCGTGTTCTACATGTTATGTCCATTGTTGAGTGCACATGTATCCAACATATCGAATAAACTCCTAACAGATTTTGAAAGATAATGTTCAAACAAATCTCCATTAATGCAGCACCCAGTCAAATATTTGGTGGATAGTTGACATTACAAATAAATGCAGCACCCAACTTTAATGAACAATGAAAACAAACAGGGTGTTTGCAGGCCTTCATTCCTATACATAAACTTTAAAATCCAACGAAAAAGTCATAACATAATGTATCGAGTAACTCAATATAAAGTAGCCTATTCATCTATAATATATACAGGATTTAGTATGATATTCACAGGCAACGAACGAGCTGAAAATGTAACAGACGGCTGAAGATGAAGTCCAATGCAGTGGGAGGGTGGGTCAGCTAAGCATTGTAGGATGCCCCGTTTGGAGCATCCTCTTGAACATTTCCATACCAAATGCAGAATCTGATGAACTGAAACAAGGCACTACATAACTTAGCAGCTTTATACTTGGCTTCAGCTACATCTAAAAGAACAAAAAAATAGCAATAACATTGAAAGAGATGGTGATCAATTTTTCTGAGTGCAAAACCATGTATCCATCAATCATGACTTGGCCAATTACGTTGTTGATTCGTACCAGAGACCTTCACTTTATCACTAAATGAATACTTATCTTCTATGTCGTTTTCTCATGTTTGCATGCCACATTTTATTCAGGAATTTCTCCGTCTTACTGAAAATCTTAGAAGTAATCTACAGTCAACTGATACCCAAATAAAAGCATCAAAACGTATCTTCACAATGATGAATATACACAGAAGCACGAAGTTGGATTAAGGCTTTAAGCTAAGGTACCATTTTCAATAAGCATGTTTTAACTAAGGTACCTGATAACTGATATGCTTATCACTCATTGAGCAAGTATGATTATGTATAGTTTTAAATAAGTAACATCTCAGTTTGGAAACAACTGTCTCAAGTCAAAGGACAAGACTGCTGGTTGATGATAATACTCTTTTTCCATTCTCATAAGAGAAACTCCTAAATGCTTTAAGATAGTTTTAACAAATTTATTGAGCATGAGAGAATGGAGCAATCATCACGGTGTGATTGGGAATATGACCATGGTCATAGCCCCAATTGAAGATAACGTAAAGGTATATATTCCTCCTGTCTCGTCAACACATATATTTTCTTTTCCCTCCTGATTCTTTTTTTTTTCCTCATCAATCAAAATGTCAATCAAGTTTTTCAAGTCGCCTTTCTTTTTCTTGTACTAAATTCAAAATAAAATGTTCGATATCATCATAAAAGGCATCTTATCATACAAAAATTCATATATTGAAGTTTTAAGTCATCACTACCATGCTATAAAAAGAAAAACTATATATCCTGAACACATCAACAATGATATCATCACATTGGTGAAAGGTGAAATTATCCAAACATGCAGTGCAAATTATTTAGAGGAATATGGTCACATATGCTAAAATCATCTACAATCTGAAAGGAAGATACACAGCTCGTAATGTTGCATAGGATAATGCAACATATAGTAATTCATTTCGATATGAAAAGTTAAAAGAACAGTGGAATGATATTATACTAGTATATAACTCTACAACTAGTTGCATGACTACAAACATACGACAAAAGCAGAGAATACCTTGAGATGGTAATTTCATAGGGAAATGAGACTCCTTCAAAGTTTGGTACTGGAGGAATATGGTCCTTCTTTTCATTCACAAATCTAATTATCTGAAACAGAACATCACGAAGCGAAGCTTCTAGTGCTGCACGCCGAGCAGTCCTTGCCTCAGCTGCAGTATCAATTGACATGCACAGGATAAAGTTGCTACACGATGTGCACCAATGAATTATGAAGAACAATGAGCGATATAACACAAAACAGAATACCTCCAGGATCAATTAATATTTTGGAGGAATAGGACTTTCCAGAATGTCCTTTTGAATGTTGTACCACATTCAAATTTATGTACCATTGCTCCCAGTACAGGCGTTCAACTTTATTAGTGAACCATGTAGGCTGTTTGTTTTTGACCTCATAGAAGGATAAACATATCTACATCATTAAAAATTGTTGGTGAATATGAACAAAGAATGCAATAATAGGACTAAGAAGAAATATAACTCAGTGAAGTTGTCAATTTAAAGCAATATCAGGACTAAGAAAAATATAGAACTCAGTGAAGCTTGTTTTACTTATAGATTTGAAAAAAGAGAGGAACCATTTTTAGCAAGTTTCAGTTGAACATCGCAGTACCACCTTCTTTATGTTCAACAACCTATTCATATAAGCTCAATATGTAACATGAACATGATCTTAAAAAGAAAAAAATTGAAAAAAAAAAAAAATGTTCAAAAAAAAGGGGGGGCAATGATCAAACAAGTGAAAAAAGTAAGAGATTGTCGAATCAATGGACCTGATTTTTCTTGTTGGGGTGCTTCTCCACCCTATCTATGAATTGGTCAATCTTCTCATCAATTTTTCTCTCAAGTTCGAGATCACCACATTGCACCTGCATATGTAGATATCAAAAGAAGTCAAGCATGATACAAGTAAAGAACGAATTGGAAGTCACATCCTGAATATGCATAAGTTTCTCGATCAAAGTACATACATTCATGCACATTGAAAACCATAAATGACATCTAATCAAATGGATTGTGAATAATAAAGAAAAAGGAAAGAAGGTACTTGGGAATTATATAGCCTACTCATGATGGAAGAGCAATCAAAAGGAAAAAAAAAAAAAAAAAAAGGAGGTCCAATTAGCATAACTTTTGGGATCTCAGATTAGCATAAATTAGGAGATCTGATCACCTGAGTATGGAATCTCTAATTAAGTAGAATTGTCTTCTTACGTATTTTGCATTTTGGTATTAGCCTATAGATAATACCATCATTAGAATAGAGAGACAGAGAGTGGTTATCATGAAGGAGCAAAGAAACATCTTGCTGGAGAGATCACTTTAGGATCTCGTGTTATTTTTCCTTCCTTTATAATCCTACCACTTGTTCATTTTCTTAACTAATCATGTTAAATTTTAACTCCATCAATTTGGCCAGACCTGCTCTGCAACCATGGTGACACCAATAGATACACGAATAGAGGCGTTGGAGAACAGTCAAGCCATCAGGTGAGAAGATATTGCTGGCTTGTGACAGTGAGATGCATTAACCCATCGAATGACGGAAGTAGCAGAAAGAAGATTACCCAGCTTCTTACCAATACACATTAAAGCAAACACTTAACAATGAAGACACTGGCAAATGCATTAGAAGGACAAGTAGCCAACAACATACGATTAATCCCTCACACAATGACCATAGATGATTTAGAACCCAACACAAAATACATAATTCAACTTCCAACCCAAGCTTGACCAGGACCGAGTGATGGAGAGTAGATAGATTTGATGGAGAGGTAGATTTTAATGTTTTTACTATTTTTATGTTAATTAGAGTCAATATTAGGAAAGAATTTTAGACTTAGTATCTATAAAAGTCTTGTTTTCCAACATAGTTATTAGGAAGTGATTTTAGTTTCTCTAGAAGAATTATCTTTCCATGTCTTAGGATTCTGGGTTGCAAATACTTTATAGAGGTTTCCTTTGTTGTTTCAGATGATTATTTTATGATATAAATATTTAGGGGTCCTTGATGATGTTTTTGTTGGACATTAGATTTTAAGTGAGACGGAAGAAGAGACTGAGCACTACACCTTTGATGAGGACAACAAACGACGAGGGGGAAAAGAATGATGACGACAAACTTGAAAAGAAACATCTTAAGATTAAGGATGTGTCACATGTGACAAATTTACCAAACCTACAGAAGCTCCACATGTACACGAGCAAGTGCGATGAGGTCATAAAAGAAGTGTATCCAACGGTTTACAAAAGTCGAGCACCACTTGATCCTTTTTATTTACTCAATATCGACGGTTGTACTAAACTCATTTTCTTGTCAATAATTCTACGTGCCCCATCATCATTCGCCACTTTTTCTTCATGTCTAGTAATTCACCTAATTTTCTTTCCAATTCAAAGTGATCGTCACATTCCCATGAGAATAACTAAGATTAGATAGATTTTACTGTGATTAATATTTCAATATTAATTTAGTATCCTTGTGAGGAATTAATCTTAATGTCTAAAAAAATCTTATTTTTCCAAGGTATTTATTAGAAAGCAATCATATTTTCTCTAGTAGTCTTATTTATCCAAGTTTCAGGATTTTAAGTTTTAAAAACTAGTATATATAGGCGTTTTCTTTATTGTTTCAGATAGTTGTTTCATGATATAAGAAAAGTGGTCCCCCCCCCCCCACCACATTATAATTGTTTTTTGTGCATGTTCAGAATCAACAGATTGTGTGTGTGATTACACTTTCATCACCCTTCTACCTCATCACCTAACAAGCCAACCACCCACCAGCTCTGTTATAATTTAGAAAAAAACTCAGCAGCGAAAGCTCAGCAGCGCATTATCAAGGTAACATACAGAAAAGGCGTAATTGAGGTGGGTGATAATGTCCTGCTTAAGCTACAACCACATCGCAAAACAAATGTGCAGCACAGGATTGACAAAATATTTGCATGTAAAGTGATTTTGGAGTGTCTGGTAAGAGATTAGATAGAAGTTAAGATTCTGATTGTATTATATTTTACGAGGTAGAAAAACATATAATATCTACAATATTGCTATAAGCAGCTAGAAGCAACCACCTACTTGCTTTTGGACTTCGAATTTCAGTAGATTGACTTTAAGTAGTAACATCCCTCTACATTACCCCAAAATGATTTTTCGAAGCTAAAAGTTGAAACAAAAGCTTTGAAAAGCTTTTGCAAACACTCCCTAAAATTAGGAGGTCTAACTAGCATAATTTTTAAGATCTCTGTTAGCATAAATAGACTGAAACAACAAACTAAAATCACATGTAAGTTGTGGATATTATTTTAATACAAGAGAGGAGTGAGAATCTGACCTTTTATCAATTAACTTAATGTAGCAGAGTTCAAAACAACACATAAAATGGAGCTTTCTTAACAAATTAAGACCTTACTGAAAATGAGACATATTGGTACTTAGAAATAAGATCACACTTCTGAAGCTGAGCATAGCAAAAGAAAATACTTGAACCAAATAACTAAGCCATAATAAATATCACACTAGGAATCTAAGGGTATGTTAGTTTGGAGATTCATGAGTCAGGTGTTTGTTAGGGGATTTAGATTACAATAATAAAATTCATTCAAATATTACCCGAAACACCATAATTAACCATACACTGAAAGCTATTAATACACAAATTTCAATACACTTATTTTCTACTGTTACAAACATCCAATTATTACTATTACATCAACTAACAATAGAATATTACAAAAACACATTTTTTAACATAGCAAAAGAAAATACTTGAACCAAATAACTAAGCCATAATAAATATCACACTAGGAATCTAAGGGTATGTTAGTTTGGAGATTCATGAGTCAGGTGTTTGTTAGGGGATTTAGATTACAATAATAAAATTCATTCAAATACTACCCGAAACACCATAATTAATCATACACTGTAAGCTATTAATACACAAATTTCAATACACTTATTTTCTACTGTTACAAACATCCAATTATTACTATTACATCAACTAACAATAGAATATTACAAAAACACATTTTTTCAAGCATTGATTTAACATCTACAATAATAATAATACCCTATAAAATCTCATAACAAACACAAGGTTTAACTACTCACTTTTATTTACAAATCCTAGAATTTCAAAGTCAGATTTCCCTAATCCTATATAATCTTCAACCAAAAGAGAATTATCAGCAAGAAATTTATGAAACTGGAAGTTTACTTACATATGTAATCTCAAAAAGCTCCAAGTCAATGTCTTTCGGGCGCACTAGCCCTAAAGCTCTATGGAACAAAATAGTGTGAAGAATGCCTGCAAGTCAACCTTCGCTCAATTAGCAACCTTAGCACTAACATCATTCTAATTCTAGGCAACTGAACTTTTTAAATATATTTTTTTAAAAAGGGTATTTTCTTCATGCAGTGAATCAGCACTGTAAACATAACTTCTTCAATTAATACACTGATGATAGAGTTTAATAGAATTCTATAAACAGAAAGAAAGAGAAAAAGGAAAATAACATCTCACTTTTCTCATAAATATTAATATAGATCGAAACCTATCCTACAAATTTCTAACTACAGAAGAGAATCAAAATCGCTGCAAGTAATCTATGTCGAAGCTCAATTGCACAACCAAGTAAAAGAACAAATCGACGAGTAATTCATCACTAATTCAGAAAAAAGAACAATTAAAGAAAATATAAAAAGAGGAAACGGAATCAAACTTACATCGAAGAACTTCACGTACCTCGAAGTGCTCAACATCCTAAATCAGAACGAAAGGAAAAATTAAAAAATTCACTCAGATAATCGTAAGAGTATGTACAACATATAGATACAAGCAAATCGTGAAGAGAAAGATTACATACGAGCTCTTTGAGTTGGCAAACTTCGCAGTTCATTGAGATTTTTCACAGTGCGAAATCGGAGAAGAATCGATCGGAGAGAGAATTGAAGAGAGTCCTGATGGAAAATCGCTGAATTCGATCAAGAGAAAACTGAAAAGGTCCGGTGATTATATATACTAATATTTTTATTATATTTGTATTTTGTTTAATTGCACAAATTAGAATAAGATATATAAGAAAGATGAAAATATCGATATCGCAACTTTGATTTTACGGATATATCGATAGATATATCGATATCAATATATACTATTTTTATTATATTTGTATTTTGTTTAATTGCACTAATTAGAATAAGATATATAACAAGGATGAAAATATCGATATCGCATGTTGTATGGCAACTTTGATTTTACGGATATATCGATATCGCATATCGATATCGTAAAAAATTTGAAAAAACAACGGAAATCTTATTAAAATTCTGGAAATTTAATATAAAATTTTAGGGATTATTTTTACACTTCATTACACATATATTCCATTCAAAATCACATTAAAATAATATATTTAAAACTAACATAGATAATAAGCATTATAAATACTGTTTTTCAAATGAATACTGATAATATATTACATAATACAAGACAAAATTACTAAAATTACATCACACAATACACTAGTACCAAAAGGATGACATATGAGGTTCAAACATAGTAGATGGAATGTCATATTGATCCAAGCAGTACTGATACTAACTCATCACATTAGAGTACTTATTAATATAGTTATCCACATGTCATTCATAAGTTGTTATATCTTGTCCAACTACTTCACCATGAATTGGATAGTGTACACTAATTCAATCATATTGTTGATACTCATTTTGATTTCCATACGACATTTGAGGAGGTAGGTGATGAAAAACATCTTGAATACTCTAACCAAATTGTGAACTTTCAAAGGTGTCAGAAACATATGAATCTTGAGACATATCACTTTGTTCATTGTTACTCATATTTATGGAATCAAAACTGACTGAAATTCGTTCAATATCAATAGATGAACTTTCTTCTTGATTCCAAGCATGTCTTCTAGTGTATTCTTTTCCAATAGCCCCTATCCCTGGACCTCCTTCTCTGCTTCCATGATCCATATCTTGTGTTGCATGATTAAACTCGGCCTCACCAGTGAATGGACTCAATAACACTTGGTTTGAAACATAATCCTCTTGATTATATTCACCATTCCCACCATCATCATTGCCATCATCATTGTCATCATTTCCACCAACACTATTTCCTCTATCAGTAGAGTTATTTGATTTTAAAGTAGAAGATGTATGACCAACTTCTTATTGTAACACTTTATCAACATCAATGCCATAATCTGAGCCATAGCAGCTACTTTTGGATCAGAGTTTCCTTCATTGTCATCTAAGTGTGCTATAAATATGGATATGAAGAGTTTCCTTCATTGTCATCTAAGTGTGCTATAAATATGGATATGAAAGATTGATGTGAGAAGAAAATATATTCACATAGTTCAATTTTTTGAATCAAAATCGCTCATTTTGATATACATGCGATATTTTGCGATATTTCCCAATTTTCATCCAATTTTGTACTACACTAACCGATATCGATATTTTGCGATATTTTGCGACATATCCGCGATACCCAGGAAAAAAAACATTAACATCCAATATTCGTATCGCAATATCCGTATCCGCGATATTTCGCGATATTTTCATCCTTGGATATATTGAATAATAAAATATATAAATTTCAATTAAATATAAAAAAAATTGAGTAAATATTAATTAAAATATATATTCCATATTAAGATAATGTATATCAAAACTTTATGATTTGACAGAATGTATGATTAGTCTTGTACAGTTAATGGATGTGTGAAACTTAAATATTATCATAACTTTTATACGGTATGCACCTGATCCAACTTGGTTCATGTGTTACCATGGTTTCACATGCCTTCACATGCCCTCACAGTTAGATGAGTGTGTCCAAATCGGTACAAAATTTATTTTAGGTAGTGTAACTGTATGTTAATTTTAGTCCCATTTTTAGGATTTTTAGTTGTACCTTAGCATGTTAGACACCATTTATACTTTCCATACACTTTAATTTTGTTAGTCATGTTTAGTCATATCTTTTAGTTATGTTAATTATACATTACATAAAGGTATGTGTTGGATACATTTGTAGAATGTTTTGATAAGACAAATCCTTAAAGTAACTCTAATATGCATAACCAATAGGTTAGTGCAATAGAGTTATTACAGAAGATTAAAAGAATCAAAGAAAGTGTCAATGGAAGGATACTAAAGAGAATTGTTATAAAGAATCGGATGAACTAATAAGGATACTATTGACTTCAGGGTGCTACTGGAAAGAACCTCGCCAAAGCAAAACACAGCGGGACAGGAAGCTACCTGGAAGACCATGCCGAAAGCATACTGCATAGGCAGCATGCTACAGAAGCCTCGAGCCACCAGAAGGAGCAAGCCGGAAGAGGAAGCTCCAGAGTGAAGCCAGAGGAGGAAGCTGCAAAGCAAGCATGGGGAGAAAAGTCAAAGTTACAGGTAGACACAAGAAGTTACCGGTAGAGAGAAAAGAGAAGAGGAGTCAATCAGAAGAAGACACATGGAAAGCGAAAAGCTGGCGTGTGTCAGGAGTGCGGCGCAGAAATGATGGAAATTTGTCTACCTTCAACGGGCAGATTTCACACCCTATAAAGAGGAGGACTGAAGACTGAAAATTGGGTCGTGTGTGAGAGAAGCACAGAGTGTGCAAGAGAGAAAAGAAGTGAGCACATCAGAATATCCAAGCTCACAGAGAGAATCGCAAAAGAAAAGAGAAGAGGTTAAAAGAGAGAAGCGCAAAAGAAGGGGGAAACCTTAGAAAAGAGAGTGTTCAAGGAGAGTTGATGAAAAGAAGAAGAGCTCGAACATTCCACACCCCAAGAAGACGCACACCCAGTCTACCAGTCAGCAGCAAGCTTCAGCAGAATCAGTTTGCATATGAAGGCCAAGCTTGCTGCATCCAGTTGAAGAAGAAGGTGATAAACCTCTCTAAAAGGTTGTCTCGGAGTACTCAGTGCGAGAAGTAATGTCCTACTGAGTTTACCACTTTCTAGGAGAGAAAGTGAGGACTCTGGGTGGGTACAGTAGGATCTTGTGTGGATCAGGGAAAGTAGGCAAGTATCTGTGTGAAGGCTTGCTACTTACTTGTTAAGGGTGGGTTGTAATAGATAAGCTATGTAAATCAACCAGCTTAACAAAGGTTCCCTCCTGTGTGGAGGAAGAGAGGACGAAGAAGAATTACTCCACCTTCGAACCTCTATACATCATTGCGTCTTTATCTGCTTACTGCACTCTTTCTAATAAGCTGTACAACTTCTACTCGGCTCTGTATTAAGCTTCCGCAAACCACTCTAATCAGTAACCTCCCAAAAGGTTACTGAACTTAGAAGTGAGCCAAAAGAGTTGGAAGAAAAGTTGGAAAAATAAGGTAGACTTATTCACCCCCCCTTTAAGCATACCTACAGCAGTTTTGGGACCAACAATATGACTATGTTGCTCTAGTATCATTTAAAGGTATATATGTATGAAATTATACTGAAACTAGGTAGGGTCTTTTTTTAAGTTAGAGTAGTATATATATTTGCATATTAATATAAAATTAAAATAACAGAAAAGTATGACTAACGTAACATAAATGTTGGGGGGCATGAAGGCAGCCCGATCCGGCATGGATGCATCTGGTTCACAATAGACATATTTATTATCTATATAAAAAAATATGGATAATTTTTACAAAATATGGATTGTCAAATATATCCTTATTAAAGAATTTATTTAAGGTTATAATACTAATATATGATTTTCATATTTAAATAATTTTACAAAAGAATTCTAAACCAAAATCATATAGAGTTCTATTATGAGCAGGACTCTACATACATTTTTTTAATTTAATTTAATGTAGATTGTATATCCTTATAATAAAATTATTATTTAAGGTTAATAGTAATATAATACATTTGATTTAAATAATTCATCCTCCACATGTGACGCATGTGCTGATACTCATTCCTTAAAAATATATATTTTTATTACATGATATTAAGTTTTAAGTATTTTTAAGTAATTAATCATTCCACATTTGAGGGTATCTACGAGAATATCTTGTTCTCCCACACCAGGGTGACTCACTTTACCTTGGGAATAATCTATGAACACTATTGATAATTTTAATTTCTACTTTGGATGCAATTTGATTAGCTACTTAATACATGATTCCCTAGTATGAATGTATTACAAACAAATCCCACTTGTAATCTAAATCTCCATAAATAAAATTTCCGACATATGTCCAGTAAAGACTTAAGAACCCATTATTGCTCTCGCTTCTACTTCAAGTTCAATTATCTTTAATGAATTAGGAAAGGAAGAGGGAGGGAGACGATAAAAGGTCAAAAAAAATTGTATGATTTGTGAATAATAGGCTGAGAAAAGCATGCCGTTTGTAAAGGATTAAGCAACGGGTCTTTTACATCGGTTTTGAAAAGCGTTGTTAAAAAGGTGTTGTGAAACAGTTTTGGGAAGCAAAGGCATAATCGTGATTCCACTTATAAAAGCGTGACACGCTGGCAGCATTCTCGCTTCCTATTGGCTGGGAAAGAAACACATTACACTTATAGAAGCGTATTTCCCATTTTGGAGCAGTGAATAGGAGTTGGCTTCAGCGAATCAGATCAAGACACGTGGCGGCGGTTTTGTTAATTATCTCAGATCACGAGCCAAGCTACCAGATTTGAACTACGGTTTTGGATTCAAGGGCTTGGATTTGATCACTCATATCTCACTCGTTTCTCATTGGATTTTGCTGATTCTTTTTTCTATATATAGCTGAGTTGTAGTTCTGTGTAGGGATATAGTTTTCAGCTAAAGTGTTCATTTGTAGAGAGAGAGATTAGAGTGAGAAAGCGACTGAGTGTTCTTGGTTCTTGTATTTTGTAAGCTGTTGTGTTTTCGATTGATTCAATAAGAAACCTTCCCCTCATTGTTCCCGTGGATATAAGCATTTGCTGAACCACGTAAATCTCCAGTGTGTTGCTGTTGTTTGGTTTAATTTCATCATTGTTATAGCTTGATTCCATAGTTAGGGTTTCAAGTTGGAGTAGTGTTTCTTGTGAAGTTCTTGGTTGATTTCTTGGATTACATTGACATGATTCAATTTCGAATTCTTGTGGTTCTTCAAACCAAGTATTATAGGTAAAATTTTATACTTTGACCTATATTTAGATTCAAAATATCGTTTTCACAAGTATCAATAAAGATTTAAATGAGCGAAGTCCTAATATACTATATGAAGGAAGTATATTATGTATCCTCCTCATTCCATCGACCCAAGAATATATACACAATTACAACATTAGACACTAGCTAAACTTTAGGTAATAACAAATTAAACTAGTTAAAGACAAGGCTATGATACAGGAAACAAGAGGAAATATTTATATTATATTCTATCATACCCCTGCAGTCAAAGCGGGAGGTGGTCGTACGCTGAGACTGTCACGAAAATCATCAAAAAGTACGCGTGGAAGCCCTTTCGTGAATATGTCAGCTATTTGGTAACGATATGGGACATGAAGTACACGAACTTGTCATTTTTCAACTTTTTCTCGAACAAATAAGATATCCATCTCAATATGTTTTGTACGTTGGTGTTGCACTGGATTTCCTGATAGATAAATCGCACTAACGTTGTCACAATATACTATCGTGGCCTTCTGGATTGGAACATGTAACTCTAGTAGCAAATTTCGAAGCCAACAAGATTCAAAAACAACATTAGTAACACCTCAATATTCAACTTTGACACTAGATCTAGATAAAGTGGATTGTCATTTAAACGACCAAGAAATCAAATTATCTCCAAGAAAAACACAGTAACCAGATGTGGAATGACGTGTGTCCGAACACCCTCCCCAATCAGTATCTGTGTAACTAGTGAAAGACAAAGTTATTGATTTGAATAAATGCAAGCCATAAAGAGTATTTAATATAGCGCAAAACTTTCTTAAGGGCAGCCATATGTTCATCCTTTGAGTCATGTATATGTAAACATACATGTTGGACTTCGTAAGAGATATTCGGGCGCGTAAAAGTGAGGTATTGCAAAGCTCAAGCTAAGTTGCGATAATGTGTTGGATCGACATAAGGTATACCTTCAGAATTACTTAATTTTAACTTCGTATCCACAAGGGTAGGAGCCGACTTGCATGAAGACATACCTGCCCGTTCAATAATGTCTTCTTCATATTTCTTTTGGTTAAGAAACAACCCTCATTTATGATGAGTCACAACAATGCCCAAAAAAGAATTTAAGGAATTCAAATCCTTCATAGCAAACTCCCATGCAAGACTAGATATGATACATTGATGTAGAGAATCCGAGGAGGTGGTAAGGATTATATCGTCAACATATAAAAGTATATAAGTCATGTCTTGTCCTTGGAAATAGATAAACAAAGAATTATCAGACTTGTTATGTGTGAAACCCATGGTTGAAACAAAATCTGCAAACCTCTCATACCAAGCCCGTGGCGCTTGCTTAAGACCGTAAAGTGACTTCTTGAGCAAACATACATAATCTGGATGATGAGAGTCACGAAACCCCATGGGCTGATGCATATAAACAGTCTCTATCAAGTCCCCATGTAAAAATGTATTTTTAACATCCAATTGATGTATAGACCAAGATTTTGATAAAGCCAAACTGAGCACTATTCGTATCTTTGCAGGTTTAACAACGGGACTAAAAATTTCTCCACAGTCTCTCCCAACCTGCTGAGACCTGCCATCACCAACAAGACGAGCTTTATGTCGCTCAAAAGATCCGTCAGATTTCTTTTTAGTTTTTATGACAAAAATCCACATACATCAAATAACATTCACATGAGATGGACGGGGCACTAACTCCCACGTCTTATTTTTAATAAGAGCATTATATTCTTCCAACATAGTCGTTTTCCAATTCGGGTGGGATAATGCAGTTTTTGGGTTATTTGGCAGTGGGGATGGTGTCATGGAGGAGGTCAAGGTAAATTGACGTTTTGGTTTCACTATCCCATGCATATTGCGGGTTGTCATAGTGCGGGTATGAATTAACTGGATCTGTTTGAGGTGGGTGTGTGTCAATTTAGGAGTTGGGGGACCTTGCTTGGTGTCTTAGTGGGCTGCGGACAAAAGAGTTTAGGCTGGTTGGTGTGCTTGGCCCATGCATGTTTGGAAGTGGAAATAAGAGGGATGTCTGGTTCAGTGATTGAAGCCTATTTAAGAGAGGATGAATTGTATCATCAAGGAACTCATGTGCCAGGGGGGTTGGTGTATGAATTTGAGAGAAGGGGAATTGGGTCTCGTCAAAAAATCACATGTTGAGATATGATGACTTTACGACTCGAGAGATCATAACACTTGTACCCTCTATGATGTAGCAGATAGATACCCAAAAAAACACAAGGATGAGAATGGAATTTGAGTTTATTGATGGTGGTAAAAAGATGTAGAGGGAAACATAAACACCCAAAAACTCGTAAATGTGTATAAGAGGGATCTCGAAAATACAAAATCTTAGTGAGAGAACAGTGTTTGAGGGCTTTATTTGGGAGAATATTTAATAGGTATGTGGCCATTTGTAAGGCATGGTACCAAATATTAATGTTTACATACTAAATAAAATATATTCTATCACTATATATTAATGTTTATACACCAGTAATAATCTTATTGTGGGAGTAAGTACACTCATAACGTTTAAGTTCGTGTGGTGCAAATGTGTCCTCAATGTTCATATGTAAGAATTCATGTAAAACCGTCTCATTTGCGACGACACTTGCGCACGATCGTGTCTTAGGACATGGTTGACCGTGTACGACCGTGTTCCAGGTACAGTGTATAAGTACGTCTTTCAACTATAAGTATGTGTTTTTTTACTATAAATATGTGATTTTTTTTTGGGACACGGCGTGTCATGCGCGAAAAAACAATAGCGGTCTTGGCACACAGTCATGTCCTAGAACACGGTCGTATAAATATGTGATTGTCGTGTCCTAGAAGATGGTCGATATAAGTATATGATTTTTTTATCTATAAGTATCATGTCTTTAGAACTATAAGTATGAATTTTTTTTCCCATTGTGTCGTGGAAAACAACCGTGTTCAGATGTCGTCGCACATGACACGATCTCATAAGATATTAACTCATATTTATATTATGATGCAATTTTATCAAAATCTTCCTTTTATGTTTCATTTTTTACATCCTTCTTACATAGTTTTTAATATTTTGTTAAATAATGAATTATTTATATTGAAACATTTACAGTCCTAAATCAATTTCAAAATTTTAAAAATAAATCTTTTCTTGATTAGAATTTCTTTTTTTTTTTTTCAAATTATGTTTGGTAGACTTTATCCTAGACCTTTGATTTTGGAAATCAAAATTTCATATGTGATATATCACTAGATATGCTTGTGAAGCAAAATTGCTTGGATTTTTAATTTTAATAAATTATTATGTTTTTGTTCTTGTATAGTATCATTTTTTCAATTTCAAAAGGTACAAAAATTATATTTCTTGATATTATTATAACATGTATATCTATTTAACTCTCAAACTTCTTTACATAGTAAAATTCATTAATAAAAATTTATAATTAGTCTAAATATTTAAATATATATATATGATTAACTATTTCACATAATATAATACATAATAAAAGATATAATAAATTTGTACTAGAAGAATGTAAATAAAATATTCACAGAAAGAAAAATATGATCAGTTTATTCTCAAATTTGTATAAATAATATATTAATGTGGACATTACTTACTTAACTCTTCATTTCGCCTAGCTATAACATTTGAAGTCCATATTCTTATATATGTAAATTGTATTCAAATGGAATGAATGAAGTGGATGAATAAAATTATCTCATTTCACTCTTGTCTTTTTCTTCTTTTTGTTGTGTTATATATTCTGTTTTTATTGATCCATAGAAGGTGGTGCACACGAGATCCATATTTTACAATATGTTATCAGTACGAGTGATCTTTCGTCTTTGTGAACGGTACGTCAGTCCAATTACATCTTATCATTTTTTGTTTTTTTGTTTGAAGGTGTTGCCATAACTGGTAGTATACCCGTGCGATGCACGGTTTGTAATATATAATTGATTAGTTTTAAAATTTCTAATACTATAATGTAATAATATTATCTTAACCTAAATTATATATTAATAAGAATTTAATTATGTATCTCTAATGTGTCACATCTTAAATAATATTATAATTTAAAAAGCAAACAATAATATATAAATGTGTATATATATATCTATGTGTAAAAATGAATTTTAATTTTAAGTTCTATATTTGAAATATGAGGTTGTTAAATAAACATCAATTTTGTAAATGTACCCATTAATATTGTAACTTAAAATAAATTGAATCAAATTTAGTATTGAGAAACATTTATTATAAACGATAATTGATATCTAAAAAATATGTTACTTCATAAAGATATGTTGTGCATGTTACAGATTAATATAGATATAAGTATCATGATTAATATATTATTATGTTTTTTGATTCCTACTTATTAACAAATGTGTTAGTAAATAATTTTTTTGCATTCACAATTATAGATATCTTTACAGAAAAGATATCTATCTCATCAAATAACTAAAAGATCTTGATATGTATTAATAACATAGCTAATTCAATATATCAAACAATTATACTAAAATATTTTTCATTGTTATTAATTTCTTAAATTTTGCACCAAAATGTAAATATAAAATTTATATTTTTCGTAAACTAAAACAAAATCTAAAATAAAAAATAATTAATTTAAATATTATAATTTATATGAAATAGAGAAAAAAGATAAAATATACTTCATAACCTACCTACCTATAGGTATAGTCAAAACTAGTGAACCCCACAACCCTTAAAAGTATAAAAAAATTTATTTTTGATTTATTTATTTCTGGTAACTAATTTCTTTTCATTTATAGTATGTTAATTTGGGAGGGAAAATTAGTTATTGCTATTTTTATTGAAGGTCTTCTTTTTATATATATATAGATATAGATATAGATATCTAATATTCAAGTCTAAAGTTTGTATATAGTTAGACGAAATATTTATCTGTTTGATTTGATTCTTTGTGCGATGTTATTTGACTTAGATCATGAAAATGATGGGGAGGAACGTGGAGACAAAATGTGAAATGGAATTCTAATGACAACTAATAAAATAATGATAGCACAAAATGATGCTGATCATTAGATGGAATGATATCGAAAAACAAACAATAAAAAAAAAATTCCTTTGATATATTGAATGGATGCATAATTGTTTTTAGTTATCAGAACGCCATTCTTTTAGTTCTTATTGTAATAAGATCATTAAATATGGACATTATTTCAAAATCTTTTAAGATCCTATAACCCTTAATCTTTCATGTACAATGGTCTTTTGAGATTCAAGTCACATGTATATATATTGTTACTTTTATAATAAAATTGGTTCTTTTGGGTTCTTGGATACTATTCTTCTTCTCTTTGTTATTTACTAATATTGTTAAAAATATATAATTATCCATGTGGTGTATAATTCACGCGGGCCAATCTGACGTTCAACACAACTGATTTTACAATACGTTATCAGCATGAGTCTCTACCTTGAGTGTTGCCCTATGAAAGAATCGTATTTTTCCTGTAAGGTAACGTGCATCCTTAAATCTGATTATTTTGTTTTAGGTTGTCAATATATATATACACACATATATATATGCTAGTCTTGTTGTCTTACATGATGGATCAATAAACATGTCGTTGCATCTGATCAATCCGTAGAAATTATATCATCATATTAGACTTGATGGTTAGTAAATCATGTTTTGTCTTATTGTATTGTTGATGAGGAAATGTGTTCATCATTAGTTTTAAGAAAACCAAAGAGGAAGAGGAAAAAGCATATATTAATATATATGCTTAAGTTCATCTTGAGTGATGAGTAGATGTCTCTACATGTTTTCTAACTATATATGTAAATTGCAAAAAGTGATATGAGGTTAATTAAATAAACAAATCCAGATTAGTAAGAATCAGTTTCTTTAAATTCTTGAAGCAGACGAAAAAGATTTTACACGAATATACAACTTCTTTAATGTCCTCATGTACTATAGATACAATATATTCATTCTTGCTTGCTCCACTTTTACAGTTAGTTTCTCTCGTTAGCGTTGACCAACATGTGATTTAAACTATTTTTTGGAAACTAAATGTTTATATTCTTCCTCAATTGTTGAGTGAAGCAAGCAAATTTCATAGTGGCCACATCCTCATGACATATAATGAGACTAATTAACTAGGTAACTTCCATGATTGATGCACATGATAGTCATACTTACTCACATCAGTTTAAAAATTAATATGTTATTTACTTGTTGTATAATCAACATCAGATCTCTTCTTTATTCAGATCATGATATCTAAACTTCTATTGTATTTTTTAGTTAATGGATACCCACATAAACTTTCCTGAAAATGTTTGTGTAAGGGAGAGATAAATAGAAATCGGGAAAGTGTACTTGAAAGATAGCCAACGGTCATGCTTAATTGACTTACATTATATGTCATTTCCTCTAATACTAATTAATTTCATGTTTGATAATATAATGTTAAAGGACATGTGGTTATATTTGAATGAATCACTCTTCATCATTTGAGTTTGGATCATTTTACATCTAATTATAGAACACGAAGATATTTTCTTGCTATTAATTTCATTAAGTTTTTCTGAATTCCCACTTGGTAAAAATATATAGTTAATTAACATGAGTTGTTGAGATTCATTTCGTTTGATTTACATAATTATACATGATTCTCAACTTACTTATACCCTGAAGGTAAATACGTTGATTTTTTTTGAGTTCATCATGTCTATTTGTCTGAAGCAATTATACGAACTTAGATATCAACTTGAATGATTTTAGGATAAAATGAGTAATCTATGTACTATCAGATAAATTGATGTTTTATGTTTAGCTTTGTGTGCTTTTGAGAAAGTTACATACTCTTTGATATCCCTTATATCTTCTATCATGCTTATTTTATGGTGAACAAGAAATTATTACTTTTACTTGATAATGTGTGTTTTTCAAATTTTAACTCAAATAGTTACTCTCATGTACACCAGTTGCACGAATCTGAGATCAGTGCAATCGGGCCACGTCCGGGCTGGGCTGGCCCACCAAGCCCTCGCCTATTTACATTTCCGCGTGTTTTGGTCATTACCTTAATTCATGTTTACCTTCGTTTTATTTTAGGGCTACCTACGTGTTTTGTTAACGTGACCTCATCTCTAAATTTCGTACTCTTAGTTTAAAATCATTGAATTAAAATAACACGAAGGTAACACTATAACAAGAAGGTAACACTAACATAACATGAAGGTAAAAAACAATGTTAATCATACCTTCATGTTATGTTAGTGTTACTTTCATGAAGGTAACACTAACATAACATGAAGGTAACACTAACATTTCATGTAACACTAACATAACATGAAGGTAAAAAACAATGTTAATCATACCTTCATGTTATGTTAGACTGACCTTCATGTTATGTTTGTGTTACTTTCATGAAGGTAACACTAACATAACATGAAGGTATGACTGCCTGAAGCGAATCTTGGTGGGTTTGAGCACACCCACCAGGCGTGTGGGAGCGCGTTGGGGCGCGTGAAAACGCGCGTTAGAAGTACGTGGGGTGGGTCGACCCGGGTGCATGGATCCTAGATCCATGTACCAGTTGCACAAAATATTTTGTCTAACTCAAAAGAGAGTGCTTCCCTATAATTGCAAATGATAATCTCCATTTTTCGATGGATTTAGGAATCTCATGATCTACTTCGTGCAAATCATTATATGTACGATTGAGTCATTCCTGACATGACACAACCCAATGTTTTGGATTTTGTCTAATTTCATTTTGATATAGTCCGTCATAAATTGAATTTCTTCTATAAATGAAGTAATACTTCTAATACATCCTTTTACTACTAAAATTGAAATCGAATCTCCTATTTCCTTGAACGGATTCTTGGAGATATATTTGGATCAATTCATACAACATCAGGGTCATTCGATATTTCATGGTCTTAATTATTATATCCACTAAGTGGACTGATGTGTGTCTCTTACCTATCCTAAATAATGCTTTCACAAAATTCAATGCTAAAATTGTTGAACTTCGAGCCCAATTCCCTGAATATCCAATTAAATCAATTAGAATGAATAATGTTAGGGAATACACTTCAAAAGCATTTGATGATTATTGTATGTCATTAGGAATTAAAGTGGAACATCCAATTCATTATGTCCACACTCGAAGTTATGAAACTAATCACTAGACATTTACTATAATATCTCAACTTACCAATTTCATGTTGGACTCATGCAATTTTGCATGCTACTTCTCTAATTCCAATTCGTTCAACTGCATATCATGACTATTCATCTTTATTATTAGTGCGTGCAAATGATATGGTAAAACATTATCGGCATTAGGGGAAGATAATGGTCAATAATTAAAAGAATGCCGAGAAATTTTATTAAATTTGGAAAATCAATAGTATTTAGATTCACACACTAGTCAAATTGAACTGGAAGTTCAGAAAATAATTAACTAATTGCAGTATATTGCAAGTAATCTGCCAGATACATTTACTTATTATAAAGGAGTGGCAAAATCACATATATCTGTTAAAATATATATGAATTTAAGGAAATTAGTTCAATCTTAAAGATAGAATTTGATACGAAAATCATAGGTAAACTAAAGTATTGTCTTGACCTGCAGATCGAGCATCTTCTTGAATACACCAGTTATCCTACTTGAAAAACGTTTTGAAAAGATTTTGTATGGATAAGTCTCATCCATTAAGTACACCAAATGATGTCTCTTAAAGTGGACAAGAATCGTAATAAAGATACTATGTATTAGGACCTAAAGTTCCTTACTTGCTATTTATCTTTCGAACTGGACTAAACTTGATATTATACTAATGGGGGTTAAATTCAATTTTAGTCCATTTAAAAAGACATTGTCCAATTTTCGTCCACCATAGAAACAGTTTTCAATTTTAGTCCAATTAAGCCAAAAATCATCACTATTTGGTCCATTTTTGTCACTATTTCATCCACCATGAAAGCGGTTTTCAATTTTTAGTTTTCAATTTTAGTCCAATTAAGCAAAAAATGGACCAAATAGTGACGATTTTTGGCTTAATTGAACTAAAATTGAAAATCGCTTTCATGGTGGACGAAAATTGGACAGTGACTTTTTAAATGGACTAAAATTGAATTTTTTCCTATACTAATGGTAAATCTACTAGTAAAGGTTTACTACTGCTCCTCCAATAAAATTATATTGAATTATCATTAAATATATATATATATATTGTATCTTCAAATTTCATGTTACCTTGTTTATTTTACAATAAGTTTTTTTGTGGATTATTCACATGTTGGTTTATATATCTGTGATGCCAAAACACAAAGTAGTTATGTTTTTCTATATGGAGGTATTACATTTTCAAGAAAATATGAGAAAAATGTAACTTGTATTCCATAAATGTGTAGCGGGTATGTTAAAAGAAAATTTAATAAAACTCATGAACTCCAGAAGAGTTGCGAAATTATACAAAAAACACGCTCCAATGACAATCTTGCAGATATGTTCATTAAACTCCCTACCTACATCTACTTTTGAAATATATGTTCAGGGTTTGGAATTTGTAGGTTTGGAAGACTGTTGTCTTCAGGGGAGCGATGTTTTCAAAGTAATCTTGAATATTGGGTCTCGAAGACCATTAATTTTACTCTTTTAACTCTGAAGGTTAGGTCCTGAAGACCAGTGGTTGTACTCTTTTTCCCTTTACTAAGTTTTTCCCACAGAGTTTTCTTAGTTAAAGGTTTTTAACGAGGCAGCTAGTGCGATACATTAGAACTTGTATGTCATGTACTCCTTTCTCGTCTATTTTTTTCCCACTGAGTTTTTCTAGCGAATTTTTAACGAGGCATGCACATCAAGTCGTAATGTCCAAGGAGAAGTATTGTAAGATCACTAAATATGCACATTACTTCAAAGTCTTTCAAGACCCTAGAACCCTTGACCTTACAATGGTCTTTTGAGTTTCAAGGTCACATGTATATATATTGCAACTTTTATAATAAAATTGGTTCTTTTGGATTCTTGGATACAATTCTTCTTCTCTTTGTTATTTACTCATATTGTAACAAATATATAATTATCCATGTGGTGTATGATTCATGCGGACCAATCTGACGTTCAACACAACTAATTTTACAATAGTTCTAACCATTTCTAAGTATATATAGAAAGAATATAAAATGTATGACAAAAAACTTATATACCCTTGGGGCATATAGAGGTACGAATTCAAGTGTTATATACATGTTCTTTAGGTGTTATATATATACTATATAAGTATTATATTTTTTGGTGTTATAAATATACTCTACATGTATCATATATATATAAGAGTATACATGTGATACCTGAACAGTATATACATGATACATTAGAGTATATATTTAACACCATATGATAATTAATTTGGGGGCACCGTGCCCCTGGGGCACACAAGTATCACTCAAAATGTATTAGTGTATTAGTTCTGAGAATTTTGATGTGGTCGAACTGACCACATTCGAACTCTTCCGAAAAACCGATCGACTTGAAGGCTAATTAATGCGAACAGAACAGAGAAGTAAGAAGAACGTTTTTGGGCGAACAAGTAAGTTCGCACTTTATAAAAAACATGAGCGAACTAATCAGTCTTGCAAGCTAAACTGTCGAACTGTAAGCTGAAATGTCGAACTAGATCCAAACGAACTGATTCAAATTTGGAACAACTGCCACGATCGCGAGAATATCGCCCACTTCCCACTTTTTTAGGAGAAATCCTAACTACCACGTTTTTCAGGGAGTATTTATAAACCCTTATCTCTTTATTTCACACACAACATCATACTCAATAATTGTTAAGAAAAAGAGCAATATCAACGTTTTTCCCAGATTACTGACATGAGCGTCGGAGTCTCTTCACCGGGAAAAACCCCCGGTGTTTCTTTGTTTTTACAGGCCTTTTAAATCGGAGAATTCCAATCGGCATCGGAGAATTCCAATCGACATCGGAAAACGAGAAGATAGAAGCAAGGACAAATCAATTGGCGCCGTCTGTGGGAAGTTTTCTTTCACAACTGTGAGTATTTAAGACGTTGAGGAATTGTGAAGATGGTGAATACCAGAGGATCTCGAAGGAGAGTGGACGAAGGAGCGCAATCTGTGCGGCAAGACGAGGATCAGAATTCTGCACCGGTGAATCCTCCCGGCACTGTCACTTTGACACCGGAGGAACTTTCAAATTTGATAGAAGCGGCTGTCCAGAGGGCTCTAGGCAAACAAAGGGCTGAATCACAGCAAGGCAATACCGAAACTCATGCCCGAAAAGAGGAAGAAGGTGACAAGTCTCGGATGAATGAGCAAGAAAGTCAATCCGATCACCCTCGTGGCCAGAAACGAGTACATGCTGAACTGTCCGAGAAGGTGGACGATCTCAGAAAGGAGTTGAGAGAGGTGCAGAAGACTGTTCGACGGATTCCTTGAAGTTCCAGGTGTAGCAACAAATTTTGTGTTTGTAATAATTAAACACCAAAAAATGTCATACAAATTAATTTATTTATTTAAATAAAGTGGACGTAAAATCTCTATGAACTCCTCCGATTCTCTTCTTCGAATTAATGCTAATCGAATCTTCTTTGAAAAACTTCAAGATCTTCGTGAAGAACGCCTTCGAATTTGCGAAGAACTTCTTGATCTTCAATGAAGAACACCTTGATCTTCAACTTGAAAAACACCGATGAGAGGGGTTTTACACCTTGATCTCCAATCGAACGTCGTTTGAGGCGATTTTCTTATGAAGAACACTTTGAATTTCTTGAGTCTTGAATTCTTGGATTGTCTTCCTTGAATCTTGAACTCTTGGAATCTTGAATTGTTGTGTTTTAAATTATGAAAAGAGACTCCTATTTATAGATGTAGGATATGAAATCTTTCCATGTATAGTTGATGAAGAATGCAATTTGATTGGCCATCCTTGATTTGAAAATATATTTTCCTTAGCCAAAAGATGTGATTTTATTACCAAATTTGTTGGTATATCACTTCTATATTTGAAAGATTTAATCTTGATTCCCAAGCAATTTGATTTGGACACATGTCACAATTTAATTGATCAAAAATATATATTAAGATATCAATTAATTAACTATTTACTTTAGGAATTAATTTATTTAAATTCCCAAAATATGAATAGGAAATTGATCTTAATATATTATTTTACATGTGGCATTATTTGAATGGACATAAATTTTATGTGTCTACACCAGGGGAAATCCTTTTTTTGAAGAGGTCATGGAGGATGAACTTCCAGCCTCCTTCAGGCCGGTGAATTTCGATTATGATGGTACCACTGATCCGTGGGATCATCTATGTAGATTTGAGAATACCGCTCTGCTACATCGGTATTCGGATGGCATCAAATATAGGGTGTTCGCAACTACCCTCACCAAGGCTGCTCAGACATGGTTTAGTCAGTTGAGCGATGGGGTGATTCACAACTTCGAACAGCTGTCGGAGTTGTTTCTGCACCAGTTCGCCAGTTCGAGGAGACAGAGGCGATCTACTCAAACCTTGTTCGGTGTGAAACAGAAAGGAGATAAGACCTTGCGGAACTATGTCAAGAGGTTTACGGCTGCTACTCTGGAAGCTCCTAAAGCTTCGGATGATTTGGTCGTTAGTGCTTTCATTCAAGGATTGAAAAAAGGTGATCTCCATACTTCGCTGGTTAAGAAAACACCCAGCAATTTTGATGACTTGTTACAGAGGTCCACCAAATATATTAACTTAGAGGAGGCGGTTCGAATGAAGAAAGGTGAAAGTTCGAGTCGAATGAGTAGGCCGCAACAGGAGCATGAAGGAGCGAGAAAGAGAGATAGAGGGGAACAACGAGCAAGGTTTGCTCCACCCCCCTTGAGAGATAATCGAACAGGACGGAGGTACGAACAGTACACGCCCATGACCATGTCACCCGGACAGGTGTTGATGGAAATATGGAATCTGCCCCAACTGAAATGGCCGTCGACCTGGAGTCCTAATCCGAAGAAGCCATCCACCTTCGGTAACGGTAAATTGTGTCGATTTCATAATGAATATGGGCACGGAACTGATGAATGTTTGCATTTGCGAGATGAATTGGAAAGATTGATCAGGGAAAACAGATTGGTTCATTTCGTCCGTCGAACTCGATCGAACCGCGAACAGAGGAACGATCAGGAAGAGCCGAGACGGGAAAGAAGACAAGAGCAACAAGAACTACCTCCACCTCCGCCTCCCCCGGCGCGAGCTAAACCTGAGCGGGAAGAAAGACCCACTATTCACATGATTATGGGTGGGCCAACAGATGGAGATTCCAACAGAGCTCGAAAGGTGAGACTTAATTCTGTCAAGCAGGAACAGAATACAGTTCACTCAATCTTCGAAGAGGTGGCGATCGAGTTCGGAGTCCGCGATCGCGTGGCCATTCAAAGCCCCCAGTTCGATGCTATGGTGATCGTCGCTGAGATAGGAGGCTTTAACGTTGAGAGGGTATTTGTGGATACGGGAAGCTCAGTGGACATCATGTTCATTGATTGCTTCAAGAAAATGAGATCAACAGTGGAGGTAAAATCTGTAGAAACTTCACTCTATGGTTTTGCAGGAGAATCTGTAACAGTGTACGGAAAAGTCCAGCTACCTATGGTGCTAGGGGACGGGGAATGGAGACAGAACAAGACGATGACTTTTCTTATAGTGGATGCACCCTCTCAATACAATGTGATCTTGGGTCGTCCTTCTCTGAGTTCGTATGCTGCTGTCATTTCACCTGCCCATTTGATGATGAAGTTCCCTGTTGAAAATGAGGAAGGGCGAGTGGTAGGAGTAGGAGTTGTTCATGGCGATCAACAAACCGCCCGACGTTGTTATGTAGCCGCAGTTCGACAATCTGAATCTCGCAAACGCCATAGCGAACAGAGGGACGATGTTGATCGGGGAAGGGATAAAAGTTTGAAAAAAAGTGATGAAACAAAGACTGTGGAATTTGAAGAGGGTGAACTGATGAGCGTGGAATTAATCCCGGAGCTGCCAGGACATTCAGTTCGTCTCGGAAGTCAATTGTCGGAACAGGTTAGAGGAGAAATCGTAGCTGCTCTCCAAGATAATGTGGACCTGTTCGCTTGGAAACCTGAAGACATGAAGGGCATAAATCTGGAAGTAGCAATTCATAGGTTGAACATCAAGCCTGATGTTCAACCAGTTAAACAGAAGCTGAGGTATTTCGGGGACCAACAGAATGAAATTATCAAAAAAGAGGTCGAGAAGCTGCTAGAGATTGGGCATATCGAAGAGATCCAGTATCCTCGATGGCTGGCTAATGTTGTGTTAGTCCCGAAGCCAGGAAACAAATGGTGAATGTGTATCGATTTCCGAGATCTGAATAAAGCTTGCCCCAAGGATCATTATCCTCTCCCGCGGATCGATAAACTGGTTGATTCCATTGCAGGATGGGAACTGCTCAGTATGATGGATGCAGCACAAGGATATCACCAAATCATGCTACATCCAGAAGATAAGCCCAATGTGGTCTTTATTACTTCTTCAGGTACATATTGCTATACAGTTATGCCGTTCGGTCTGAAAAATGCAGGAGCTACTTATCAACGAATGGTGGATGAAGTGTTTAAACACCAATTGGGGCGTAACATGGAAGCATATGTCGATGATATGTTGGTGAAAAGCATACTGGCGAACACCCATGCCGAGGATTTGAGAGAAACTATGGCGACGATCCGAAAGCACGGGATGCGATTAAACCCAGCCAAGTGCTCATTCGGAGTGAAAGCAGGGAAGTTTTTGGGATATATGGTGATGAACAGAGGAATAGAGGTCAACCCCAATAAAGTCCGAGCTATACAAGGAATGACGCCTCCTCGAACTATCAAAGAGGTACAAACGCTAACTGGCCGCATTGTTGCTTTGAGCAGATTTATATTCAGGTTGGTGGACAGGGGTTTACCTTTCTTCAAAATTTTGAGAAAGAATGATCGGTTTAGTTGGGATGCGAACTGTCAAAAGGCATTTGAAGATTTGAAGGCGTTTCTCCTCACACTCCCTTTGTTGAAACAGCCTGATAAAGGAAGTGTGATGGTCGTGTACTTGGCAGTCGGAGAGGAATCGGTCAGTTCGGTTCTCGTCCGCGAAGAAGGTAGCACTACAAGAAAAATGCCCTACGACAACGCACCTACGACAACGCATTTAACCAGTTCCCAGTATACTTCGTTAGTAAAGTTCTGCATGGGGCAGAAATCCGCTACACAGAGGTAGAAAAGGTCGCTTATGCCTTAGTCACTACGGCAAGAAGGCTGAGACCATATTTTTTAGGCTATGAGATTACAGTTAGAGGTGGCAATTCGGGCCGCCCGGCCCGGCCCGGCCCAACCCAACGGGCCAATTGATAAAGTCGGGCCGTGCCGGGCCGGCCCATCCTTTGGTCGGGCCTACGAAATTGGAGCCCGGCCCAACCCCGTTTGGGCCATCGGGCCAACGGGCCAAATCGGGCCAAAATCATAATTATTTTTTTAAATTAAAATAATTTTAATTCATTAAATTCTTACACCAATTTAACTAGAAAAATAACTTCCTACTATTATAATTTAAGACGTTCAATTTAAACTATAGTATCCTATTTATGTAATCGAAATTATATTTTTTAATATAATTAAACTATTAGTGGGGACAAAATCCGATCATTTTTACTTCCTTATAGCATTCAAAAATATTTTAACTCAATTATCATAGTTTGGTAGTAGATTTTAATTAGTTAATGATAGTTGAAAATGAGAATAATTATAAAAAAAATTAAAAGAATACATAAAACATGGAGAAGGGAATCGAGTCACATGTAAAATTTATAAATTGCACACAAAAAAATAATAAAAAAAAATATTATCGGGCCATCGGGCCGGCCCAAGCCCAACGGGCCAAATTGGCCCGAGCCCATCCGACCCATCGGCCCATCGGGCCGGGCCAAAAAGTTAGGGTATTTTTCGGGCCACTCATTTTAGAGCCCGGCCCGGCCTAATTTACGGGCCGTTCGGGCCGGCCCGTCGGGTCGTGCTCAAATTGCCGGCTCTAATTACAGTGCGAACTAATCATCCACTGAGTGTAGTGTTGGGAAAACCGGACGCATCAGGCAGACTAGTAAAGTGGGCAGTCGAACTGGGACAGTTCGATTTGAAGTATGAGCCGCGAACAGCTATAAAAGGTCAAGCATTGGCGGATTTTATTCAGGAAACGACCAGGCTACAAGACAAGAAAGAATGGGAAGTATTTGTAGATGGATCGTCATCCCGCCAGGGCGCAGGAGCAGGGATATTATTGATCAGCCCCGAAAAAGATGAGTTAGAATTTGCCATAAAATTTCAATTTAAGGCGTCTAACAATGAGGCAGAATATGAAGCTTTTTTGCAGGGATTGAAAATAGTCGAACAGGCTGGAGCTCGAGATCTGATAGTTAAATCAGATTCACAATTGGTGACACAACAACTCCGAAATCAATGTGAAGTTAAGGAAGATCGTATGATTTCTTACGTACAGAAAATAAGAGAGATTGAGAAACGATTTGAGAAACTTCAGATCGAACAAATACCTCGGAGCGAGAATCAGAAAGCGGATTATCTAGCCAAGATTGGGAGTTCGCTACAGGACTGTTCGAAGAGAAGTATTACGGTGATGGGAGTAGGAAAGGAAAACGAGGTGATGAATATCGATCTGGCCGAGCATGATTGGAGAACTCCTTTTTTGAATTTTTTAGAAGGAGTAAGAGATGGGCTGGCAAAAGACCTTGAGAAATTGGAGAAACAAGCTCGATTCTACTACGTTCTTGATGGGATGTTGTATCGAAAAACTTTCCTACCGACAGATGCAAGATGTTTATCTCAAGAAGAAGGAATCAAAGTATTGAAAGTACCGCACGAAGGCGGATGCGTCGAACATGCGGGAGCTCGAGCACTTGCTCGGAAGGTCGCACGAGCTGGTTTCATTGGCCTACAATGAAGAATGACGCTGAAGAGTTAGTTCGGAAGTGCAACTCCTGTCAAAAACATGGATGGAGAATTCACACTCCAGCAACAGATATGCTTACAGTATGTTCGCCCTGTCCTTTTGCTAGATGGGGTATTGACATTGTCGGTCCACTTGTCAAAACCAGAGGGAACAAACAGTTCTTGGTGGTGGCTGTGGATTACTTTACTAAATGGGTCGAGGCAGAACCCTTGGTCAAGATAGCCGAGCTCGATATGATCCATTTTATATGGAAGAGTATTTGCTGCAGGTTCGGCTTAGCCCGGATTTCGGTATCAGATAATGGGGCTCAGTTCCGAGGCAAAAAGATCACAGGATGGTGTAAAGAAATGAAAATTGTACAAGTATTTACTTTAGTGGCTCATCCTCAGGCAAATGGGCAAGTCGAAGTGGTTAACCGAATCATTCTAGATGGGCTTAAGAAACGACTTGAATGTGAGAAATCGAACTGGGTGGACGAACTGCCATCAGTCTTGTGGGCATATCGAACTGCATCCAGATCAACCACGGGAGAAACTCCTTTCAGTTTGGCATTTGGAATGGAAGTAGTAGTCCCAGCTGAAATTTAAGGAGAAGCTTTACGAATCACTAACTTTCATCCCCAGCAAAATGAAGAATTGATCCGAACAGATTTGTTATTTTTGGAGGAAATCAGAGATGAAGCCAGAGTTCGCCATGAATTATATAAAAGACGTATCCAGGCGGCCTTCAACAGGAATGTTCGAAAGAGAGAATTCCAAGTAGGGGATTTGGTTTTAAGGCAATCTGATGCCTTGTTGGAGATCGGAAAATTAGATGCCATTTGGGAAGGACCGTATACTGTTACAAGAGTTTTACCAGGTGGATCTTATGAGCTCGCCGATGAACAAGGAAAGGAACTGCCTAAACCTTGGCACATCAACCACTTGAAGAAATTTTATACTTGAAGTATCAAAATCCCAGTATGTTGTTTTTTACTTTTAAGTTATTGTTGCTTTTATGAATAAGAGATATTTTCGTACTCTGTGGATGTAGGTCGATTTGACCGAACCACGTTAAATCCCTGAGTCTTTCTTTCTGTGTTGATTTACTTATCTGTTAAAATCATATTGTGGAGCGAACATAAAGTTCCCTCGGAACTCACTGATTAAGCATACCAAAGAAGTTCCCTCGGAACTCACTGATTAAGCATATTAAAGATGTTCCCTCGGAACTCACTGATTAAGCATACCAAAGAAGTTCCCTCGGAACTCACTGATTAAGCATATTAAAGATGTTCCCTCGGAACTCACTGATTAAGCATACCAAAGAAGTTCCCTCGGAACTCACTGATTAAGCATATTAAAGATATTCCCTCAGAACTCATTGATTAAGCATACTGAAGAAGTTCCCTCGGAACTTGCTGATTAAGCATACTAAGAAAGTTCCCTCGGAACTCGTTGAATAAGCGCGAATTGGAGAAGTCTCTTCGGGACTTAATGACTAGGCGAGTTGCAGGAGTTCCCTCAGAACTCGCTGAGTAAGCGAAGTGAAGTGAAGAAGTTCTATCGAACTCAATGATTGAGACAAATCGAAGAAGTTCCATCGAACTTAATGATTAAGCGAAGTGAAGGAGCCTCTTCGGAGTTCATTGATTAAGTAAGTTGAAGAAATTCTCTTGATGTTTTATGGTTAATTACTTAGAAGAAATTCATTCGAAGTTCTGCGATTAAAAATGAATGGAAGAAGACTTAAAATATGCGAACTGTCTCATTTCGATTAATTTCATCAAAAAGAAATATAAGTAAGAAATACAAGTACAAAACTTCAAAAAAGATACAAGTATGGCAAAAGGAAATGACTAAGAGCGATCAGGAGAAGGCGACGACTCGGGAGTTAGCTGGATCGCAGCTGGATGAAGAGGATCGAACATATCCTCTGGCAGATCCGCAGTTGGGCTTGAAGAGGGTTCGGCAGGCGCCGGATGAGACGAACTCAGACCAGGATCGCCGGACTGGTTGTCAGGAAGAACCTCCTTTACCGCCTCTTCTAAGCAGCCCGACCACCAGTTCGCATCCACATCTTCATCCGGATTCCCACGCCAGCCGGGAGGAATAGAATGAGTCTGCAGCACCTTTTGACCCAGCGCGTTCACATCGAACTGGAACGCTTCTCCAACTTTCTCCTGGCAAAGCCGGACTCCCTCCTTAAAATACGTTAAGGCCATGGGAGCTGCCTTCGAAAGAAAGAGGACGGAGTCCCAGAGACGAGCTATGAGCCTTTCTCGGAAAGACTCCGATATTAACTCCATCTCTGGGCTCCGAGCGAACCGGTAGAAGCCCTCAGTGTACATGGCTCTTCCGAACTCGACTCGGGAACTCTTTTCCAGTTCGAGTTCCGCCTTTAGTTCTTTGTTCTCCTCCTCCAGCCTCCGGATTTCACCTTGTGCATCAGAGAGAGTGGACTGCTTTTCCATTACGAATTTCTCCTTAGCCAGCAACAGTTCTTCCCTTCTGGCCACCTCGGAGCGAGCAAGTGCCAACTCTATCTCCCTTTCCTCCAGCTTGGCGGACAAATTTTCGGCTTTGCCGGCATGTAGGCTCAGATCACTCTCCAGAGTCTTTTTCTCCACCAGCGTGTCCCTTAGGCGGTCCCGACGACATAAGGCCTTTTGGCCCATGAGTTCGAAGTACTTGACAACATTGGTCGCCCGCGAGATGTTCATCTTGAACTCCTTCATCTCACGATCTTCCTCCTCTTCCGCAACCTTCTTGCCCGGAACAATTGCCCTCTCCTGATCGGGCTCTGTTTCAGTTCGCCCCGCATCAGCCGATGTGCCCCCCTCAGTTCGCTGTTTTTTGGCCGACCTTTGTGAACTGGAGGGTGCCTTTTTCTTCCGCCGAAGGGGAATTGCAGCCTCGGCCCCCTCTTCGATTACTTCGGTGGCAGGGTTGGCAGCATCCGCGGCATGGGCCACTGGTGGCGAGGCGGAGACACGAACAACGGCAACAGCCGAAGGAGATGCAGCAGCGGTACTGCCTCCCTCGGCCAAGTCTGGGCTGGTTTGCGGCGCCAGTTCGCTTAGGCGCCTCTCTTCCTTCTCGCGGAAGGCCACAACTTGCCTGCTATTCACTGCTTCGTCCGCCGGGGAAAAAACAGTCTTTTGGGCCTTCGGGACTGAAGTGTCAAAGATGAAAAACTTATTCATCGCTTTATCTGCAACACAATAAAACATGAAGTCAATAATATGTAACACAACGTGATAAGTTGGAAAAAAGATAATGAGAAACGAAGAAAAATTTTAAAGCAACCTAAATCGAACTGGCGAGGAACTTGAGTGTTCGGATTGAACCCCCAGAAAGCTAATAATTGTTCGCATGAACTCATGAGAACTATGTCGAACTGCCCTCTCCGAAAGAGCCTGTCCAAAGACGCGAGTTCGAAGTCCCTGGGCGGAGCAGGCTCAACCTGGTTCGAACTCTCGGCCCAGGGAATAGTTCGGAAAAGCCTATTCCTAGGGGCGCGAACAAAAAAATAATATTTTTCCCAGGAGCTGATTTTATCATCCCCTGAGGATAAGAATTGAGCCCGTTTTCCGCCGCTTCGAGGGCTCAGATAGAAGCGAAAAGGGTTGGTATGTTTGAGTACGAAGCAAGAACGGAATCTATCGGAGGTCGGCTCGACTCCTATCCACTTGCACACCATGTAAAACGCTACAATGTAGCTTATGGAGTTCGGGTGCAACTGGTTGGGACACACCCCAAATGCCGAACCGACCTCAAGAAGGAAGGGGTGGATAGGAGGAATTAACCCTAGAGTCACATGTCTCAAGAACCATGCGTGGCAGCCAGCGGGAGCCCGATGAGGACGATCATCGGGGCTGGGAATAATTATAGAGTAGCCCGCCGCTGCCATGAGCGAGCTTAAAAGAATGGTATGAGTCGGGGTAGCTTTAGAGGCTGAAAAAACATTATCTATGGTCTTCTTACGAGAACGTTTTGGGGGAGAAGAAAGGCTTTGACGGCCGGAGGAAGAGGCCTTTGGAACTGGCAAATCGGAGGTAGATTGCAAGGGGAATGCCTCGAAACCCTCCTCGGATTCGCTTTCGTCCCTTAGGTTGATCAGATTTGAAGGGGAAGCCATTTGAAAAATACGAAGAGAGAAAGAAGGAAATGAAAGGGTACCTGGGTCTGTTTGTGAAACTTTGGAAATCACAGGAGAAGAATTCTTGCTTATGAATGAAGAGTGGTTTTTCGTAGAAGAGATTTTTGGGAGAGAAGAGGGGGTATATATAGAGAAGGAAAAAGTTTCTTGGTTTTGGGGGGAAAAGGCGAAAGGTCGCGAGATCTCAGCCGTTGGATGCAGTTCGATCCAACGGCGAAGGTGAAAAGTCATGGATCTAGCCGTTGGATGCAGTTCGATCCGACGGCGAATACGAAAGGGCGCCTCGAAGCAGCAGAAACAATCTCAGCCGTTGGATGCAGTTCGATCCAACGGCGAAGATGAAGGGGCGCCTAAAGATTGGCGAAAACTGACAAATCAGATCTCAGCCGTTGGATGCAGTTCGATCTAACGGCGAAGACGAAAAGGCGTCTCGGGAAGGAGGAAGACGTCGCAGGCGGGTGATTGATGGGACGTGATGCTTCTCGAAGAAGCGTCGTAATTGGCAACAACCCGAACTGCGTCAGTGCGAGAACACACGCACTCCGAAAGGGGGGGAGTACTGATGTGGTCGAACTGACCACATTCGAACTCTTCCGAAAAACCGATTGACTTGAAGGCTAATTAATGCGAACAGAACAGAGAAGTAAGAAGAACGTTTTTGGGCGAACAAGTAAGTTCGCACTTTATAAAAAACATGAGCGAACTAATCAGTCTTGCAAGCTAAACTGTCGAACTATAAGCTGAAATGTCGAACTAGATCCAAACGAACTGATTCAAATTTGGAACAACTGCCACGATTGCGAGAATATCGCCCACTTCCCACTTTTTTAGGAGAAATCCTAACTACCACGTTTTTCAGGGAGTATTTATAAACCCTTATCTCTTTATTTCACACACAACATCATACACAATAATTGTTAAGAAAAAAAGCAATATCAACGTTTTTCCCAGATTACTGACTTGAGCGTCGGAGTCTCTTCACCGGGAAAAACCCCCGGTGTTTCTTTGTTTTTGCAGGCCTTTTAAATCGGAGAATTCCAATCGGCATCGGAGAATTCCAATCGACACCGGAAAACGAGAAGATAGAAGCAAGGACAAATCAAATTTAAATAAGTATGAAGAATTTAAATAAGTTTCATACCTTGACTAGTAATTATTCCACTCTCATTCGATTAAACTTGAACATAGGTATTGAGGGAATCGAGTTTCCATATCTTACAAATTAGTGACATGGCCGTTTTAGTAAGCAAATGTGCTCAAATCTTATAATATTGTATTGAGATTTGTTATTTAGTTTCATGGTGCTTTCCTTGTGAGCAACTTAGAGAAAGCAAATACATCTCCACTTTTATATTCTTGTAGACATTATAAATATAATAATCAGTTAATTTTAATTTTACATGGATTCCATAATTTGTAATTATAAGTAGGGTGAGACTATCCACACTCCAAATACTAAATACACCTCAATAAAGGAAATTATAAACTAAATAACTTCTAAACACATCCCACTAAATCTCCACTTTACCTTCTATATTTTAGAAAGAAAAAAAATTAAAAAAAGAATTAAAAAAATCAGATTCTTCTCGTTGGCAGCGACGGTTCTTCTTCCCATTGCAGCAGGAGGTTCTTCTTCTCTCCCACCCCATCTTCTCTCCCTCCATTAGCGTCCGCCTCCTTCACCCCTTCTGGTAAATATTTTTATCGTTCTATCTTCTCTCCAGCACGTCAAACACGTTCAATTTTAGAGGTCGATCTATTATTTTATTATTCGACCAAGACCCGCCAAAACTTGTTGCGAGTGTTCGGTCCCTTGAAAACGAACATTGAGTATAATGTTCGACCTGTACTAATCGAACAGTTGTTCCAGCGAGTTTGATGTGTTATTTTTACGAACTTTTTTTGTTCAAAATGTATTTTGACGTTCTACTATTATTTTTCACAAATGATGTGAGAAATAATGGGTTCTTGAAGATCATGGTTTTGAATTTTAATGGAGAAATAATTGAGGTTTTTTTTTTTTAAGATTAGGGTTTTGAGTGGGGGGAAAGGAAGATATATGATGAGAAAAAAAAATACAAATAAAAATCATTTATTGACTTAAGGGTAGAATTTTAATATCTATATATTTTTGTTTTATTTAAACTAGTATCGGTCCTGTGCTATGCACAGACACATAAATTTTACTATTTTAATGTTTTAGTATATAAATATTGAACCAAAAAAAATCTCTTAAGAGTAATTTCAATCTTATTGTTACCCGAGTGATGCACGATCATAAAATTTAAATATTTCAGGTTTGATGTATGTGAATTGTTAATTTGAGGGGAAAAAAAAAATCAATTAGTACACATGCGATGAATGAACATATATAAAAAATTTAAAATTTGTAATTTTAAAATGTACACAAGAAGTTGGTGTGCACTTAATTTTAGTGAATATTTGATTATAATCATAGTTAAACCCTTAATATAGTCAAACTAAAAATTGAGATGAGTTCAAAAAAATTATATGAGATGACATGATCATGATAATAATATTGAAATTCATTTCATTACTATTTCATTAATGTTGAATCTATGTTTTCATTTTACAATTTTGTGATCAAACATTGACAATATTTTTGAAAACATTAATTTTTAATAGAGGGGAAACAATCATTGCATATCCAATTGAAATTAATATGTATTAATTATTTTTAATGATTTTATTACTTTCTTAAAATGGATAAATTTTTAGAGGTACACATATAAAAAAATCAATATAATGATTTGATATGTTACTTCTCTAATCAATCAATTATCAAACATAAATTAATATTATGATTTGATACATTTTAAAAGTTAAATATTATTCATTTAGTAAAATATTTGAGTTTACAAATAATAAAACATTTATAATACTTAGCATATATATATATATATATAATATATTAAACGTTAATGCAGCTAAACTAAAAATTGGATAAGTTCAAATTATAATATATTATACTATTAGAAAAAATAAATATTGAACTCATTTCGATAACTAAGATATAAAAATTAACATCTATGATTCTTATTTAAAAAATTCAATAGATGTGTATTTTGTCATTTTTGTTATCGTTATTGTTTAATTTTTTATATCAGTCTCCTAAAATAATAGCCTTCTAAAAGTTATGGAAAAAGTGCAATTTAGATTTGATAAAAAAAATCTAAGCAATTAATTAAAAACATGTTTACAAATTTGAATTCTTCAACATACTTAAATTAGTTCTTTTAATCAATTTTATTTATTAATTAATAAAAAATAAAAAAAATGGAAGGTTGAAACTTTGATTTTTGAAGGGAAATAAGTTATCATTTTGTTATTATACATATATAGATATAGATATAGATATAGGGTGTGTTTAGAAGTTGATGGGATGTGGATATTCTCACTCTTATAAATATTCGGTCTCAAGTCATGCTCTTAGAATACAAATGAATTTCTTTGTTTGAGTGGATGAGTTGTTGATTAGAGTGTTTTTATTATTGTGCAAAACATATGAATTCTCTTCTCTTCTATATAATATCATTTTTAACACTAAAATTGGGTTGGTTTTATAAAGCCATATTTATTCGAATTCATTATAGTGATTTGCCTGAAGCAAAAATGAATAGTGCAATTGATATCTTTTGAAGCAGATTGATTTTTAAGATCTTGAAAATAATGAATAAATCTACGAGAAATGAGTAATTTATTTTATTTCGGACAATTTGATTTTCATGTGTGATTTAAGTGCTCTTTAGATTATCATGTTCTATGTTATTTTAGTATTTAATTTTTAAGTTTACTACATCATCGTAGTGTATCTTGAATTTCTTTGGCATATGGAGAACGAGAATATTAAATGTTTGGTAGATATTACTATAACTCACAATATCATTAAAGATATATAGAAAGGGAGTGTTATCACAATTTCAAATGATATTGTCTTGAAAATTGGCTCTGGTAAAGCTTCACTCGTTCTTCCTATGGGTCTAAATTAGTCATTAACGATGCATTATTATATTCACAATCTAAACGTACTCTTCTTAGTTTTAATGACATTTCGAATGGTTTTCACATTGAAATCGACACCGAGAATAAAGTAAAGTATCTCTTAATGACTCACTACATAGGGTGTCGAAAACAAGTTCTCGAAAAGCTTCTTTCTCTATCCTCGGGATTGTATTATTATACATCCTTCTTCCTAATCTTCATATTTCAATGAATTTGAAATTTCATGATCCAAATCCATTTAAATTGTGACATGAAAAGTTGGGTCATTCGGAACAAAATATGACCCACGAATTGTATCCAACTCTATTGAACCTAGTATGTCGGACAATAGAATTCCTTTTGTAAATGATGTAAATGATGTAAATGATTTATGTGTCTTTTAGAGTTATAAATATGTGTTTTCACTCACGACAGATCTTACAGAAGGGGATGGGTGCGAGCGGCTGGAGGGGATGGGTGCAAGCGGCTGGAGGGGATGAGAGGAAAGGCGACTGTCGGCGACTTGGGTGCATGCAGCGAGGCGGCCGCGGTATGGGTGCGCGCGGCGAGGCGGCCGAGGCGTGGGTGCTTGCGGTGAGGCAGTGGCTGGAGGGTATGTGCGCACGACGAGGCAAGAGCTGACGGTGATGGTTGCGCGCGGTGAGGCAGCAGCTGGCGGCGTGAGAGAGCGGCGGCGGCGACAACTAGGGTTCCGATTGAAATAAGAGGTAATTCTAGGGTAAAATTGGTGATTTTGACTTGGGGTAATATGTCTAAGTAAATTTTATTTTACATGTATATATTTACATTTACATATTTTACATATAGTAATAATAAATAAAAATCAAATTTATTTAGTCTACGACAACGCTACCACGAGGTTATGACAACGCTATAAATTTAAAAACCATTATCTTAGGGATATAACTACGCTTCAACGACAACTTCATATTGTACATGTTGTCTTAGGGATATAACTACGCTTCAACAACTTCATATTGTACCCGTTGTCTTAGAGATCAACGACTACATATCTACGACAACCTCATATCATAAGCGTTGTCATAGAGTTCATTTTTTACCTAAAACTACACCACTACGACAACCTCAAGTCACCACCGTTGTCTTAAGGCTGAATTTTACCTTACGACTACGCCTCTACGACAACGCCAAAAAAACACCGTTGTCTATGAGCGAATTTTTGTGCCCTACGACATCGGTTTTGTCTACGACAACGCCAATTTTGGCTACGACAACGATGTTTTCATAATTTCGTTGTCTTAGGGGCATTGTCTATGTGCGTTTTTCTTGTAGTGTTGTCCCTAGACACGATCGTATCCCAAAAACACAACCGTATGTGAGTGTCGTCGCACATGAAACGGTTTCACAAAAGACCAACCAACTTCCGAAATATATATATACATAAGTCCTCCTAATTCAATCCAATCAAAATGTGGGTGAGATATACAAGTTCGGTTAAATGATTTAAATAAATTGTGAAGAAAGTGGATTTTAATAACTTGTGTATTTTACGATTTTATATGTTAAAATGATTAGTTAAGATGTCATAATTATATTGAGAATTGTAAATAAAAATAAAAATTAGTGTATCATTTTATTTCAGAAAAATAAGATATAACATATAATATTTCACAAAAACTTTTATACATCAGGTGCATGGATTCATGCACCTGACCCGACCCACGCATGTACGCGCTTCCACATGTGTATCACGTGCCCTCACATGCTGCCACGCGTCTGGGTGGATGCGTTCAAATCTACTCAAATTTGCTCGTTAAGGATACATTTTAGTTATGTTAAGGATACCTTTTAGTTATGTTAAGAATACCTTTTAGTTATGTTAAGGATACCTTTGAAATCTTGATTTCAGGTTACATACCACGTTATGTTAAGAATACATTTTAGTTATGTTAAGCATACCTTTAGATTATGTTAAAGATACCTTTAATTATGTTAAGAATACATTTTGGTTATATTAAGCATACCTTTAGGTTATGTTAAGAATACTTTTAGGTGATGTTAAGAATACTTTTAGGTGATGTTAAGGATACCTTTGAAATCGTGATTTCAGGTTCCTTTGAAATCTTGATTTGATACCCTTAGAATTCACTCCAGGGTCACATACATTTATGTTATATTAAGGATACATTTATGTTATGTTAAGGATACATTTATGTTATGTTAGAGATACATTTGTGTACAAAATGTATAACACAACTATGTTATGGATAATGTATCTCTAACATAATATAAATGTATCCATAACATAACCTAAAGGTATGTCTGACATAAAGTAAATGTATGAAATTTGGGCATAAAAGTATTCTTAATATAACTTAAAGGTATCCCTAAACATTACCTAAAGGTATGTCTAACTTAACGTAAATGTATGAAATCTGGGCATAAATGTATCATTAACATAACCTAAATGTATTCTTACACATTACATAAATGTATCATTAACATAAGTAAAAGTCATGACCAAAATTTAAAAAAGTTAGCGCAAAAAAAAAAAAAAAAAAGCGGGTCGGTTAACCCGGGTCCAACCCGGTTGCATGGATCTAAGATCCATGCACCTAATGCACAAAAGATTTACTCATAATATTTTCAAATAAATAGAATAGAATTACGATTTTATTCATCCAAATGGAAACCAACAAATTGGATTTGGATTTGGGATTTAGAGGATTTTGTAAGCATGTATTATGAAAATCTTGTGTTTGTTTTTGAGTTTTATAGGGTGTGATTATAATTAAAATCTCATCTTCAAATGGCAATTATAGAAAAAGTAAATGTTAGTTGTTGAGATTTATAGAAAAAGTGAAAAAGATAGATATTATTATTGAGTTAGTTGTTGAGATTTATAGAAAAAGTGGGAAATTTTGGGTTATTGTAGAATTTTATAATTTATTTTATTCAAACATGGATGAGACTGAACACATCCAATATGCAGACTTGGCCAGTGCACTCCAAACACGCACTTAAAACGGACATATTACATCATCAATATAAAAATACTTTTATTTTAAAAAATAATGTATTTCTTCTCTCTTCTCTTATCTTCTTCTCTGTCATATCTCCCTCTCTCACACTCTCACATACACCTCAAGATCACATATGCGTTAGTTAGTCCTACTATCACATCATGCCTACACTAATATGTGATGAGTGTTGATGTTTAAAACATTTAACATATCAGTTAACTTCATTTTTTATTTGATAGGAGGGAAAAGAAATCATTACATGGTCACATGTACATTAATCAATTATGCTAACTTGCTCGCCACAGACACATTAATATGTATCCACCACTAACATATCAAAAATTCAAAAATCAATTAATTACATTGTTCATATAATCAAATAATATCATCATTACACGTTATGGTAGATGTTACGGTCTAATACTTATTTAGCATTTTCCCTAAATAAACAAGAAGATTGTCCATGAATAAGAACAAGTGATGAAGTGTTGGGCCATCGTGCCCTTGGGCTGTCCTTTCCTTAGTGGATAAGCCACACGCTCCGCGAGTAGGATTTAATTCGTCACTCGCTGGCCCCATCACGACACATGGGGGGCAATCATTCCGGGCATTGCCTCTGCTTTTGTCAACAACCACTCATCTGCTGCCACGTTTGCGCGCCTCCCCAGGTTATATCACCGTCCTGCCACCCTAGTACCTTTTTCTAATGAGTGACTCGGGTGCCCAAGGTCCTGATATTTCCAAATTAATTTTCATATAATGTTAAATATATATTTTATAAATATTATTTATATACTTTTCAGGTATTATATGTATACTTTTATATGCATATGATAACTGTAGAGTATATCTATAATACTAAAAATTGTAACACCTATAAAGTATATATATAATATCTGAAAAACATTTATATAACACCTAAATCTGTACTCATATGTGCCCCAAAGATATATAAGTTTTTATTTTTTCTAATACATGGGTTGTATGCATTGCATATACCCAAGAAGCAAGTTTGAGAGACACACTTCAGTTTCAGTGTACGGCTTTTACTCCGAAATTACCTTTATGCCCTTTATTGTCTCAAATATATATTCTTTTGTGAGTTTCATTTTATTTTATTTTTAAAATAAACATTATTTGTAAGGATATCCACACTCATTAAATATGTTTTTATAAAAATATTATTAAAGTAATATGAAAAAATATTAATGATATGTGTAATGATTAGAACTATCTCTTTTTCTCTCCAAAATATCCAAGAATGCATTCTTACGGTAAAATACTGTCATGATTGCAAGAACAAATCAATGAAAATATAATAATAAAATATTTAAGAATGGTTCATTAAAATGCTAATGCAGCTGCCGTAATAAGGGGTGTGCAATTTATGGTAAAAATGGAATTAATCGACTGAACCGAACCGAAATACACAATTCGGTTCGATTTTGATTTTTGAAATCTAGAAATTTGGTAGTTCAGTTTGGTATCGATTTTTGAATTAATAATATCGTACTAATCGAACTGAATCGAATTATATATTATATATAATAAATAAATATATAATATTAATACTACTACTTTAAACTTGTGTTTACTTTGTGAATTTTTGTTAAAGGAATGTGTAATTACTTTGATGGTCTGAGTATTTGTTCAATTCAAGAATTGCTCTTAATTATTCAATCTTGACTTTGAGAAATGAGAAGGAGAAATGTGTAATTCGGTTTTGCACTGAACCGAACCGAAATATTCAGTTCGGTTGCAATTCGATTAATTCGATTTCTTATGCCCATAGTTCAGTTTTTTTTTCCGATTTTGCTAATTCTGTTCAGTTCGACTACCGAACCGATCGATGCACATCCCTAGCCCTAATACATGTGGGAAGAAAAATGAATTCGATATTCAACTTGAATAACATCCATTTCATCTTAGAGTAAGTCTCTTGTGCATCAGGTGCATGGATCTTAGATCCATGCAACCGGGTCGGATCCGGGTAATTCGACCCGTTTTTTTTTTTTTTTTTCGCGCTAACTTTTTTTTCAATTTTAGTCATGACTTTTAATTATGTTAAGAATACATTTATGTAATGTGTAAGAATAACTTTAGGTTACGTTAAGGATACCTTTGTGCCCAAATTTCATACATTTGCGTTAAGTTAGACATACCTTTAGGTTATGTTAAGAATACCTTTAGGCAATGTATAGGGATAGCTTTAGGTTATGTTAAGGATACATTTATGCCCAAATTTCATACATTTAATTTACGTCAGACATACATTTAGGTTATGTTAAGGATACTTTTATGTTATGTTAGAGATACCTTATCCATAAGGTAGTTGTGTTACACATTTTGTACACAAAGGTATCTCTAACATAACATAAAAATATTCTTAACATAACCTAAAGGTATCCTTAATATAACGTAAATGTATGTGACCTGGAGCGAATTCTAAGGGTATCAAATCAGGATTTCAAAGGAACCTAGAATCACGATTTCACAGGTATCTTTAACATCACCTAAAGATATTCTTAACATAACCTAAAAGTACGCTTAATATAATCAAAATGTATTCTTAACATAACTAAAGGTATCCTTAACATAACCTAAAGGTATGCTTAACATAACTAAAAGGTATTCTTAACATAACATGGTATGTAACCTGGAATCAGGATTTCAAAGGTATCCTTAACATCACCTAAAGGTATTCTTAACATAACCTAAAGGTATGCTTAATATAATCAAAAGGTATTCTTAACATAGCTAAAGGTATCTTTAACATAACCTAAAGGTATGCTTAACATAACTAAAAGGTATTCTTAACATAATGTGGTATGTAACCTGGAATCAGGATTTCAAAGGTATTCTTAACATAACTAAAAGGTATCCTTAACATAACTGAAAGGTATTCTTAACATAACTAAAATGTATCCTTAACGAGCGAATTTGAGTGCATCCGCCCAGGCGCGTGGGAGCGCGTGAGGGCGTTAGACGCGCGTGAAAATGCGTACACGCGCGGGTCGGATCGGGTGCATGGATCTAGGATCCATGCACCTGATGCATAAAAGTTTTTGTCTCCATCTTATTACTCAAAGCTTATTATTAAATGAATCGATTTTATTTATTTTTCTCGTGTGATAATTCTGAACATAAGAACCACTTTAGTGAGTGTATGGAATGAAGCAAATTCTTGGAATCATAGTAGCATTAGAATAATCCAATAATTCCAATTTGGAACACAATTATTATATTTGATCATCAAACACCAATATTTATGTATATCTAGCAAATCATATTTTATCTTCTATTTCATAATTTTAATATAAACACATGCATATTAAAATTGGTATTTAAAATATGTTGCATGTGTACTATTCTATTAAGGAAAATGAAAGATACAAATTAACGTAAAATACCGGAAATTCTCTTCTAAATATAGAAATCTTTTACATATCTAAAATAAATGATTTCATCATGTTCAATATGAGTTAAAATAATACAAATGATCATGTCGTGAAAACTTTGGATGTTCACACATCCAAATCGAATAAATTCAATTACACAAACTTTTAGATCCACATATATGAGTTCTTATAGTTTTAGATTATGTAACTATAGAAATATAACTATGATATAATTGAATATTTTATTATTGATTCATATCGTGATAATCTCAAATCAAACATGTTTTGGGATGGACAGATTTATCTATAAAATTTAGTGAGTACGATGTTGTAAGAATCTTGATTGATTGACCCATTCAGGGGCATTTTGGTCCTAAAAACAATGAATGGTGTGGCGGTAGCAAATATATTATCAATTGGCGCCGCTATTGATCAGATAGAGAGAGAGAGAGAGAGAGTGAGTAAGAACTCCAAAACACAGATTCTGAATTAGCTGTTGTTATTATCATCCTGATTAGATTCAATAAAATTAGTTGTTTGCAAAAAGTTAAAAATTATTGAAAGAATATAAAGGCCCTTCTCTTAAAGCGAAAGGAAAAAAGAAAGAAGAAAAATACAGTTAGCAGAGAATCTCAATTTAATACTCCTTTCTTGATGATCGATACACATATGTCTACAGTTGTATATACGTGTCCTAAATGATTACAGCTATACATACGTACAAATTGGAGCGCTGAGGCTGCTGCTTTTGCTCTCTTGCTGGTTTTCCCAGGTCGGCTTTTCTCTTTCTTGATGATTTCAGTTTTCTTTTCTTCTTTTAATTGTGTTTGATTGAGTGGGTTTTTAGTCTCGATGAAGATGTGTGCATTTTGGTTTTGTTTTTTTTGAAGAATTGAAGAGTTTGGTTTGGTGTTGCCTGAGATCTAAAGCTAAATGGGTGGCAAATGGAAAACCCTTTTTTTAATTTTTTGTGGGTTTTGATTTTTGGTGATGAGTGGCTAAAGTGGAAATGGAGAAACCATGGAGATGAATTTTCTTGTGATTCTTTTGAAATTTGTGAAATTATTAGCGAAGGTGTATGCTAATTAGGTGATTAATTTCGTTCTTCAAGTTTGCAGTTGCTTGAGAATGAGAATGCATTGATTGTTTGTCACCAAACACTATTTTAATGGCTATGTACTATGTGGTTATTTTTGTTTTAAGCTCTGTGAACTGTGATCTTGCTCTAATTGCTAGTCTTAGAATCATCTTGAGCCCCTTTCGAGTTACTCTGCATATTTGGTGAAAGCTGTGAAGAATGTGTGTTTTCCGACGATGGTAGATTAGATGGAGGATGGAATTTGAAGGCTGAAACATGACAATTAATTAAAAGCATCTCTTCCATCTGGAAATGCATTCTTGGTGCTCACATGCTTGGTAGTAGCTAACTTTTTGCGGATGCTTTGCACGCGGTATTTACTGCAACTTTGGGGACATCTACCGCAGATGATGCTCTTGATGAACTATAGTTTCTTAAATGAGAAGAATTGTTAGATTATCTTGAATTAGCAGTTTAGCACTTTCTTGCCTGTATTTACTTCCTTACCTGGAAAAGAAAGAAATAATTTTCTTGAAAAAGAAAGAAATAATTTTCTTGATAGGCTGCAATTGTGAATGTTATTGCTGATAGAGAAGTTTCAGCCGGCGAGTTTTAGTATCAGTTGTTGATGCGGAAAATGTTAACGATGACTTTATATGCCTGCATGCTGTTGATTGGTAGCCTTGACTTGTTTTATGTTTTTTTTGTAAAAGCATAACAAGATTCTTTGGCATGATGAAATATGATATATCTTTTCAGGAGGTATCATAAATATGGCTTCTGAACTTGTCAATGCCGCAACAAGCGACAAACTTACTGAAATGGATTGGACAAAAAATATAGAGATTTGTGAACTAGTTGCACGGGATCACCGGTAACTTCTACTACCTTTTACATTATGTTGACGTACAATTGTTTCATATTTTGTGGTCTTTATTTCATTCTTTCACGGAAGGTTGTAAATCTTTTTTGGTTTTTTCTTGTTTTGTCCTGTTCTGGCTTGATTGATCAGTGATAGATAAGTTACGTTCTTGACCTCGTTTACTCCTTCCATCCCTCCCCCTCAATTTCAATCTTAGTTATACCTATGCACATATGAGAAAACATGCTTTGACCATAAAATTCTTAAGGTATGATCCATATAGCTATCCCATATTGTGGGTTAAAGCTTAGTTTGTTGTTGTTTTTTATTTTTTTAATGTTACTACCTCCTCCCAAAATAAGTGTCTATTTAGGCTCTTACACAAATTAAGAAATTTGACAAAATATCCGATCTTACCCCTAATTAAGGTTAATTAATGGGAAGTGTTTTTCTCTTTCCTCTCTTAACAACCTATTTAACACATTTAATTTGGTAGGAGTAAATAGGGATATCTTTGGTACATTATATGTAAATCCCTTAAAATCCGAACACAACACTTAATTAATCCAAACACAACACTTACTTCCTAAACCGATAGGGACGGAGGTAGTATATAAGTTGTAAGTAGATTACATCAAGGATATAAAGATGCTGGTGTTTTGTGATTTAATAGCAGTGATGTGTCTTCATACTGCCAAAGCTATACATTTTACCAGTTATTTATGTTTCAACATTGCAGACTAGCTAAAGATGTTGTGAAGGCTATTAAGAAGCGCTTGGGAAGCAAAAACGCGAACACTCTACTCTTTTCCGTATCGGTGAGACCTAAATTTAAAGCTAGTTCCGCTTTTTCACCAGAGAAGGGATATTCTTTTGGTGACATTAGCATCTCATACACGATTTTCTTCATGTTGCTCTAAAACATTTCATTTTCAGTTGCTGGAGATGTTGATGAATAATATTGGGGATCCAGTACACAAGCAAGTTATAGATGCAGGCGTTCTGCCCATACTTGTGAAAATAGTTAAGAAAAAGGTGAGAAACTTTGCTATTTCTGTTTCTTGGTTCTCGGATGATTAAGGACATTAATTATGTTCTGCTCCTGTATTACAGTCAGAACTCCCTGTACGCGAAAAGATATTTCTGTTACTAGATGCAGCTCAAACATCTGTTGGCGGCGCTTCTGGGAGGTTTCCTCAATATTATTCATCATACTATGAATTGGTGGTAGGTACCGTTGCTTATCATATGATTTACCATGACATTACCGTGGATAAAGTTAATTTTGGTAATTGCCTATTGAGTCTGTTCCCCACTTCACCATTAGATTCTCACCTTTTCTATTGCCATTGAAGTGAACCCAAATCTTCTAGATGAGTTAATGATACAGAGTATAATCCACATTGGCATCCTTTTTATGATAAGATCTACTAACGTGTCTAACAGGAACAACCAAATACTTGTTATGGATGAAGAAATAGAATGATATCAATTCATTATCTGATTAGGTTGAATAATTACTTTGTTGTAATACGCCCTTTATGTTATGCAGATATCCTGTTTTCTATCAACGTTATTGGTTTTCATTCCTTGGGCAACTCTTAATATTTGTACTTTCACGTTTTTATATAATTTCTTTACACAAGTTGTAAAATTAAATAATATCATCCAGAGTGCTGGAGTGCAATTCTCTCAGAGGCCTCATGACCTCCCAAAGCCTCATTCTAGTGCACCTGTGGATAAGCATAGTCCACCTAATAAGGAGTCAGCTGCTCCTCAATGTGAAAGAAATGCGCCACAAGCACAGGCCAATACTGTTTCTGAAGCTAGGTATAATTTTTGCTTCAATGCACTACATGCTACATTAATATGCTGGAGAAAAAAACACAATGTTATAGTGTTTTCTTTCATGCTGTTGTTTTCTTCTTTCAATTAAACCAGTCACTTTTTTCGTACAGTATTCTGCAGAAAGCAGGAACTGCGTTAGAGGTATTGAGGGATGTCCTTAATACTATTGATACTCAACATCCTGAGGTATTCACTGTTATAATATATCTTCTTCCGCTAATGAGAATAGTAACAAATATCTTAACTTGCAATGCCTCAATGTTCGATAGTTGGAAGTTATATCAATGAGGAAGTTGGTTTAACGGGTGATGAAAAAAGTACAGATGTTGACAATGTGAGATGAAGATTTTACTTTCTTTTGGTTGAATAAAAAGACAGACAAACTTAGAATAAAGTTTCTTTGCTCTATGTCATTACAATAGAACTTTGTAAAGTAATGACTTAAAAAATATTGGAAGCATATGAGAAACATGTGCTAGACCAATAACTTATTTTTGGAGAATAATATGCCCAAACTAGCTGAACAGTTATGAATGGGTAATTAAGGCATGTATACATTATATCTTAAATTTTAGGTATACAAGGTAAAGTTTACTCAATATGCATGTATAATTTAAATGGCAATTTAACCAAACACTCATATAATAGTTTAAAGTTTGGAGAAAGAGAAAACTGGAATTGTGGTGCCTACTGTTTTCAAGAATTTCAAAAATAAAAGATGTCTGATGATTGATTTTCAAACTGTATTTAGGATTTGTGAGATATCTTTTATATGTTTGACTAGCTTGATTATCTATCCTACTTTTGTTTTTCCAGGGAGCAAAGGATGAGTTTACCCTAGATCTTGTGGAACAGTGTTCGTTTCAAAAGCAACGGGTAATGCATCTGGCAGTTACTTCTAGGTGAGTAATGCTTTTTCACTGATTGAAATCTTGTTCGCTATGAACCTAAATGAAACATTCAATGACTCATTTTTGGCTGCGAACAAAGGTTTTTATTCTGTTGTTGCCTTCATACTAGTTAGTAGTTACATCAACTTTCATACCCTCTTAGTTATTACTTTGCTAGCACTATTTACAACATCTTGAAAGGATATCTGAGATCGTTTGAGGCAACACATTTTCTGTTGATTTCAGTGGTTCATTACAAGTTAACCGTGATTTGTATTCTTAAAAGCTCAAGTCATTCACTTCTTATAGAGACGAAAAAGTAGTTTCACGGGCTGTTGAGCTTAACGAGCAACTTGAAAGAGTGCTCCAGAGGCATGATGCTCTTCTGGCTGGTAGGCCAATGTCCATTTCAAATCACATTGGCCTTGAACAACAAGAAGAGGAAGAAGAAGAGGAGGCTGAACAACTTTTCCGACGGTATGCATATAGATTAATTCTGTTACTCCAGTCATTAATGGAAGAAACTCAAACTATGCATGTTCAACTCTCAAGAAACAGATATTATCTGGAGTTAGCTCCTTTCTAATGATCCCAGTTTACAATTTGTTTAAACCTGGTCCTAGATACTAATGGCAAATTGTTTCATGGTCATATTTTGTGATTATATCTTCCAATGGACCTACTTCTTCTGATGCACAGGATAAGGAAAGGAAAAGCGTGTGTACGACCTGAAGATGAAGAGTACCAGATTGATCGACCAGTGGGATTAATGGGCCTCCCCCATCCTGGAGAAATGTTACACCGCCCACTCATAAGGCCACTAACTGTGGAACGTCAACAGGAAGCTATACGGAGGCCAAATGTAGAGCCTAAGCAAGAAACTATTAAGCCATTACCTATAGCATCGAATCAGGAAACCAACGTAGGTAAACCGGCTGTTATAATCCCTCCACCACCTGCTAAACATGTGGAGCGAGAAAAGTTCTTCAAGGAGAACAAAGCAGATGGCTTGACTCTTAATGGCCACATGAGAAGCCTCTCGTTACACAGTAGAAACGCCAGCAGCTCGCACAGTGGAAGCACGGATTTTAGTGACTGAGTTATGGTGCCATTGCTCTTGAAAATGTTTGTGAGTTGGTTGGATGTGAAATTTCCTATCGAGCTTTGAGTTGATCGCCTCCGGTTTGCCTTGAATTGCGGATTCTAAGTGGTGTTTTGTAGCCGAGTTCTTCTGCTGATATATGTGATTTATAGGAAGTTAACTGTTTGACAAGTTTAAGTCTTTATGCTGGATCTGCACACACCATATTAAAATGGCTAATAGTTTTTCTATGTTAAACTTTGAGGTTTATAGTAAAACGGTGAACTTGAGTTTTCTTTAGCAGGTTGTTGCCTACTGACCATAGCTATATATATATAAATGTGTATTTATCCTTTATTTGGTTTTTCGTTGTAAAGAATTTTTTATTCTTTATTTGGTTTTTACTGTAAAGATTTTGCATTCCCTTTTATGTATCTATTGGTGAGGTAAAAAAGATGATAAGAAATGGGGAAAAAATTCATAAACTAGAGAAAGCATTAGGAGAAGGATAAGTGATTGAGATTAGAATATTTGATAGATTTTGAGTTATTAGTATTTTAATGTTAATTTAGTGTCATTATTAGGATATAATTGTAGTTTATTATCTAGTAATTCTGTTTTTCCAAGTTACTTGTTAGGATGTAGCTTTAGTTTATCTATTCGTCTTGTTTTCCCAAGTGGAAGAAGTGATTTTAGTTTCTCTTGATGTGTTGTTTTTTCAAGTTCTAGGATTTTAGGTTTTGAGTACTAGTATATACAGGAGTCCTGTTTATAATTTCACATGATGATTTATGAATTAAGAAATTAATTTTTTCTTCATAAATTACTATTATTTTCTAAATATTTTTAGAATCAACTGATATTGAGCATGTGATTATGCTTTTATCTGCATCAATAGGTGAAGAGGAGTTTCTTATCTGTTTTTTGTGAAATTCAGTTGGTAAGTAAATGATTGGAATTACTATGTGAAATCTGAATCAAATTTCTTGAAATCCAATTAAGTAAGAACTGAAATAGCCAATTCAAAATATGGAAAAAAGCAATCAGAGAATTAAAATATAAAATTCACCATTTTCTGTCCTTTTTATTTTTCATTATTAAACTCTGTTATAAAAAATCACATTATTAGAAGTGCAGTCATAGACTCACATCTAGTTATATACAGGCATTTAATTTGTAGTGTCTTAATAATTATAATTGTAGTTATGTTCATTAAACAATTAAATACGTTACATTAGGCTCATTCAAGATAGAGTGTATTACTTTTTTTTACAACGGTAATTTTGGGTGTCTGGTAATTTAGGACTAAATTTTTGAGCTGACAATTTAGGATAATAAACTTTTCGGGCCGACAATTTAAGACAATAAGTTGTCATACTTAGTTAATTTTGCCCAATTTCAGTTCAAATTACTTATTTGAGCTTCATTGCACGTGAAACACACGTGTTGTGGTTGATTTAGAGTGGATGGATACCACATCTATCTATATATAATAATAAAGAAATTGACAAAATTTACTAATTTAACATTTTCTCTCCTAAAAATATTTGATCAATTTGATTATGGGTAAAAAATTACTTTTTATTTTATTTTTCTAAGATTTCATTTTTGTTTTCTAAATTAATTTAATCATTTTAAATTACATGATTTTCTTGATAAGCTATCAAATATTATAATAAAAAAATAAAATAAAAACACATATAACTTTTTATTAATGATACATTATAATAAAAGAGATAAAATAGTATCTTTTTTAATATAGTTATAACATATATACTATTAAATGTTTGTCTAAATAATTATAAATTGTAAAAGATATGAGTTAAAAATTTCTAAAGTATATGAATCTACATAATATAATTTATTATAGAAAATTACATTTCCATATTGATATACTCATGTGTCTTCTTTTAAAACATCTTTTTTATTTCAATATGAATTTTGTGATAACATATTTAATAGAAGAAGATTACTACTTTTTTTAATTCATATATTTAAACACAAATGTTTAAGTTAATATATATATATATATATATATATATTAAGTTTTATAAAGTTAGAAGTTAATTCAAAATTATTTTATATTAGAAGTATGTACTTCGTAATGTATAATGCAAGAAGTAATTTCTTATAAATGTAAATAAATATAAGTGTTCGAGGTCTTTTAATATTACAATATACATAAAGAATATGTAAAATATAATTATTTAAATTCATATCTTTTTTATAATCAAATATTGTATATATTCATTTCTTACCTTAAAAAAGTTGTTCCACTAGCGTATAATAATATTACACATGGACGAAATTGGTCCAAATATCCCGAATCAGCATGCTCACGTGCGATTCATGTGCAATTTCAGTCCTATTAAGTGATTCGGGCTGAAATTGAGCAAAATTTGCACAATCCGACTCATGCATAAAAGCTTGAAATGATTCCAGAAAGACTTAAAATAATAGGTTCTTCAAGACCTAGTCTACAGAACAGAAGGATCTGACCTAAAGCATCTTCTCTGTGCTTTAGATAGATTAGTACTAAGAGCGGCTACTATGGGAGCTGTTTTTGCTTTATTTGCAGAACAAAGGTGTCTATCAAAAAGATACTCCGAACTTCGGGATCGAGGTCTCATTAAACGAAGAAGGCCCTGGCCAATCCATGTGGCTTGCTTGACGAACGTCAGCGACGAAGACGAAAAGGTAAGGGCGCGCATTAGCACTCCTGCAAGAAAATGGCCTAGCTAACGTCCCCAAGTCGGAGTGATATGATGGCTCAAGTGGTTCACGAAAACTTATTGTCCAAAATTGTCGGACCCCTTAATTTACGGGACAAGAAAAGTAATATACTCAAAACTTCGAAGTGTCTCAAAATTAATGTACTTAGGTTTCCAATTGGGAAATGTAATTTGATCTGAGACTTGAGTAATTAGGGGAGTTTAATTCTTTAATTCCTACAACATTATTAGACAACACTGAGTTCGACCCTGTTTTTTTTTTTCTTTTTTTTTTTTAAATTTTGGAATGTAATTAAAATTTATTTAAATTTTACCTCTAGTAAAATTGCAACAAATTTCATATTTTCACTACATATAAGTTATATAACATATATATCATGTCCACATCCATATTTTTAGGGAGCATTTCTAAGTATTTTAATATAATATTTTAGATGATTCATTTTTCGAGTCAAAATTCAACTTCATTAACGTTCTCATAGTGAGAGATAGATAAGTACACATCCATATTTTTAGGAAGCATTTTTAAGTATTTTAATATTGAGTAACCCTCATATAAAACACAGGTGCATGGATAGATCCATGCATCGGGTCGGATTCGGGTTGCCCGACTCTTTTTTTTTTTTTGCGTCTAGTTTTTGAATTTTGGCACCTACCATTACGTTATATTAGACCTACCTTTACGCTATATTAAACCTACATTTCTGCCCAAATTTCATACCTTAAACTTAAAAAAAAAAACACCTAGTTTTAGCACATTTTGTACATGTACCATTACGTTATATTACACATACCTTTATGTTATGTTAGATCTACCTTTAAAGTATGTTTAACATAACACAAAGGTAGATCTAACATAACACAAATATAGGTTTACTGGAGCGAATTTGGATGAGTTTGAGCGTGAATACCAGACACATGAACGAGCGTGGGGGCTCGTTTTTTGGCGCATTCATGACTGGATCAGCCTTGATACATGGATCCTAAATCCTTATGTCTGAATATATTAGTTGTTGTCTTTTATATTATATTTTAGATGATCCATTTTTGCAGATGATTCAAAATTCAACTTCATCAACGTTCTCATGGTGAGAGATGAGATAAGTATCCATGTCAATCTCTATTTTTAAACTTTTAATAATATTTTTAGAAGATAAAAATCAATGAGTGAAGATGCCCTTAGTTCATCCTAAGTAATGATGTACCATTCTTTTATTATATAAAGGGTAAAAAAAAAAAACTTCATATGTGATTTAACACTTTACTATATCATTTATAAATGTTTTTATTTCACTATATAAAATATAAAAATATCGCATGTTACAATATTTCCAGTTGTCACGTCATGTAAGTACATTTCAATTTAGCATTTTGCTATATAAACTTTAAAAATACTTTCATTTCACTATATAAGTACATGAGTTTTGCATGTTAGAATATTTATGATTGTCATGTTGTAAAATCCTATGGAAAACAGTCCACTTGCCTCCATCTAATTTTTAGGGTGATATGTTTGTTCACATTCGCCGACCAATTTTAACGACATGAAAATCGACATTTCCTTAAATTGTACCTGTCATTTTGATAAAATAAATCCTAATTGAAGATGAAGAAGGAGAAGAAAGAAATTAGGTAATAAAAGTATTGTAACTTACATTTTCAAAACAAATCTACTCCTTTATAAATCATGGACGTGAGAATTTTTCGATAAGATTATACGACGAGTCAGCCGTAAATATTGTAACCTACAAAACCCGTGAATTTTATATAGTAAATTGAAAACTCTTAAATTTCATATAACAAAGCGTTAAGTTTAGATACACTTGAATAATCTCCAATGATGTCAAATGATGTGGCAACCGAAAATATTGTAAATTGCAACACTCGTGTACTTTATATAGTGAAATATAACATTTAAAAATGATATAGTGAAGTGAAAATTTACGTATACTCGTGAAGAATTTTGTTTTACGCTCATATAAAATTTAATAAGTGAAAAAAATAGTAGTTATTATTAAATTATAATATGTCTGTCTTTAGAAAATTGTGTATAATTGAATTTGTGACAGAGTAGTCCAGATTGCCACTAAATATATACATTTAGATCCGAATCAGTATCATAATATCATCACTTATTCAATCAACTCAATAATAACAAATTATTTTTTTATTCTGTCACACTGCAAAATAAAAAGTATTGTCAACCGTTACTTATCACTTATCATCCTATCAATACATTCCTCAACTCAAAACGATTTTTGAAATTATTACCCTATGAAGTTTAAATTAAACATACATTATCAAATTGAATCAAAATATGTCAAGAATCACATTGAATACTAAAATTTAAATAAAAAAAATATATAGTATTAAACATACTTGTAATTTTGAACCATTTAATAAATCATCCATTCTACTCTATCAACCACGGACACATTCCGTTAATGTGTCAAATATCTAGTAGATCAATTAATTTCGCTTTTTACATAATGATGAGATGTGATCATTGCACGTCACTAGTGGACATATTAAGAATTGTCTGTCGTGGATATTTTACCATTTTCCTATAATAAAATAAGATACTTAATTTATGATCTCTATGATGGTCTAGTAAGAATGTTGTTCATATAATGTTTACGAGCCTAATGTTCATTATGGGGTGTTTGGATTGGGATATGCCCATTCGGATTTGGGAATGAACCAAATTCCAGTGATGTTTGTTATGACATTTTTAAAATCCTATAACTCTACCATACTTTTCTATAGTTTTCAATTAAAAAAAAAAAACAATTTGCCTTTTCAAATAAAATAGTACAACATCACCTACTTTTTACAATTCCTAATATGATGTGATATATATTTTAACCATATTATCCTATAAAATTTCAAAAAAAAAATAGAAGATTTTCAACATCCACTTAAATCCTAAATCAAAGCTTGCAAAATCCATGTCCACCCTAGCTAGTCTAAACATACTAAGGGTATTTCCTTCAAATAAAAAAAAGAAAAGAAAAGAAAAGGGTAGTGCTTTTGTGCACTAGTTGCATGATGCAATTGGACGCGTGTGGTCGATCAATCCAACATGAATATGCGCTCAAATTTGCATTTTTCAATACATGCACTTATCTTTATATTATATTAGTATAACCTACAAATATGTGATATTACTTATACTTTTCTCAATATAAACATTCAGGTATAGTTATACTTTTATGTAATAATAATTTAACATTTATGTACAAATATATAACATTTATGTAGTACTTTAACTTGAAGAAGAACATAAATGTTATCTTATTTTAATATAAAGTTTAAATTTTTGTAACATAAACCCTTAAAATGTATTATATATAAATGTTAAACTAATACTCCCTTCGTCCCGGTCGAAGTTGTCTACTTGCCATTTCGGTTTGTCCCAATCCAATTTGTCAGCCCATAAATGACAAAGAAATTATAAAGCAAAAAGTATAAAAAACATTTTTTAATCAAAAAGTAAGCAAAAAGTAAGAGTCAACTGCGTTTTCTTAACCTCCGTGCCCGGTTAAAATAGGCAACTTCGACCGGGACGGAGGGAGTATAATATAAATGTTACCTTAACATAACATAAATGTTAGATGTGCGAGATAGGGGTGTGGACACACATATGAGCTTGTGAGTAGAGTATTGTTCTTGTGCACTGGTTGCATGTTGCACATGCGATTGGGCGTTCGTGGGTCGGGTCGGGCCAATCTGGGCCAGATCCGCGTCCTATTTTTTTTATTTTTTTTTTATAGTTTATGTAATAACCTTTATGTTATATGAGTATAACATCTATATAAATATCATAACCTTTAAGCTAATATACATAGACTTTTTTCGGTATAAAATTTAAGATAATATAGTTGAAAACCTTTACGTATAATAATTTAACATTTATATTATGTTGATATGAGTCATGACCTTTATATATAAATATCCTAAATTTAAAGAATAACATAAAAGTTATGTGTATATAACATAAAAGTTAATATTATTATGCATATTATTTAATATATACTTAGAATTTTTATAGTCATATTATATAACTAAAAACTTTTATGTTGTTATAACTAAACCTTCATGTTATAGTGATATAACCTTTATATACAACTATCATAACCTTTAAAGAATATAAATGTTATATTATTATAATATACAATTTAAATTATAATAACTTAAAAGTTATATTAATATAACATAAATATTTAAAATGTAATATAACTTTATTATACTCTATAAAATATTAAACTATTAGGATATAAATGTTATGCGTACTTACCTAAAACGTTATGTGAACTTAACTAAAACGTTATGTGAACATAACTAAAAAGGTTAGAGTGTTGAATTAGAGTTTGAAAACAGACATGGGGCACATGCCAACGCATGAGGGTGCATTTCGTGCATACAAATCACCTTTTATATCATATGACCCAAATTGTATGAGTCATGATCACTACACATGTTGTATAAAAGTAATTGTATTGTGAGTATGCGTGAGAGTGTGAAAATCACTTTTCGAATAAGGTGATCGTGCATCAGGACGCATAATTAATTGTGAAAAGAAAAGATCAATTGTGAAAAAAAAACAAATGGATTCTTTCAATTTTTTTTTTTTAGAAAGAATCCATTTGTTTTTTATAGAAAAAATCATTATGGTTTGATGGGGTTATATTATCACACATATGAAGTCCTCATTATTTACATTCAATGGTTTTGATTGAGCGGAGAGAAGGATAATCGGTGAAACACGTGGCGCAATGTGAGGACACAAACAAAATAGCTACTGTTGAACAACCAAAGACTGTCAAGTTCTTTTCACCTCCTAGAAGAAGCACAATCTGTTTCCAGTTTTAATCTCTCTCTGCTCGGAGATGAATCAGTCTATGAATGTTCGAATTCAAGCTCCTTCTCCATCTCTGTAAGGACCCTTTTTTCTTGTTGTATATTATTACGTTTGTTTTTGCTTTTTCACGGTTACTGAATGTTGCAGTGTGTGAGTTTTGTGTTAATTGATGTGTTGCTATCTTTTTGTTAAGCTTTCGATTTTGTGGGTTCTATGTGTAGCATGCAAATGGGTTTGCATTTTATTGAAGTGTATTAGTTCAATGTCACAAATTATTGTCCTTTTAGGTGAGGGAAAAATTAGGGTTTAATGTTGCTGTTATGGGGTGCATTAATCAGGCTGTCATATCTGGATTCATGGTTGAGTTTGAAGAAAAGTAGTAGCAATTGCGATCCTTGGATGGTGGGTGGGAGCGATAGGGAAAGATATTAAAAAAGTTTCATTCATTGGCTCAAAACTGAACTGTAGGGATCTCAATTTCCCATTTAAAAATGGAAATTACAGTTATTTTCCAGCAGACTCTGACTATTACTACTATTACTTACACTCCAACGATGGTGTAGTTCTAAACTGGTTTTGCTTGATATGCGTATGGGAAAACTTGTTTCTTTCCTTTTTTAAGTCCTAGCTTGCATGGTTTCCAGCTGCAAACCGAACCCCCTCCCCTTAAGTTGTGGCTTGTCCTCAAGCCACGAAATCGGGATACTGAAGACTATAGAATTGAAGTCTTCTTAGGTTGCTTCTGCTTTGAGCTAGTGAGGCTACTGAGCAATTATTTTTTGAGAAATGAGGCAGTAGTTTCATTTGACTAACCTACAAGCTAGGAAGCCAACTGGGTGAAGCAAACCCTGCAGTCTGCAATAAAGGTTGGAAGTGTACTTCTGACAATGCCTACCGGTCCAACTTTCCATTGAGGTTGAGCACATGATACATGAAAAACAGGATGACTCTTGGCCTGGTGGAAGGTAAATCCCTTAAGCAACTTCACCGACTTCACCAACTTGAGAGCCTGAAATGGTCCAGCATAGTTGGGACTATGCCTGTAAACCCTGCTATTGTGAATAGAGAGTTGCTGTAAGGTTTCAGCTTCAAGTAGACCCAATTCCTACTTGAAAAATATGCATGCTATCTTGGGCTTTCAGTGGAAGTCGCTTGAGGTGTTATTGCATAGATTGCTTATCTATAAATTGGTTTCCACTCCTACCAAAAGCTGAAGGAATAGGCTTATAACCATAAAGAGCTCTGAAGGATGCCATGGAAAGGGAGGAACGGTAGCTTGTATTGTACCAATTCTCAGCCAATGTCAGCCGATGCCTATGGCTGGTTCCAGACATGCATCCAAGATAATTCTCCAGGACTTCATTTACTTGCTTACTTTAACCATTTGTTTTTAGGATGATAATTGGTTCTAGGTGCTGAAGTGATGATGTTACTCCTAGATATTTATAAAGTTGTTGCCAGAATTGGCTTGTGAAAAGTCCTTGTGTGACACTATGCGACTAGGGAGACCATGAGGCTTATTGGTGATATCCTGGAGAGATGAAGTAGTTGGAGAGTTGAAATGGATGATACAATGCAGTGAAGATCATACTTGGTAAATATATCCACTAGGCCCGGAATATATCCTTACCTGGGAGTGTTTGGAAGCTGTTTAATAAAATTCATGGTGATGTTCAGTCAATGTTTGAATAGTTGACATTTATGGAAGCTAAAAAGCCACTAATGAACCAATGCCATCAGATTTGGCCCCCAAAATAAACTTCTGATTCTTTGTACTGTAGCAACCTCTCCAGAATGTCCTCTTGTAGATGAAGACTGCATGTACAATTGTACTCTACCTCTTTCTTCCTGAGATCAGTACTGCTGCCAATGTATAACCTCCCTTGATACCTAAGGAGCTCTACTTTATAAGACAAGTAAGAAAGGTTATAAGGGAAAGCTACAATTCACGCAATAACTTCCTTTTGACTCTGAGCCAATTCTACCATTTGATGCTCTAATGCTTTCATCTGGTTGCTGATAATCTTAGTCATTATAATTTCAAAACTTTGCTTGTTTCAATACTTGAAGTATTGTAAATCAAGTTGAGAGAACTTGGGGGCCAACCTGAGAGGGATTGGGGGGGGGGGGGGGGGGTTTGGGGAAGGGGAAGATCTAGAAAGTTTCTTTCATGAGCTCAAAAGGTGTGCAATTCTTAATTTGCCCTTTTAAATTTTAAAAAACATGATTACTGTTTTTTTACCATTTTATTATATTATAGTGTAACTACCTAAATTGATTATAATTGTGGGCTGTCTGATACAATTTCCAGATATCTCAGTTAAAAGTTGGAGCATGCACTAAAAAAACATTACTTGTTATGAGAATAAAAAAATTGTGCTTGTGAGACAGCACTTTTTTTTTTTTTTTTTTTCCCTACTCTCAGTTACAAAAAACACTTCAAAGGCTTTCCAGTTGCTAACACTATTAGCCATAACTATTTCTTCATGAGTTGAATATCATCTTCATTAATGTGGGTTAGCTGACTGGATTTCCTTACAGCTGCTTATCCTAACATCTGATACATATCCAGATGAAACTAAGAAAACTAACAACCTGCGAAACAAAAAGCTATGACAAAAGCATGCATTGTTGGTATCTTGTGTTGGCTTCATGCTTCATTCAATTCCAAAGATGAATTATATTTGAATAACGAGCTTACTTTAGACTAGGATGCATGCAAGTTTCAAACAGAATTGGGTGCCCAGAGGATATTACTAATTGGAAGACTTTGAAGATGTGACAATGTTTTTTGTTTTGGAGGAGATTCCAGTGGCCATTCATTTGGTGGTAGCAAAAAGTCTTGGATACATTGCTCTTCAGATTTTAGGCTCATCAATGACTTTAGAGGGATGAATGATAACCTGTAGATAGATTATTTCCATTTTGACATAGTTGCTACTACAGAGAATCTGAGACTTCGTCTTTATCTTCAGAAAAATTGAACTCATCAATGTTGTGAAGACTTGTATCATCTAAGGTGATATTATGCTGTACTGTGCTGTGTGCGATAAAATTAGCATCTTGATTGTTGCCTTTGTTTGCCTTGTTTTGTAGTGGATAATATAACAAAAGTGAAACTTCTGATGCTATAAGCTGCTTTTTTCCACAGACTATCACCACGAGGCACAGTTTCTCCTCAGGGGGCGTGTCCTTGCATAAGGGTGCAACTGGAGGCTTTTGCCAATTCTAATCTTTTGAAAACATCCTTAGTTGCAAGATACCCCTTCGGGTGGCTCAAGACACCGTCTCTATTTTCAGAGCGATCAAACAGTCACTCACGACAATTAGGAGCGCTGGTCACCTCTGGCTCTCAAGATGCCTACACCACTGCACTTGTAGCTAATGAAAAGATTGGAGTATTATTGTTGAACCTTGGAGGTCCTGAGACTCTGGATGATGTGCAACCATTCTTGTTTAATCTTTTTGCAGATCCAGTTAGTCCCTTTGTTTGGTTATTCTCTTGAATTTGTTGTTAAATTTGTAGAAACTTATTTACAATTTGTTTTTTGTTTATTGTTTTCACGTATTGGGAAGTAGGATATTATTCGATTGCCAAGATTGTTTCGCTTTCTTCAAAAGCCATTGGCACAATTCGTATCTGTTGTTAGATCCCCAAAGAGCAAAGAAGGTTATGCTTCAATTGGTGGTGGTTCTCCGCTGCGTCGTATTACTGATGCTCAGGTATGATGTTATCGAAGTTAATGCAAAGTCTTTACCTCAATTTTGATAGTCTGCATAATATGTTGTTTGTGCTTAAAATAGGATTGGATCACCAATGCGATTTGATATCTCATGAATGCTTTATAAATACCAAAATATGAAACAGGTACTTCTATTTTCATTAATAGATTGTCAGTCAAAATTGACAAAGGTTGGTATATGATAGACACAGAAATGAAACATAAATTGCATATACAGGATAATTTATGGTGTATCAAGTACTCTGCTTCCTGTCATTAGTTATTGGGCATTTTGGAACATAGGACAGTATTAGTACCTGGTTGGAATATTGAAAGCTCTTCTTTAAACTTTTTCCTTCTTCTGGAGCAGTCAATGAGTTCAACTTTTAGAACATATTTGATAAAATCTTTGACAGATGGTACAAATTGGGCTTGATCCTTTCTCTCTTAGTTTGTCAACTTGTTTACATCCTGAACTCAAACTGCAGTGTGGCATGAGAAATTATGATATTAAATTCATTTGGGTTACTGATATTGTTCATATCTATTCTGTCCATTAAAACTGGACCCTATTGTTATTTCAAGGCTGCGGAGTTGAGAAAGGCACTATATGACAAGAACGTCCCAGCAAAGGTGTATGTTGGTATGCGCTACTGGCATCCATTCACTGAAGAAGCTATTGAACAGGTACTCGTATGAGCATGGTATGAATATAATAAATAAAATGTTTCACACTTTTCTATAGACCTCTTAGCATACAGCAGCTGATAAATGTTGCATGACTTGTTGGTTATTTAATCCCTTCGGTCTAGTTTCTCACTTAATCCTTGGAGATGTGCTTTTGTCATGAGCTCAGTGGGTTAGGGAGAAAAAGCAATAAAAAATCAAACATACTATAGATATCCAGTATACTTTTCTTCTCGTAAGCTTGAGGGCTGTAAAGTTTTAGGAGAAAGAAACCAGTAATGCACTTTACTGTTGGGATCTCGACAGCAGCATGTAATCTGTAGAGTATATATCTTCCTTATTCTTATTCTGGTTCATATCTGTTTTTTTGTTCCCCCAGTAAAATTTATCAGATTCTTTATTGGCATTTAGTTAATTTGAATTAGGAACTTAATAAGTACTAGTAATTATAGATTTCATTGTGATGTGTGATCTTTTTATAAGTGTAATCAGCTCTGCCACTGTTTCTTCTAAAATTTCTGTATTCAATATGGATCATTAATTAGTAGTTTAATTTCAAAATTTATTTTGATTTTCATATATCTAGATCAAACGAGATGGAATTACAAAACTTGTTGTGCTTCCTCTCTACCCTCAATTCTCAATCTCAACAAGTGGTTCAAGCCTTCGCCTACTGGAGAGTATATTCAGGTGCATCTGTCTGATATGGAAGTCACTTTTGGGGCCTGTAGTGGTTGGTGAAATCCCGTTTCATGATAATTTGTTATATTTTTAGGGAGGATGAATACCTAGTCAACATGCAGCACACTGTAATTCCTTCCTGGTACCAGCGGGAAGGATATACCAAAGCCATGGCGGATTTGATTCAAAAGGAGTTGGGAAAATTTGACTGCCCTGAGGAGGTAACAGCCTCAGTGGAGGTTTTATATGATATATTTTGTTGCTGCACAAGGCTCTCACATGATTGAACGAGAAGTTTCTTTTACTGAACAATGCTCAAATTGTTTCTTACTAGTACTTAATTGAATGAGAAGCTTCAGAAATGCAATATAGTTGGTTTGAATGAGTATACCTTCTCCTTCATTTGATAATAGTTGTTATCACAGGTGATGATTTTCTTTAGTGCTCATGGGGTACCACTTGCATATGTAGAAGAAGCTGGTGATCCATACAAGGCTGAGATGGAGGAGTGTGTCGACTTGATCATGGAAGAACTAGAAAAGAGAAGTGTATATAATGGATATACCCTTGCCTATCAGGTATTATATCTTTTCATGTCAGTGGCATTGAACTGATTGCATCACATTGGTTCTCCAACTCCATTACTTCATCATGATATTTTGCTACCCAAACTAATAACCTGGTTTTTAGCTTTTAGCGCCCTTTTTTTGGGATCTTAAGCTATTCCACATTCAATTGTCCGACACTCTTTTTTTTCCTTCCTTTTTTGTCCCCGCATTTATTTGCCATGTTTATTTATGGGATCGGATATGATTGAGTTCAATATGCATCTTATTGGAACCAATGAAGTTCATTTTGTGCATTATGCTAATTTATTGATCACTTGTTTTCAATAAGTTAATACATACTTTTAGCATTTGAATCATTAAGATACGCTTGTGGAATAGTTCTTCTGAGTGAGTTACACAGCCAGCAAGGAACAAGATTGACTAGTAGTCTCTTTGTCGGAATATCACTTTTGTAGATGCCAACTTGTCAGCTCTTTTCTGCACCTGATGTGGTGCATTGCCTTGGATCTATGGACCATGCAGCCCATTGAAATTGGGATAAAATGGCATTGAAACAGTTTATTGCCAATGTGGTAAACATCATCTTCCATGTCAAATCAATGAAAACTAAGTACATCTGAATAGGTTTTGGGCACTCGTATTCCTAAATAGTAAATATGATAATTCATTGAACCTAGAGATGGAGAATGTGCATGCATTGTGTATGAATATCTTACTTTCACTTCAGGTGCCAAGTAAGAAAATTATGTTGGATATTAGTTGGAAGATATATATTTGGTCCGATAAGATAGAATAGTTCAGTAAAATGTTTGTTCATTCTGTTCTATAATTGATCAGTTACCCCCCCCCCCCCCATCATATTTTTTTCATATATTAGCTTACATTTCAGATATTAGTATGAAAAAGTTCTCCCGAAGAATCCAATTCCCCTCTGGCGTTACTACTCACTCATGTTACACATGCTTCTGTGATTTAGTCCTGTGACTGTGATGTCACCACAACAAATTTAACTTCATATTTTTGATTAATTGTTGTACTCTTTAACTCTGCATCATAAGTTTTTGTAATTAGTTTTGTTTTTCTTTGTTTTTCAAAGTGTTAAAAGTGTGGTTCTTCTCTAACTTAATTTGGTTTTCCTAATCTGATACAGAGCAGAGTTGGACCAGTAGAATGGTTGAAACCCTATACAGATGAAACAATCATAGAGCTTGGACAAAAAGGAGTGAAAAGTCTTCTAGCTGTCCCAATAAGGTGAGAGAGAATGGTTATGGATCCCCCCACCATTTGGGACACAACGTTTTGCAATTTTTTTTTTAACTTTATTTTTTTCCTTTTCTTTTTTTGTGGGTAGAAGGGGGTGTTTGAAGGTTACATGATTTGTGATCTCCTTCCTCTGCATTACTTAGCAGCTTGAACTCTAAATTTTGGTTATTTACATGTTTGTCCTTCAATTTTACCACAGTTTTGTTAGTGAACATATTGAAACATTGGAGGAAATGGATGTTGAGTACAAGGAATTGGCTCTAAAATCTGGCATAGAAAAATGGGGACGAGTTCCTGCACTTGGTTGTGAGCCTACTTTTATATCAGATTTGGCTGATGCAGTAATTGAAAGTCTTCCATATGTTGGAGCAATGGCTGTCTCAAATCTTGAAGCTCGACAGGTAATCAAGATTGTTAATTTTTTTGTTTAGTAAAATGTCTGTATTTCTTGTTCAAAACTTGCTGAACCAGTCCTCAACTACCTCTATTACAAGTAGACAAAAGTTCAATGCTTATGAAGTTAATAGATTTATTTTCTTGATCCATGATTCAAACCCATAATTTATAGAACTAGCCCAAGCAAGACGATGTCACTGTTTAGTTCCCCAGTTTCCATTCCGTTTCTGGTTATATCCTGCTGTTTATAGCTGTCAAAATCTAAATGGCGTTTATGACGTGTCATATGCAGTCGTTAGTCCCACTTGGAAGTGTAGAAGAGCTATTGGCAGCATACGATTCACAGCGTAGGGAGCTACCTCCCCCTGTGGTAGTATGGCAATGGGGTTGGACAAAAAGTGCTGAAACATGGAATGGACGAGCTGCCATGCTTGCCGTACTTGTTCTCTTGGTGCTTGAGGTTACCACTGGCAAAGGTTTTCTGCATCAATGGGGTATATTACCCTTATTTTGATAACAAAGCAATCTCACCACCTGTTTCTGTGCGTCCTCTCCAATCTTATGCATACCTGCATTCTCGATTCATATATAGAAATATATGGGTATAGTTAAAATGTTGGACGAAAATGGTTGAAGATGAAAGTGTCGTAGATTTATACGGGTCGTATCCATATCGAAGATATCCACCTTTGGAACTTGGCCTCATATCTCAATCCATCAATGGCTTCAGTGCTAAATGAAAGAAATGAGAAGGTTGGGAGGATCTATAAACTGTATACAAAATGGATAGCAGAGTTTCTTCTCCTCTCTTCTCATGCTTTCTTGTTCTTCTTTCTTCTCAATTTTTGATACCGAATAACGATAGACTTGGTGTTCGTTCCTCTGTACTCCGGCGAACACACTTGGAATTGTTGATTAATCTTCAGAAGAAGATTTCAAGTTGTAGTGAGGAGGATCATGAATATGTTGGGTACATATTGATGACAATTATTTAGACAAGAACATCATGTTCAATGTTTTCTTTTCCCAATGTTTATATATGAGTTTCTCTTTCATGTAATCCGACTTTTTTAATTGTTTATCTTCATTGTCTCATTTTCTTCCAATTTGCATGTCTTTTTATTTGCATCTATTTACTTACAATTACAACTCTCGTGCGATCGTATCATGAATCTAATTTAATAGTATCATGAACCTAATTTAATAAGATGAGTCAGCCACAATCCATAATTCACAAATCAGAGGTTAACTTGTGAAAATATTTGAGTTACAAGCTTGCAAACATGAACAATAAGGAAAGTCTTTATCATGCTTTAAACCGAATAAATACAACTATGATAACTTATGGTTTCGTCTGCTAAAATCATAAAACATAACATACATAAACATTTTAGCTTTGTTAGAAGAATGAAAATAAAGAAACAGAGTAATAGAACTTTCATTATTAATTGAGATGAAACTCCCCACTTGCATGAACTTGCTTCACTTGCATTTCGTAATAATCTTCTTCATCATCATCTTCTTCTTCAACTTCCTCATCCTCCTCCTCTATTGGCTCTTGATCTTCTCCGTTGTCTTCGTTTCCTCCCCATCTGAAGCCGGAAACGGGCCTGGATGAGGACGGGAGTTTTTGTGCTTCATGTACGATTTTCATGATCTCATCAGTGCTCTGAAGTGAAAAGCTAGGGTTGTCTTTCTGGTAGTATGCTGCTTGATTGGCATCTTTAAGTTCCCTCGGCAAGTTCTTCAAGAACCATGGATGGCTTTTTATCTCTTTTATATTGATTCTCTGCATAAATTGTATGTTATTTCCATAAAGAATCGATATAGAAGACAATATACAATATACTAATAGAAAATTTTATATTTTGGATTATAGAGATATTAGCTAGTTAAGGTGAGCATAGCTGATTGTACGTGTAGATGGAACAATTTGATTTAATTTGTTGTTAAAAGCTAGGATAAGGCAACAAACATTTTATTTCGACGTGTGAGTCAATGTAGATGATATAGATAAAGAAGGATAAATATATCAAACACAAAAACTCATGTGAGACGGTTTCACGTATAGTTTCCATGAGACGAATCTTTTTTAACTACTAACCAAACTCATATCCATAAAAGTTATATAGGAATTGTCAATTTTGGGTTGTGAGTTGACCCATCTTACAGAAAATGATTCTTGAGACGGTCTCATAAGAGACTCACTTTCAAAATAATCGGACTATAATATGTATATACGTATATGTATAGAGATACATACCCTGGAAGAAGTGGCGACAAAAATACGGGAGAGTAGATGCCTGCAATCTTGAGAGATATGCACATAATCTGGAATTTTGTATTGAGCAGCCATTATTCTCTGCACATATATTTATATATCATGATGATGATTATTGAGATATAAATAAAAATAATAATTAGTTGATACATATATTAATAAATGAAATAAATACTTACAGAAATAGTTTTTCTAAAATTCTTGGGGTCTTTAGGATCTTCAAAAGGGTAGGCTCCCACCAGCATCACGTATAGGGTTACTCCACAAGACCATACATCTGCCAACTGCATGCATACATATATGCTTCATTAATTAATTCTCCCCTTTATAAATTATATAAATATAAATTACTCTTTCTTTTATATATTATAACTATTTTTTAGGACATTTTTACATGTAAGAATGTATTTCAAATCTATTGAGATAGAGTGAATTCAAAATTCATTTATATTGCTAAAAAGTTTGTTTAAAATGAATGTAACAAATTGTAAATCCATAAATATCCTAACAGCATCAATAGATTCACTACTATTAATTTCATATCAATTCTCAAATCTTCCTATCCTAACACAACCCTCTTAGTTCAAAACTAGTCATACTAATTAAAAGTTTTCTGAACTTTGGATATGATGTTGTTTATGATTTTTTTTCCCCAATAATGGTGAGGAACACATCAGCCTTTTCTAAACTAATAAAATCATATACAACAACACATCAACATCTTGTAAACCAAAATGCCCAAAATCGGAGGTCAGAAGCACTGATGCACAACACGGGAGGTTTTCCAACGATGATTGTGCTAAAATTACTAAATTGAGATAAATTTGTTCCAAAATTGCATCAGTATTTTAAATTATGAGACGAAATCAATACATCCAATTTTTATGGACGTAAATTACGATCCCCAAACGTAATTTACAATTTATCCTCGGATGTTCTATTCAGCCTCAGATGTGAAGTTCATTAAATATTCTTAAACAGTCATTGTACACACATACATAAAAATAATGAAAGCATCAAATATTCATGTATTAAAGGTTTAAAAAAAATTAAACATCAAAATATAATAGAAGATCTGGATCGAAGAACAACGTACCTTCCCATCGTATTCTCGACGAGAGAGTACTTCCGGCGCAATATAGGCGGGTGTTCCCACCGTTGACTTGGGTCTTGAGTGCAAAACCGATGACTGATCATATCCCCACATTTATTAATTATTAAACTTTTTATCATTATTATTTCAAAAACAAATAATTACGTTAATTAATTAAAAAACATAGTTTATATTTTTATAAGTAAAAAAAACCTTGGAGTAGCCAAAGTCACAGATTTTGAGGCGGGGTGCAGGGCTCCCATCCAACAGAGTATTTTCCAATTTCAAATCTCGATGACATATTTGCTGCTTATTCAAATATTAATTAACCATAATTAGTATATATAATCAACCCAAGATAATATATATAAATCAATAGTCAAACTTAGATATAATCAACATATATGAATTAATAAAGCATATATAACTAGGTAATTTAATGCAAACACACCATAGAGTGGCAGTAGCAGACTCCAGAAATCAACTGCTGGAAGAAGTACCTTGCCTAATAATGTTGTTAACGATTAAAAACGAATTTAGTACTGATGAAAATAATTAATGATAATGAGATGAAATATTAAGAAATAATAATTGGAGATCGAAATTAAAGAGTGAGAGACCTCATCTTCACTAAATCTACCAGCACTGCAGATTCGATCAAATAGTTCTCCACCAGCTGCATACTCCATCACTATTGCTAAATGTGTTGGTGTCAAAACCACCTATCAAAATAACATATAACCCAATTAATTAAAGTAAAGATTAAGGTAAATTTTGGATTTTTATTCATTGAGTGACCCTTAATTAATTACATTTTTAATGCACTAATTCATTTCATGATTTACAAAACTTTTGTCCTTATTTCATGATCATTTTATCCGAAATTACTACAAGGCCCTGAAATCGATCATTTGTTGGATGTCATATTAGTAGTAGTTTAGGCAAAAACACTAAGTTTTGTGCACGAGAAGATGATCAAGATGATAGGTAAAGATCGAACTTAGGTTTTGTTAATTTTCCGAATAATTATGAAGATGAGAAAGGAAAAAGATCGAGGTTGAGTATCCATAGATAAGAATAAATTGGAAGTACCTCTTTGAAACGAATAATATTGGGATGGCGAAGAGATCTGTGGTTTATAATCTCTCTGGCAACATTTTCATCAATCTGCAATATCATCAAACATGAATGAATGAATTAATCAAAAACAAAGAAGAAATGAAACGTGTATATAAAAACGTAACCCTGTGGCCACGCTCAATATATTTCATAGCAACAAGCTCCTTGGTTTCTTTGTGCCTTAACAGCCTTGCTACTCCGAAATTTCCTGCTCCTAAATGTTTCACCAATTCATACTTCTCCATTTTCCTTAGCTTCCTCAACTCTCTCTCTCTCTAGCTCTCTTTCTCTCTCTCTATATATATATATGAAGAGAGAGAGATATATATATATATAGAAGTTTGATGTGTGTATAACTTAGATAGAGACGTTTTTATATAATATCCCTGTATTGCAAATTGCATGCATGAACAAGGAACAACATTACATATATATAATTGGAGTATATAGCTGTAATCCGTGAGATTGAGTAAATGAGGAATAGTAATAAATATAGGTACATACATGTGTATGTACATCATATATATATATATATATATAGTAGTCAAAGTCACTATGAGGATTGATGGCACGCGTCTACTTCAATTGATGTTTTATTTAGAAAAACAGTTGCATTTCAACTAACCCGAACCCGTTAAAAGAAATCCACCCAAACCCGGTTCCACGTGTTGGGTGGGTGCGCCTAAATCAACTCAAATATCTTTGTGTTATGTTAAATATATGTATGTCATGTTAGTTATATATTTAGGGTTTTTAGTAGTACCTTAATTATTTTTAAACTACCATTAATACCTTTTTAGTTATGTAAGTCGTACCTTTTAATAAAATATTATTTATACATTATGTTAATTAATTGCACCTTTATATATATTACGTATATAGATATATAAATATATGACTATATCTTGATATAAATCTATAGATAATATCATACAAAAGTATGATAATATTGAAAGTATATTTGTATTAATGAAAAATATCAACATCCATCTAAAATATATTTTTGTGGATAAAAAATATTATTTAAGTTTATCTTCATATGTGATAAATGAAATAATATTAATAAAGAAAATAATAAATAATATTTCTTTTTCTATTTCAACATTAAGAAAAGTAAGTTAATATTTATTGACGATTAATAATTTAATTTGCAATTAACGATATACAATAAACATAAATATAATTTAATTTTGATTTAGGAGAAAAATCAAATGAATGAGAAAGTGACATGTGTTTAAATGATCATTAGTTTAATATATTCTAAAATTAAAAATGTCTTTGATACACATATGTAATTAATAATGGCATTTAACTTGTGTGTTCAAAACAAACGGTAAAAAAGATGCTGATTGAAACATATAATCTTGTATAATTCATGAGAGTGTGAATGAGAGTAAGCGACAAGACCAACATTTTAAATAATTATTTGAGAGTTGAAACAGTTTAACTTAAAATTTAATTAAAAAATGAAATCTAATGTGTGAATTTTTTAATTCACAAATACTCATATGCAACCGTCTCACATGCGACGACACTCGGGCACGGTCGACCGTGCCCCAGGACACGACCATGCTCGACTGCAGTGTATAAGTATGTCTTTTTCAATAATAAGTATGTGATTTTTTTTTCTCGCCCACGACCGTGCCCTGGGACAGACCGTGCCTCCCGTGAAAACTAAGAGCAATCTGTGGCGCACGGTCGTGTCCTGGGACACGGTCGAGATAAGTATGTGATTTTTGTCTATAAGTATGTCTTTTTATGCTATAAGTATGTGTTCCCGCGCACGGTCGACCGTGTCCTGGGACACGACCGTATCCCAGCGCACGACCGTGCGCGAGTGCCGTCGCACATGAGACGGTCTCACAGGAGTCTAGCTCTTTTTAATTATTAATTAGAGCACAGTAGTTAATACATTTTGTGTGAATCACAACAATTTTATATGCATTCCACATACCATCACATCCATCTAAAAACATTAATTAATTTCTTAAAAACACACACTCATCCGAAAATTGAAAAGGTTGTAAGATTTGGAAAATAACAAAATATTAAAAAATAAGATTAAAGAAGAAAAAAGCTAAAAATTCAAATTGAAAGTGAAATATCAACAGATCCCACCAATTTTCTGTAAAAAATGTCACCCACCCAATCCTCTCCTAAAACATGGTTCTTACTGAAAAACCTAAAATTATTTTAGTGATTCATATTTACTAAAAAATCATTACAATAGTTTAATTATAAAATTGTTTTAGTTAATCACATTAGTAAAAACATTAACGTGGAAGCCCTTTACGTCGAAGTTGAACTCATCATTTCTCTATCATGGGAGGGTTAGGTGACTATTTTTCTTGCCGAGCGTTGACTTGTTATTTTTTTTTATTTTCAAGTAGTATATGGCCGTGTAATATATGGGATTTTATTAAAAAATAAATTGAACTTAGTAAAATGTGAATATTAGTTATAAATTTGTGCAACGTTATATTATAATATTTATTAAATATTATAATTATTTAATTGTTATAATATGAATTGTACTTATAAAGGATATATAATTTTTATTTATTATTTTAAAAGGAATATATATATTGTTAGCCTGTTACTATATTATTCAAAACACCTACTATTTTTCTTTTCATTTGATTTTTATTTTTAATATCTCTAACAACCCTCAATTAATTTTATTTTCAAATAGATGATAAAAAATCAAAGTTAAAATTTTACATTCATAATTTATTAATTCAAAAATATTATTCAATTTCATGAATTAATAAGTTTGAAAAGTGTGCACAATCATTTTCTATCAAATTAACAATCATTTATTTATTTAGATTTTTTTCTCTAAACTTTTAATATTTTAAAAATTCACTTATGTAGATAGATGATTGAATCGAAATTTTGCATATGTTATTTAAAATATAATGAAAATGAATGAACGACAAATGATTAGATACAAAGCCTAATTAAGTAATGGATGAAGAAATAGGCAGTGAGAAGGTAAAAATTTATATATCCCTGGGGCACATAGGGATACAAATCTAGGTGTTATATATGTTATATATATACTCTATAGGTGTTATACATATACTTTATATGTATCATATTTATATAAGAGTATACATGTGATACCTGTAGAGTATGTATTTAACACTAATATGATGATTAATTTGGAGGTACCGTGCCCCGGGACACACAAGTGTCACTCCAGTGAGAATTATAAGTATGAGAGTAAATGAGGAAAGCACGTGGGAATTGCAGACAAGTGAAGGTCGGTATGGAAGTCCATATGCTCCAATCAATCCCCCCATTTACTCCAATCAATCATGTGCCTTTCACCTATTTTATTTCTATTTTTTTTTTTATCTTATCTTAATGCAATTTAATTTAAATTCAAGTGGTAAACTGAGAATTTTTAAAATTTTGTATCTGATCTTCTATTCCGCAAGCCACATATAGCAGCAGGAATGAATTTTATTTGACAAAAACTACTGTGAATCGTCACTCGTATAGATCTAAATTCATGTAATTGAGTCGATCTAATAAAATCCACAAACATTTTTTATTTATTTTTACTTGAGGTGTTAAGACTTTAAGTTGTATTGTTATGATCTTTATGTATACATATCAGAACTTTTATGTAATGTAACTTATAAATAAAAAAGGGTTAATTGCGAGAAAAAACACAAACTTTGCTCAAATTGCAATTTTAACCAACTTATTGAATATTAACAAATATAACATGAACTTTCATTTTTTTTTTTTTTTGGCAACTTTAACCAATATCATGTACTTTTGAATATTTTTATTTTGGAAATAACTATCATCATTTTCAAAACAGAACAATGACTTAACATACAAGATGATAGTTATTTTGAAATGGTAGAAGTTATTGTCGAAATAAACATACCGACCCGAAATATGTCTGTTGGTTAAATCTGCAAAAAATATAAAAGTTCATGTTATATTTCTTTTTATTCAAAAAGTTGGTTAAAATTGCAAATTAAGTAAATTTTGTGTTTTTTCAACGCATTTTTGGATTAACCATACTTTTATGTGATATTACTCTACCTTTATGTAATGTTAGTTTCATCTTTATATATTACATAAAGGTATGACTATTTTAGTATAAATATTCAACTAACATCACATAAATGTATGACTAATATCACATAGAGGTATACATGTACAAATGTACTGAAATTCTTCCTTCTTTTCTTTCCAAGTTACAGTACATAAGGTAAACATATTTGGCCAAAATGTTACATTAATACAACATAAATGTCACCTGAAACGAAAAAAGAGAGAACAAAAAGTAGCTCGAGGATTTGAGACCTAGTCCTAACAAAATTGCATATGTACACGTGCACCTAGTGTATAGGAGAGTCACTCATTTTTATTTATGATGATATATTTCATTCCAACTAAATACATATCTTGGGCTCTTTTTTCTCTTAGTTATGTTGGTGATAAAAGATATATAATTGACAGAGAAACATAAATTAGTAATAATAATTATTTTCAAGTACATCACTATTTAACTAAGCAAATCCATTATGCTTAATATGCAATGGGATGGTGAGTTTGGATCTCCAGGAAGGGCGGCGTGTGAGGGGAAAAAACACAACAGATGCATGTGTTGTGTACCACTTTTTGATTCTCTACTCCATATTAACCTTTTTCATTTTCCCAATTAATTAAGCCACCCCCAATTATTTATTATTTTTAAACCTATTAATTCGATCTAACAACCACCAATCGGATTTTACGATTTTTATTTAATTTATTTTAATAAATATGATTGATTTCGATTTCTTAAATTATTTTTATTTGTTAATTAGAATAGGGAAAAAAAAAAAGCATGTATATTTGTTTTTAACAAAATTTAAATTCGATCTAACATCGTTAAATTTGTTCATATGTAGTGGGCAGTTGACATGTGATTTTATTTAACTTATAATAGTGATGTGAGCCTTGCATTAATAATTAAATGTTTCTTAAAAAAATCTAAAAACTAATAGAACACAATATATTACGTATGTTGTTTATGATTTCGACCTGCAATTAATTTTATATCTTTTAATCTCATTACGTGGTAGGTGATGTGTAATTTTTTTTTATCTTTCGTTGTCAAGAACCACATAAAAAAATATAAATATAAAAGACAATTATAAACAACATATATAATAGTCGTGTCTTCTTTTTGGATTAAATCATATGTTAGCTGCTTATGTAGGATGAACTTACAATGATTTCAAGAGTTTGATTTTGTTAAGGGTTAAATTATGTTTAAAAAAATGGAAATTAATTATGGTTTAATTTGAATTGCAACATGATTTTTTTACTGTAACATTAATGCTCAATTTAACACTTGTTTCAATTCACGCACATGTTTGGATTTTTCGGGCTCCAATTATTGAATTGTAGCCCAAATTGTATAAATTATTTGCCAACATTAATTTTAAATATAGTCATCATCCATATGCTAATTTATACGTCAATAATTAACTCATACAATTTAAACTCCACATTAGCAATTGAAGCCCGAAAAATCTAAGCATGTCTTGTATTGAAACAAATGTTAATTTGAGTGATTTATGTGTTACGGTCAAAATTTCATGTTGCAATTGAAATTAGACCTAAGTTCATGTTTATTTTTATTAAAAATGTAGTGAACTCTGTTAAACTATGAAAGGATGTACTTTTTTCCCTTTTATTTGGAAAAAAAAATACGTGCTTAAAGTTATCAAAAGCTTTAAGCATTAATAAAAACTCATGTGAGATTGTCTCATGCACATAAGGTTTTACGTGAGACAAAACTTTTAATGATTTTATGTGAGGTCGATATTGACCGTATTGAATGGGTTGACTCACCTTATTAGTCCATATAATCTCCGACTTACACAAGATTACACTCTTAAACATTTAAATCATTTTTAGTTTTTTTAATTCTTTTATCAGATTTCTTTGGAGTACAGTGATGTTGTATGGCACTTCCCATAAATTATAATAACTACAAATCACAGGAGCAGTTGAATAATTAATTACCCTTTTGATAGTTCCTTTTTAGCTGCATATAAGGCCGTTATATATTTGTGTTACATGATATAGTATATGTACTAGAGACAATTACGAGCCTTAAATTAATTAGGGTTGTTGATTAGGATAAGATCGATGGGGTCAAACATAAATTTTGATTAACCAAAATTAATTGAAACTGAAAATCGAAACTGAATTGAACAAAATAATGCCCAAAAATAACAGTACTGAAGTGAAATCGAGTATTTGATTCGACTTTTGATTAAAATGAAAAATTCAATCTGGACAGTTAATCGATCCGTCCACATCTCTAGTCATAATATTATAAATGTAAGATTACATTAACATTAATTTATTTTTTCATAGAATATCATGGATTATTTATTTATTTATTTTCAAAAACCATCTCCTCATAAAAATTTTGGCATGGCAAAATTCAAATAGGTTTTCATTTTAAGGTTATGCATGATTTGACGATACAACTCAGAGATTTCGAAATCCTCTAGGGTGGTATTTATTGACGAGCAAATTCGTATAAGATGAATCGATTTAATCACCAAACAAATCTGATAAGAAATGAATGAAATAAAGCAATAAATCACACGAAATTAGAACAAATCACACGAAATTAGTACACGGAAGCATGGCTAGTCAATTGTGGCTAGACGATTCAGGCTAATGAAATCAATTTTACTGCTGAATATCAGATAATAATATGCTCTAATACAATGAATTTAGGATCCGTTTTTCGTATATTGAGGCCCAGTTCATATACTAGATTAAAGATTACAAAATTTAGAAAATTATATCAGTTAGTTAATTTTAGAAAGTTCGATATGATCAACTCGATTTCCAATTTCGTTCTGATTCAATTTTCCCGAATCAAAATATATGTTGCATAACCAAAGGTTAGCAACCCTAAACACCACAAAAGATATAAGAAGTGTTTTTTTTTAAGTGCCAATGAGCGGGTTCGGGGATGGTATTGGCAATACAATCCCATACCAAATCATCATATCAAATACCATCCCTGTTTTTGGGAATACAGTATGAGAATGAAGATTCTTTGCTCGGAATATAGTCCTGTGGGGAATTCGAGTTCTCCAAACATAATTTTCTACAAGTTCAAATTTATCTTTAAAAAAATTTGTTACCAATAAATAAGTATTAAAGCAATTAAAACAACACAAAAATAATATCAATCTAACGATCAAATATAGTGAAATCATTATGTAATTGGAACTTTGTATAGATTTTGATGAGGACAAAACATGTAATAGATAGGGCCTAGGATCCTTTGTATTTATTTTGATTTGTAATTGCTTAGATTAGGTCCAGGAAGCTTGAAGAAATGATGAAGAACTTGTTGCCATAAAAGATTAAATTGGTTAAGTATAAGTCACTGCAGCAGGATACTGGAAGGAGCTTGGGAGGATACTCCGAAAGACACTGCTGAACAAATCGCAGGATTGACTAAGTATGGAAAGTTGCAGCAACCTTTAGAAGGAAACTGCAGACTAGGAAGCTAGCCATATAACGACATAAACGTAGTAGTAACTGACTCCAGGATGCAGTTACCTCGGATTGAGCACTTTGAGTTGCCGTTAGAAACATCCACGTACGATCCAATCATAAAACGCTAGCTGGAGGACAAATTGCAGACTCGAATGGCGGCCGTAGTAGCAGTGGTGTACGATTACAACAGAATCACGTACGAACCAATCACGCGAGGACACCGCACCAAAGCTCACTATAGAGGAGGATCGATGCTCACTTCAACGGGCAGATTTCTCACGCCTATAAATATGAGAAGACTTGTACTGGAAACTCACCTGAAACTCGCGCAATCAAGCATTCAAAAGCTCTCAACGCATCAATCTTTCATTCTCTAAAAGTTTCAAGTCCAGTCTAACTGCAGTAAGCATGTTCTGTTTTCAGAAGCTAACTGCTCACAACTTGCTGCTTCCCTATTGAAGAAATCTTATCTTATATTTTCTTAGACTGTAGGAGTCACTTGATCGGAGGCTATTCTTGATCAACTGTCTTTGTTCTTTGTAGAAGAACAAGTGCTCTGTGTGGGCAATTAGTTTGGTCACCATGCAGCTACCCTGTATGGGAAAAAAGCTGTCAGTTCTTGTTGAATTAGTTTGTTTAAGCTGTGTCTTTGTAAATCAAACAACACTTAACAAAGTTCCTCCTTGGGAAGGAGTAGAGAGGACGTAGAGGGGTTACTCCACCCTCGAACCTCTATATATCGTTGTGCTTACTTTTTCTGTTCTTAAGCTTATTGTTTGATATATATCTATCTCTTTACTGCTTTACTATTGACACATCTTTTGTCATTGCATTCTGCACAAAGCTATCTTTCAGAAAACTAATTTGATTTCAAGTATTTCCACTGTGCATATCTAACTCTGTTTTTCATAAGTCTTAAGGTAACTGCTCAGCAGTAACCTCTTTATCAACAACAAGCTTTGTAGCTGCCTATTTTTTAAGACTTAAATAATCTTTGGAGTGAAAATTTGAAAATTTGCGTAGACTTATTCACCCCCTCTAAGCTTACTGCCACTTGCAACCAACACATTAATCTAATAATGAGTTGCAATAAAGAATGTAGGGGTTGACACTGTATTTTGAATTTTAGATGATTAAGTAATTGGAAAACCTTGAGGCTTGAGCCGTGAGGACTGAGAGTATCAAGAGTTAAATTTGCCGTCTCCAAAGTTGGAGGCAAATTTGGTAGCAAAACTTGTTTTTGCCACCAAAATTTGCCGCAAAATTGACTGCATCCCCGACCCTAGTTTTGCTACCAAAATTTGCCGCAAAATTGATTGCATCCCCGACCCTTTAAACTTAATTTGAAATATTTTCTTACAATAATCTTAATTTTTATTTTTTAAATTTTATACTAATGTTATATTCAAATTATATAATGTTATAACGCAAATTCTCATGTACACCAGGTGCACGAATCAAGATTGGTGCAATTGGGGCGATCCAACCCGGGGCTGCACCCATTTGAGTTTTTTTTTTTCGCTTCAAACTTTTACCTTTATATTATATGATTGTAACATTTATGTTATATAAGTGTGACCTTTATATTCAAATTTGGTGACTTCTACGTTTAGTAACTTAGGAAAAATGAAGATTTTCAGAAAATTTTGAGCGCACTTTTTAGATGAACATACATATATGTGATATTAGTTACACCTTTATATATGACATAAATGTGCAACTAATATCACATAAAGGTGCAAACTAATATTACATAAAGGTAAATATGTACAAATTTTGCTAAAATTCTTCCGTTTTGTCTAAATTAGATTATATAAACGTCACTACATTTGTATATAAATGTGACATTTATATAATATAAAGGGTACATACAATATAAAGGTAACCGTCTATGACGAAAAAATAAAGTTAAAAAAAACAAAAAAAATGCGTGGATTCGGGTCGTGTAATATCCCCAAATTTTAAGATATAAAATTTAATAAATAATTAAAATATAATATTAATAAGAGAACATTATAAATTAATTTGAATCTTATGATATAATATTTTTTTTATGTTGATATAAGCCCATTAAGTTGTTGAGGCTCATTACAAAATAGAATACATATATAAGTTTCCTAAACCTAATCAAACTCAAATTCTACGTTCTTTTGAGGAATAGAAATCCTAGATTCACTGGCTCTTCCAAAAGTACCCTTTGATATTTATCTATGAAAATCATGATTTTCCAGCAACCAAATTCCATGAATATCATGTTTTTTCATATCCCGTTTCAGTCATAACAAAGAGACAATTTGATCTTCAAAATAAAGGTATTCATGTTTTTTTCTATTCAAAATTCAATTCATATTTATACATCTCCGAATTCCATGAAATTTTAGTATGTTGTCCCTGGATGTCTTCATAATATTCTATTAAATTTTCAAGTCAATCGGAGTTTTATATTATTTTATATGATTTTTATATTCCTTGTAGCCCTAGATCTACTTGTTTAACGTTTCCGATTTAGAAATCTTAGAAATAATATTTATCAACCTCCAAAATTTATAAAATTTAATATGTTATTCTTTACAGTATATTTGAGATTCTGTAAAACTTTCACTTTAAACCGAGTTTTACATGATTTAATATGATTTTTATATTCCTTCTTCGTAGAATTTGAAATGTTTATCGTGACTGATTCCAACATTCAAATAATTATTTATATGATTCCGAATTTTATGAAAATTTTCCAAATTGTGTAATATGTGTGTTTTCATCTACAATAAAATTTTCAGTTCAATCCAAAGTGTATTTCATTTACAGGTTTATTATCTATCCATCTTTAAAGACCAACGATTTACATTGATTCTGCTTTAAGGATTTAATTCATATAGCTAATGGTCTTCAAATGATCTGATTTTTGAAAATGTTGTATATTTACAAGTCATCTATATTCTGGAAAAGTTTCAAAATAAAAATATTTATATTTCTCAAGATATTTGGTTTTCTTCTACAGCTATGCAGATTTGACTATTTATGCAATTTGAGTTTCAAAACGGGAAACCTATAGTTATACAACTTGGGATTTTATGAAATTTATATGTCATAATTATTTCACTCCTTATTATTTACATTTAAAATTAATGATCATTTGGTCCTATATTTGTCGAGAAATAAATATTTCAAGTGATATTATGTAAGTAAATTTAACATGTCTAGTTAGAGGTTTTCCTAAAATGTCCCCTTTTAAACATGATGTTTTGAATTCTTCAAGTCCAATACATTATTGTATTTTCTTCAATGATTTATAGAATAAACTTTTACATTCAAATCATGTCAAATAATTTTCTCTCTAAAAGTCTTATGTTCAATCTTAAAATTAATCTCTTTCATTTCGATCATTTAATTATTTTAATAATTAAAGGTAAGGAAGATAATAGTATTGATCCATTTACTAAATTGATATATTAGATAATGAGGACTTCGAGACACATAGTGTTATGGAAATAAAAGATGAAGTGATGAGAATTCTGATATACGGTCTTGCATCCATGCATCGACGCATTCAAGGTTTTTCAACTATTAAGGTGGAGATTTCTTTTACCTGTTTGTCTCTATTAAATGTTTTATGTGAGGTGATTGATGAATTGATGCAATGTGTCTGAAGAAAGTTATTTATAAAAATGCTTGCTATGATTTATGATCTATGTATGAGAACTAGCCAGGGGCCGTCAAAGGTCCATGGGTCTTCATGGACCTTCGGGTTTGCCCGCCGTGCTCAGAATTAGCCAGTGGCCGTCAAAGGTCCATGGGTCATAAGTAGGCCTTCGGGTTTGCCCGCCGTGCTATTGATTGGCCAATCCCAAGACGAGGAAAATGTTTTTATGCATGTTGTGTTATTTGTCTTGCTTTGCATGTTGCTTTTAATTTAGACAAGCATGTCCCCACTGAGCTGGTGTAGCTCACCCCATATTATTACATTCTTTTACAGATGAGCAGTCGGATGCGGTGGTACGGTGGATACTAGTGGGAATTGATTTAATTATTAATGACAAGTGAAATATAAATTATGGTGATTGTGAACAAGTAGTTTATTGAATTCTTTTAAATGTTTTGAATTGTTAACCTTTGGCTTTTCTATTTAAATATTGTGGTAAACTTTGAGAAATATTTCTTTATCTTTCATGGTAACTTTATTTGGGAAAAAAAATATTCATTTGAGTTGCTTCTGCTAAATGTTTTATTAAATATATGATTAAATGTTTTGCTAAATGATTTTGAGAATAATTTATATAATTTTATTTTTTTAAAAAAATGGGTATTTATGTTTTATGGGCTCACATCCCTTTTCTTATGGTCAAAAATTGTGTTATCCTTTACTTTTAAAAAAATTTGGGGTGTGACAGGTCGACCCGGACCCGATCCGAATTATATTTGCACCTCGTGCACAAGAGGCCAACTCATGTTACAATATTCATATTATATAATGTTAGAAAAACTATTACATAACGATTGTTTTAACGTTCCTAATTAGACTATTTTCCAAAAATATTCGATCAAAATGACTTAAAGTTCGTAATGAGGATCTATATAATAAAATATTATATGGTATATGTGTGCATTAATACAATATTACTATACAATTAAGTTTTATATCTTCAATTTTTAAATTTCATAAAGTAAAAAATTATTTCATAACATAAATGAGAAATAAGTTGAAATTATTAAATCAAATATAAAAAAAAAAAAAAAGCATTTGAGTTTGTGAACAGGTGACAAATTTGCCACTTACTATTCACTTGCGACAAATTTGAGTTAGGATTTGAGTTTGCATTGGAGCACTTTTTTCTTCCTATCTGAGTTTGCTACCCAATTAGCTACCCCTTGGAGATGTTAATAATTGAAAATTTTGAGTATATTTACTAATATATGTATGAAAAAACAAATATATTTTAAAGTTGATTAATTTGAGAGTTATGATTTTTAATGTGATTTAAGTGTTTTTAAACTTTATAAATACTTCACACATTATTTTCTTAATTATTTATAAATTTCAGAATATTTTCGAGTCAAAGAACATGGTCGTATAACAAAAGATAAAGTTGTTTTGAGCTTTGGAAGCTATTGAAACTCAATAAACATATGAGGAAGGCCTTGGGCCTTGAAGAAGGGAAGATCGAGAGGGCCCATGAGAAAGAATGAAACTCATGGGCCTACGATTAAAGATTAATTGGGCCTCAAAATTAAAAGCAAAGGAAAAAGCTCAAATTAAAAATCTCGTCTTAGGAGGAAGAAAAGAGTGAGCTTCATGTCAAGAAACAATTTCAGAGTTGTTTTTCTCATGGATTTCATTACAAATTTGGTGCTTTCTATTTTAAGTAGGCAACAATAATTCTCTATTTTCGATTAGTTCAGGTGTCTGAATTTTTTTATTATTTATGCTTTAATTAATCCCCTATAATCCATCCTTGATTGAAATGATTTTGCTACGTGTTTATATTGATTTTGATTATTCATACTTGATTAAATCGACCACCTATATTAAATGCTTGATAATTGACTATCAAAATTTAATTAAATTATGGATGATTTAATTTTAGTTAGTAGTAAATTAGAGGTTGTGCACCTCTGTAGTAGCATAATCATAAATTATCATATAAAGTTTGTGAATTTGAAGTCTAGTTCATCATATCGTTGATTAAAAATAGAGAACTTATTCTAGATTATTCAATTAAATAAGATTAAGTAGTGATCTAATTTTAATTTAACAGAGGTTTAACAGAGTTTGTTGTTAGATTACAGATGACAATTTCATGACATACTGAAAGAGGGGTGTTACATTAATTAAAGAATAATTGATGCTAAGGAATAACTAAACTTTTAATTGGAATACTTTTAATATTGTATTGATTCCTTGTTAATTTGTTTTTTTTAGGTTATTTAGTTTATTTATTGATATATAGTTCTTAATCAGACTGAACCCTCTAATTTGTTATTCTAATGAACTAGTAGTGCACCCGCGTGATGCGCGACTTGCTATATAATATAATTATTTTTATTATTGATAATACAGTGTAATCTATATTGTATATAAAATGTTAAATGTTTTTTTAATTCTTTTTGTAATCTATGCTATTGTAATATTAAATGTTTTTTTTTGTAATGCAATTACTTATAAACGGATTTGGATAATCAAGATGATAATCAAATTAGTATTGGTAATATCTCATTATATCTGAAAAAGTTTTCCATCTCGATTTTTCTTCTTTGTTTTTGACGTTTCTAACCTCCATTTCATGCTAGCTCATTCTCATCAAGTGAGAGTGATTATATATGCATTGATTATATAGTATAATGGCTTTCATCTCGAATTTTCTTCTTATTTCAATCACTATTTTTTTATCTTTTGATATTTCTAACCTCCATTTGATGTTACTTCATCCTAATTATATAAGAGTAATTACATATACATTGTTTATATTGTACAATAACTTCCATCTCAATATTTCTTCTTCTTTTGATATTTCTAGCCTACATTTCATCTATTTCATTCTCATTGAGTAATTATAAATATATACATACATTGCTAATAGGGGAAAATGACTTTCATCTCAATTTTTCTTTTTATTTCCATCACTAATTTTCTTCTTCTTTTGATATTTCAAGCCTCCATTATTTTTGTTTTTGTTTTGATATTTTAAACCTTCATTTCCATAAGCCAGCACATCCTCATTTAGTGAGACTTCCATCTCCATTCATGCATTTCTTATATAGTAGTAAGACAATGACTTTTAGATGAAGCCTAATCCTAATGGCTTGATATGGAAGTTTGATTCAAAATTATTAAATTAATTTAGAAAACCAAAATTAAATTTAAAAAATTACTCAAATTGTCCAATAATTTTTAGGAGCTTATCAAATAAGACACTCAAAAGTTTTTTTTTTTTTTTAGTTTTCTTTTTCCCTTTTTTCCTATTGGCTAATAGTTTTGCTATTGAATGACAAATTGGTAATAATCACAAACTATTGTCATTTTAGATATAGTATAAATATAAATTTAATATAATAAATAATAATATGTGTAATATAATACATAAAAAATATAATTTTTCTCTCTCTTTCATTATAATGTATCATTAATCAAGAATTATATATGCTTTCTTTTTATTTTTTATTATAATATTTGATAACTTATCAAGAAAGTCATGTAATTTAAAACTATTAAATTAATTTAGAAAAACAAAATGAAATCTTGAAAAACTAAAATAAAAAGAAATTATTTACACATCATCAAATTGATGTGACATTTTTAGGAGGGAAAGTGACAAATTAGTAATTGTTGCCAACTTGCTTGCTTTTAGTATAACTAGAATTATACATGTGTGATGCACGGTTTGTAATTTAATTTATTACATCAATAAGAATTTAGACATTTTATCTCTACTGTTTCTCATTTTAAATATTATTATATTTTTAAAATGCAAACAATAATATATAAATATATATTTTTGTCGAACAATGAATTATAAAACCTATATTTGAAATATGAAGTTGTTAAAATTGACACCCATTTTGTACATTAATCAATTTTGTAAATTAAAATAAATTAAATTTAGTAATGAGAAACATTTATTATGTCATGGATGTTAAAACGATAATTGATATTAGAAAAACATTTTAACTCCTAAAGATATGGTATGCATGTTGCAATTTATAATATAGACATAAGTGTCATGATAAATATATTATTGTATTTTTTGAATGTTCCCTAACGTTTACAATTATAAATTTCTTTGAAATTTTCAGTCTAACCAATAACTTAATTATTTATAATTAAAGAAACTATATAAATACCTAAATATTTTGCTATATATTCAAATAACGTAGATAACTGAATATTGAACCCACTTATATTGACAAATAAACCAAATAATTATATAAAAATATTTTTCATTATAATTAATTTCTCCAAAAGTCTAAGACTTTGTATTTTTTTTTAATTTCTTAATCTTAGTTTAATTTAGTCATTTGTTTTTGTATTTCTAATTGTGTTAAATATAATTATGCACCAAAATTTAAATATCAAATTCATACATTGTTATTTTTTTACGATGCAATGTAAATAACAAATTAGAATTCATAAAAAAAAGGAAAAATCTGATATATTATGCATCAGCAACAAAATTTTATATACCAAAATGATAAATTTGATATATCATAGATTAAAACAAAAAATTAAATTGAAAAAATGATTTAATTTAAAGATTGTGATTTATATAAAATATTACAAAAAAAGATAAAAATAATCTACATTACCTACCAATAGGCTATAACTCAATCTAGAGGACTCTACAATCCTTAAAAGTATAAATATTTTTATTTTTGATTTTGTTTAGTTCTTCTAACTAATTTTTTTCCAATTATAGTATGTAGATTTAGGAGGAAAAATTAGTTATGCTATTTTTATTGAAGATCTTCTTTATATATATATATATATATATAGATATAAATTAAACACGGGAGACATGATTTATTCCTCACTTCTCGTGGGATCGACTCTAACTTACTTTATTTACTGGTAGTTAGATTAGTGAGGATGTTTATTAAGTTTATCATGTTATTGTGTCGCGGTCATATATTAACAAATAATATTAAAAAATAGGGAACTAGGATTACCATTCTATAAAATGAGGCCGGTTTTGGAATCGGGGATTAGGTGAAGGTCATCAATCCCTGCCGTTAACATCAGCACCCAAAGGGGATGGTTCCACTTGGGGAAATTGCCACCTTTACTTTTTGACTACAAAATATAAAAATGTTATCTTTTAAGGGAAAATAGATTGTTGGCCCTCTATGTTTGGTTCGTTGGACTTTTGGTCTTTCATCTTTTAATTTTTAGTCATTTATATCTAACAATTACTATTTTTAATTTCCCTAACTTGACTATTGTAGGAAATTTATTTCTGTAAATTATATTTTAATTATTATCACCATTTTTTTGGATTGAAAAACACTAAAAAAATTTAATCATAAATTTTGATTTTTCATCTAACATGTCTAAATTAATATGATAACTAAAAAATCATTTTTCATCTTGATAAATGGGTTATAGTAATATTTTTTTGATTATCAATATTAATAATACAAACATCTTGAACTTAGATAACAAAAGTTTATTTTAATTATTAATATTAGATTAGGCATGTTAGATAAAGAGTACACAATTTTGATTTAAAAAAATAGTGTGCTCTCAATAAAAAAAAAGTGTTAAAATTAATTTTTAATTAAGAAAATTGTAATTTACTTGTTGTAGTAGGTTAGAGGACTAAAAAGTTGCAATTTTTTAAACATAGAGGACTAAAAATCAAAATGTGAAAGATAAATGACCAAAAATCCAATGAGCCAAACTTAGAGGAACAAAAAAACATTTCTTCCTTTTTTTTACCACTCTTCAAGAAATTTGCAATTTTGTCCCTAAATACAATTCTCTATAAAAGGAAAAAAAAAAGTTGAACTTTTGTTCACTAGTGAAAAACGAATCTCTAATTTGTATGTCGTTTAATGTATAAATCGATCATGTAATGTGTGTATATATATATATATCATATATCATGTAACGTATATACAAATCATGTATGTAACCACTATGAATCATGAAGTTAGTCTCCTGTGCAACTGATGCACATACAATTTGGGTTGGATCCGGATCGACCCGGATCCGCGCACTTTTTTTTAATATTTTTTTTAATTTTTATTTTTTCGTTCCAAACTGTTACCTTTATGTTGTATGAGTGTGACTTTTATGTAATATAAGTGTGACCTTTATGTATAAATGTAATAACCTTTATATACTCTAACTTAGAAAAAAAGGAAGAATTTTACACTCTGAAGGTCATAATATTTGTGCATAAAAGTCATAAGAATTGTACATAAAGGTCACAACAATACAGCATAAAGGTCTCAATCTGAAGCGAAAAAACCTGAAAATCTTCATTTTTTTCTAAGTTACTGAACATAAAAGTCATAACATTTATATATAAAGGTCACACTTATCTATACTATACTAATAGCAAAATCTTTTGGAAAATTTACAGGTTTGCCATTTTCCCGCCCATTTGTAACTGCTTTGTTGTCAAGAAACGATTGGTCCAGGTGGCTTGCTGTTGTTGTTGTGTATTTTTAATTGGAAAAAAGTGTAATAGGTATGATTGGATTTCATTTTTCAAGACAGTTTGTTGTTGCTGTCCAAAGATGTTTCAGTTTTCAATTATTTATTTAATCCTTTAATTTCAGTTATTTTTGCATGGTTCTGTTTTCAAGACTGCAAAATAGATTGTAATGATTTTTTTTTTTTGCAAAAGTGGCAGCTCATTCAAGATACTGTAATCAATGAGGTTGCAGTAATAATAAATAAATGCATTTACACTAAAATATGTAATGAGTGGGGATAAACAAATTATATTAGGTTTGTAGGCAAGGATTAGGCTGGAGAGTATCTGCAGAGGCATATATACTCTGCAGCATGTTCTATACTCTGCAGCAACTATCTTCCACAAACTTTGCATGGCGTGCAGTGCATTTTGAGTGGTCTAGGCAGCAGGCTATCATGGTCTGGGCTGCTTAGTGACTTCTCGAATTCCACCACCAAAACTGTATAAATTGTTGAGGCTGGCATTTTGGGCAAGGTCACCTGGTGCAAGAAACAGAGAATTCAAAGTAGTGGTGCAAGAAACAGAGAATTCAAGGTCACCTTGAAGAGTGTAATGTATGGACATTCATCTTTTCTGTTCTTACTGCTGTTTTTACATGCACAATTGAATGTGTAATCTGAATTTCTACATTTGCAGGGCTCCTTGCTTTAGTCTCCTGCGTGAGATTGGTCCAGCTAGGACACAATGGGCTGTTAAGCTTCGTTTGGTCAGATGGTATAACAATCCTGCATTTGGAAATCGCTATAAGATTCGCAGTGTTGAATGCATATTCCATGATATGGATGTATGTACAAATTCATATTATTAAAGCTGAAGTTGTTTTACAAAAGTTTATGAGTGCATACTAAGTTTCTGTTTTTTTTTTTTTTTTGTTTGCAACAGGGACAGAGAATTCAAGCTAGCATTAGGAGTGATTTAATTCCTAGACTGAACATGTGTTTAACTGATGGTGCATTGTGGGCTGTGAAAAACTTTGTTGTGTCTAATAACAAGATGAGATTCAAGACCACAACAAATAGATATATGCTGATATTCATCAATGAGACACGTGTTACTGGTTTCAGTGATGTTTCGTTTCCTAAAATCATGTTTGCATTCAAGTCATTTACTGCTGTATGCAATGCTGATGACACTGATGAAACAGTGTTGATTGGTGAGTTGTTAATTTGTTTTTAAGATGATTATATTTTTTTCTTATTTTATATTACTAAACAATAATAGTAAATGTTGTGCAGATATTATTGGTCGTGTTGTTAGTGTGAATCGGCCATGTGTTCATGCTAATAGTGAAAGTGAGACTAAGAGGATGGAAGTGGTGTTGGAAGATCATGAGTTAGTATAATTAATATATTAGTTATTTTAGCTTATGTTTTGGTAAATCTGCTTATTTTTTGTTATTTGATTTCAGTGGTAACCGTTTAAATTGCACTCTATGGGAGGATTTTGTTGATCAAATGATGAGGAGGGTTGAAGTTGGTGGTGAAGCTCCAATAATGATTTTACAGTTCTGCCGCCGAAAGTTTTTTAGAGGTATGTATTTAGGACAATATAAAAGTCAGTTTAGTACATTATGAAATGTTTATAGTACTCTGATTTTATTTTTGTTTTCATTTGTTGTTCTTTAGATACTGTTTCTGTTTCGACTACATATAACGCTACAAGAATGATTCTTGATGGTGAATTTGAAGAAGTTTCTGTTTTTAAGGCTGGGTATGTTATTTGTTTAATATTTTTATAACATTAAGCATTCTATAATTACCTTTGACCTGCCACAACTAAACTATATTTTCTGTTTTGAAGTTTTCATGATGTGAATGATATGGAAGGTGCAGTCCGATACAAGTCATTTGGTTCTATTAAGTTTGGAGATGAAATGTCAGTGAAGGAGGATTTTGCAGTTCGTACGATTGAGCAGATTCGTATGAGTGGGGAGGTATCTTTTAAAATTAAATACCAAAAAGTATCTGTAATGTGTTTGTATATAGGATTATTAATTCTTTAGACTTTAACTGTATTAAGTATGTTTTTGAAGTAGGTTATTTGTGGTTTTGATTAGGTTGGGAGTTTTTGGATCAATGCTAGAATTTTATGTATTGAGTCAGTTGATGATTGGTGGTACATGGCCTGTTCTAAGTGTTTCAAGAAATTGGCTAAGGTGGAGCAGAAGTTTTACTGTACCAACTGTGATGAGTTTAGTGCATCTGGTAACCCAAGGTATATGTAAATGTTCAGTATTTGTATTGTTAAATATATTGTTGTTTTGGTAGCTTTGTAGACTTAAAACTATTGAGTTGAATTTATATTTTGTTTGTAGATTCAAACTCCAGATTTTGGTTCAAGATTCAACTGATAATGCATCTCTTATTCTTTGGAATCAACATTCTGTTGAGTTGGTAGGGAAGACAACTTTGGAGTTAAGGGAACAATATGTATGGTTTAATTTGAAATTTGTTTTATATTTGAATGGTTTTTATTTTTGTTTTAGTGTTTTGCTGAATTTTGAACTTAAATTTGCCAGGCTATGGATACTGATTATTTGCTGCCAAGTGAGTTAGGAAATCTTCTGGATAGAGAACTGTTTTTTAAGGTTCAGGTTTCACCTAATCAGGTGTCTGGCTTTTTTGGTGTTTTTACTGTTAAGAAGATAAGGAATGACATAGGTGTTGAAGATATTGAATCTGACATGGTTAGTTTTGACTTAAATGTATATCAATTACTCTGTTGAGGTTTGTACTCTCTTTAAATTTCTAATTTGCTGTATTTCTCTTATTATTGCAGTGTCAGTCTTCAGGTTTGTGTTTCAGCACTCCAACTAATCAGGGTGTTACTAATAAGCAGAAACGAAAAGAGGTAGTTATGGAGAAGTCTGAAACTGGTTGCTGAATTCTTAAAATCAGATTCTGATGGGAAAGATTTTGTTGTGAAGGAGGAGGAGAATGATCAGATGGTTGGTTTTGACTTCAATGTATATCAATTACTATGTTGAGCTTTCTAATGTGTTTTGATTTCTAATATGTTGTAATTTTCTGATTTGTTTCAATGTCAGTCTTCAGGTTTGTGTTTCAGCACTTTAACTGATCAGGGTGTTATTAATAAGGAGAAACAGAGAGAGATAGATGTTGAGATGTCTGTTAAGAGGAAGCTGATTGATGAATTCTCAACATCAGATTCTGATGAGAAAGATTTTGTTGTGAAGAAGGAGAAGAATGATTATTCTTTGATGCTGGAAAATTTATTAGTTTTATCTATTTCCTATGTTTGGTTTTGTTTTGTTAGTTGGATTGTTGGTTTAGTGGTATTTTGGATTTTAAGTTTTTGATTTTATGTTATGATGAATGATGTGCCTTTTTGTGGATTTACAAAGTTGTTATTGGAAGCACTGTTCTGTTTCATGGCTGAAAATTTTCCAGTTTGCAGTTACTAAATATTGTTATTTACTTAAATGTTGTTTTCTTAATGTTATTCTGTTTATGTTAGTAGTTTGTAATTGTCATTAATTTAGGGATTAATTAAACTTACAGCAGTTTAATAATGTTATATACAACAATCATTTTAGGACTGCTTTAGTTGCAGAAATGTGAGATGTATGGAGCATTGAAGTGCAAAGAATATATGAGTGACAATTTCCTAATAAGTTAAGACTAAAGATACATGCAATCATCAAATAATCAGACTTGCTAAATAATAAAGATATTGCAGTTCACATTCATACAAGAAGCAGACTTTCATGTAATCTATCCTACAATCAATAATAAATGAGCAACAGATTATATTGCTACATTATTCATCTATGCATGGAACTACTGAGCTGGCATTTTGTTTGTTTCATGATCAAAAACAGATAATAAGTCAATTTTTTTAAGTTTTTAGTGAGTTTTGAGATACTTATCTCGATACTGGTATGATCTTCGATTTAGTAGCATTTATACTGCCATTGAAGTCATTATGTCCTGCATGGAAATGAATGAGCATATATTAGTATCGTAAATCGAATTTAATACAAGTATTTGTTATATAAGGTCTATGTATATAATCATGTATATCTTATTTAATACAATTTTTTTAACATATTCTATCTATATAAATATTGTTTAGTTGTTTTTAATTGCAGTGTTTGATGTTTTGTTGTTTGCATGAATATGAACAACCATTTTTGGGGGATGTGTTAGGGTAGGTTTGAGCTACTTCCTAGGTTTATGATTATTTACTTTTAGGGTGTAATAAACAGTTTATTGGGAACAACAATATTTGCTTATATTTTTCTGTTACTTTTAAAATATAGACCTTTGGTATTCCCAACTGAGTTCTCATCACAGTTGGTACAGTTGAAGAGTTTTGCACACAGATATATTTTTATCTTTTCAGTTCATGAAGCATTTCATCAAGAGTGCTCTATGCATCTTCTTTTCTACAAGTTAGTGTTGAGAGGTGTTTGACAGAGATAAGTTTATATTTGGTGGTAGATATAGGGTTGGGCTATTTGTTTTACTAAGGTACTTAGTTCTTTAGATTTGTTCATTCCTTTGGCAGTAGTTGTTAGTGTTTCATTTGTGGTTTAGGTTACATATAAGGTCAGTATGTTGTATTGAGTTGGTATGCATTTAGGGAAATAGTGTGTACTTTAAAATTTCATACACATTACTTTATAAGTTAAAATGCTTAGGATACTGCAGATCAAATGCTTATCTTCGTTTTTTGGTTTGTGATGAAATTGTCTATTAGCCATTACTGTTCTGTCTATTGCCATTACGAGCTATATTTTTGCTGATTTTATGATTTAACTGCAGTTTCCAAATTATTTTGAATTTAAGAGAAGAGTTTCAGAAGTTTTATGAAATTTGGGAAGTTTGGGAAGGATTAGCTAACAGGCTATTTTACTACTAATATGTGTTTATCTCATCTATTTATTATAGAACTGATTGTTATGTTAATTTTTCAGATTAGCATAGGTGTATTGATTGACAAAGCAATATGAGAAAGCTTACACAAAGCACAGTCATAAATAAGAAGCGTACGAGAGATCTACAGTTTGCTGAAGGTTTGTTCAGATATCTGATATGCATTATGTATTAAATTTTCCATATTGTTAACACAATAGACTAGAGAATGAGTATCATTAGTTTATCTATTTATTTGAAGGCATTTGAATGAAACAGAGCTGTATTTTTTTCTCTTATTGTATATGTATCTTTTTTTTGGTTTGTCATAATATTTTTTTATTTTGAACTGCATGTTTTTTTAGTTTGTATGAAGCATGAATTATTACAGTATTAGTATTCAGTGTGAGTGTTTTTTTTTTTGTATAATGTTTTGAAATCTGTCAATATCTACATCTATATTTTACACACTGTAAGAACACACATCATTAGGATATTGCAGATTCATATAGTATAGATGCATGCACATCAGTCTATGAACATAACCAGAGCCTCACAATTAAATTTGGTCACATGGTATAGGAGTTTTGTTTCTGAAGACTAGAAATTTGAAAAGGAAAACATAATTACCTGTTTTGTTTGAACCACATGCTTGATTCACATTTCAGGACTGTCTGTATGCGGTAGTATTCTGTTGATGTTCAGTGAAAACTATTCCTAAGACATAATAGTAAAAAGCTATGTGAATATGGAAAAATTGTAAGTAGATATCAGGAGTAGTTATGAATAAAAACTTAATAATTGTATATACCTAGGCTGATCATGCATGTTTGCGTAGATTTCTGCATCTGAGATTGCTTTTGGGGTAAGGTTTCTTTTTGCTTGCAAGACACAGAAGTTAGTTTGTTGAAGTAAAGATGTTTTGTTATGCACACAAAGAGTCTTTTATTCTGGTATGAATAATATGATTTGATTATTACAATGTGGAAGAATTAAAGTAAATAAGGATTATGAATATTATGATTTGATTATAACAATATAGCACTTTAGTCTTTTACCCGTAAGAATTATTTGTGTGACGTTTCAATATAAAAGACTCAGATTTCCAATAAATGTTTTACAAAACCCTTAGCAAATTCAAAAGAAATCATCATTGTCTGTGTCCTGCACTAGAAATAGATCTTTGAACTAATGTTTTTCACCCAATATTGGAGTATATTGTCTGATCAGAAGTTATAGGAGTATTGTATATCAATATGGACTCACATGTCAGAAGTAAGAACACACATCATTATGATATTGCAAATGCACATAGTATAAATGCATGGATCAGTTTAAGAACATAATCAGAGCCTCAAAATTAAATTTGTGCACATTGTATAGGAGTACAGAGTACTACTTCTGAAGACTAGATAAACTGATAAAGAAATCACAATTATATCAGTCATGCATTCAAATTTTGTTTTTACAAACACATGATTTGAACAAACTATATAGGCACTGATTGATAGGAGTTATAATAACAGAGATGCCAATTATATAGATTTACACATGAGATATGAGTTACAAAAACTAATTTGGACAAAACATACAGAGATGTAAAGTTTATGTTATTGACCATATCTTAGAGTCTAGCCTCTGAATTCTAAGACAGTTCCCCAACCTGTTTGAGTTCACCATATGAATAATTTAAATATAGCAATTAGCTTGCCAATATAGTTGTGATTGAAACCATGTCTTGCATACTTATTTCTGATTTTGTTCAAGAGTACAAGAATGAAAAAGAAACCATAACTAGCATAGCACTTTAGTCTTTTACTTGCAAGAATTATTTGTGTGTTGTTTCTATATAAAAGACTCAGATTTCCAATAAATGTTTTACAAAATTCTAGCAAATTCAAAAGAAATCATCATTGTCTGTGTCCTGCACTAGAAATAGATATTTGAGCCAATGTTTTTCACCCAATATTGGAGTATCTTGTCTGATCAAAAGCTATAGGAGTATTGTATATCAATATGGACTCACATTTCAGAAGTAAGAACACACATCATTAGGATATTGCAGATGCACATAGTATAAATGAATGGATCAGTTTAAGAACATAACCAGAGTCTCAGAATTAAATTTGTGCACATTGTATAGGAGTACTACTTCTGAAGAATAGAAAAATTGATAAAGATATCAAAATTATATCAGTTATGCATTCAAAATTTTGTTTTTACAAACACATGATTTGAACAAACTATATAGCCAATAATTGATAGGAGTTATAATAACAAAGATGCCAATTATATAGATTTGCACATCAGATAGGAGTTAGAAACACATGATTTGAACATAACATACAAGCATGTAAAGTTTCTGTTATTGACCATATCTTACAGCATAGCCTCAGAGTTTTAAGACAGTTCCCATGCCTGCTTGAGTTCAGCATATGAATAATTTAAATATAGTATATGGCTTGCCAATATAGTTGTGATTCAAACCATGTCTTGGATACTTATTTCTGACTTTGTTGCACAGAGAAGTGGCTATTCTTTTAAGATTTATATTAGAAGCAAAACAAGACAATTGTAATACTAAGACAGTTACATTGAATCTGAATTTATGGGAACATAATAGGTTTTTCTAGGCAGATAGTATATATGCATGTATACTGAGAAAAACATGTCTTAGGTATGTGAGCTAAAAATTTGAAACAAGTGTGCGTTTTTTTTTTTTGTATAATTTGTTGAAATCATGTCAATATCTATATCTAAATCTTATACACTATATGAACACACAACATTATGATATTGCAGATTCACATGGTATAAATGCATGCACTTCAGTGTATGAACATAATCAGGTCTTCAGAATTAAATTTGGCCACATGTTATAGGAGTTTTGCTTCTGAAGACTAGAAAAAATAAAAAAGAGAACTTAATTACCTGTTTTGTTTGATCCACAGGGTTGATTCATATTTCAGGACTGTTTGTATATTTTACTATTCTGTCGTTGTTCGGTGAAAACCACTCCTGAGACATAATAGGTTAAGAACTATGTGAATAAGCAAAAATTGTAAGTATATATCATGAGTAATTATGAATAAAAACTGAATAAGTGTATATACCTAGGTGGATCATGCATGTTTGCGTATGGCATTTGGTGGAACCTTTCTTTTTGCTTGCAAGACACATAAGTTAGTTTGCTGAAGTAAAGATGTTTTTTTATGCACACAAAGAGTCATTTATTCTGATATGAATAATATGATTTGATTACTACAATATGGAAGAATTAAAGTAAATAAGGATTACGAAGAAAAGTAAAATATCCAGAATATTCCTTGCAGAGCTCTGGGTACTGCTTTTCAAGAGTACAAGAATGGAAAAAAACCATAACTAGCTAGCACTTTAGTCTTTTATCTGCAAGAATATTTTGTGTGTTGTTTCTATATAATTAAAAGACTCAGATTTCCAATAAATGTTTTACAAAACTCTACCAAATTCAAAAGAAATCATCATTGTCTGTGTCCTGCACTAGAAATAGATATTTGAGCTAATGTTTTTCACCCAATATTGGAGTATGTTGTGTGATCAGAAGCTATATGAGTATTGTATATCAATATGGACTCACATCTCAGAAGTAAGAACACACATCATTAGGATATTGCAGATGCACATAGTATAAATGAATGGATCAGTTTAAGAACATAACCAGAGTCTCAGAATTAAATTTGTGCACATTGTATAGGAGTAGTACTTCTCAAGACTAGAAAAATTGATAAAGATATCAAAATTATATCAGTCATGCATTCAAAAATTTTTTTTACAAACACATGATTTGAACAAACTATATAGGCAGTAATTGATAGGAGTTATAATAACAGAGATGGCAATTATATAGATTTGTACATCAGATAGGAGTTACGAACACAAGATTTGAAAAAAACATACAAGCATGTAAAGTTTCTGTTATTGACCATATTTTACAGCCTAACCTCAGAGTTTTATACAGTCCCATGCCTGTTTGAGTTCAGCATATGAATAATTTAAATATAGTAAATGGCTTGCCAATATAGTTGTGATTCAAACCATGTCTTGCATACTTATTTCTGATTTTGTTGCACAGAGAAGTGGCTATTCTTTTATGATTTATATTACGAGCAAAACAAGACAATTGTAATACTAAGACAGTTACATTGAATCTGAATTTATGGGAACATAATAGGTTTTTCTAGGCAGATAGTATATATGCATATGTACTGAGAAAAACATGTCTTAGGTATGTGAGGTAAGAATTTGAAACAAGTGTGAGTGTTTTTTTTGTATAATTTGTTGAAATCATGTCAATATCTATATCTAGATCTTACATACTGTATGAACACGCAACATTATGATATGAAAAATGCACATAGTATAAATGCATGCACATCAGTCTATGAACATAACCAGGTATTCAGAATTAAATTTGGCCACATGGTATAGGAGTTTTGCTTCTGAAGACTAGAAAAAATTAAAAAGAGAACTTAATTACCTGTTCTGTTTGATCCACAAGCTTGATTCATATTTCAGGACTGTTTGTGTATCTTACTATTCTGCCGTTGCTCGGTGAAAACCACTCCTGAGACATAATAGGTTAAGAACTATGTGAATAAGAAAAAATTGTAAGTATATCATGAGTAATTATGAATAAAAACTGAATAAGTGTATATACCTAGGTGGATCATGCATGTTTGCGTTGATTTCTGCATCTGAGATGGCGTTTGGTGGAACCTTTCTTTTTGCTTGCAAGACACATAAGTTAGTTTGTTGAAGTAAAGATGTTTTTTTATGCACACAAAGAGTCATTTATTCTGATATGAATATATGATTTGATTACTACAATATGGAAGAATTAAAGTAAATAAGGATTACGAAGAAGACTAAAATATTCAGCACATTCCTTGCAGAGCTTTGGCTACTGCTTTTGAAGAGTACAAGAATGAAAAAGAAACCATAACTAGCATAGCACTTTAGTCTTTTACCTGCAAGAATTATTTGTGTGTTGTTTCTATATAAAAGACTCAGATTTCCAATAAATGTTTTACAAAACTCTAGCAAATTCAAAAGAAATCATCATTGTCTATGTCCTGCACTAGAAATGGATATTTGAGCAACTGTTTTTCACCAAACATTTAAGTATGTTGTCTGATCAGTGCTATAGGAGTATTGTATATCAATATGGACTCACATCTCAGAAGTAAGAACACACGTCATTAGGATATTGCAGATGCACATAGTTTAAATGCATGGATCAGTTTAAGAACATAACCAGAGCTTCAGAATTAAATTTGTGCACATTGTATAGGAGTACTACTTCTGAAGACTAGAAAAATTGATAAAGAAATGCAAAATTATATCAGTCATATGTTCAGAATTTGTTTTTACAAACACATGATTTGAACAAACTATATACTCAATAATTGATAGGAGTTATAATAACAGAGATGCCAATTATATAGATTTGCACATCAGATAGGAGTTACAAACACATGATTTGAACAAAACATACAAGCATGTAAAGTTTCTGTTATTGACCATATCTTACAGCCTAGCCTCAGAGTTTTAAGACAATTCCCATGCCTGTTTGAGTTCAGCATATGAATAATTTAAATATAGTAAATGTTTTGCCACTTTAGTTGTGATTGAAACCATGTCTTGCATACTTATTTCTGATTTTGTTGCACAGAGAAGTGGCTATTCTTTTAAGATTTATATTAGAAGCAAGACAAGACAAATGTAATACTAGCACAGTTACATTGAATGTGAATTTATGGGAACATAATAGGTTTTTCTAGGCAGATAGTATATATGCATGTGTACTAAAAAAACATGTCTTAGGTATGTGAGCTAAAAATTTGAAACAAGTGTGAGTATGAACACACAACATTATGGTATTGCAGATTCACATAGTATAAATACATGCACATCAGTCTATGAACATAATCAGGTCTTCAGAATTAAATTTGGCCACATGTTATAGGAGTTTTGCTCCTGAAAACTAGAAAAAATTAAAAAGAGAAGTTAATTAGGTATGTATGCATGTGTACTAAAAAAACATGTCTTAGGTATGTGAGCTAAAAATTTGAAACAAGTGTGAGTATGAACACACAACATTATGGTATTGCAGATTCACATAGTATAAATACATGCACATCAGTCTATGAACATAATCAGGTCTTCAGAATTAAATTTGGCCACATGTTATAGGAGTTTTGCTCCTGAAAACTAGAAAAAATTAAAAAGAGAAGTTAATTACCTGTTAGGTTTGATCCACAGGGTTGATTCACATTTCAGGACTGTTTGTATATCTTAGTATTCTGCCGTTGTTCGGTGAAAACCATCCCTGAGACATAATAGGTTAAGAACTATGTGAATATTCAAAAATTGTAGGTATATATGATGAGTAATTATGAATAAAAACTTAATAAGTGTATATACCTAGGTGGATCATGCATGTTTGCGTATGGCGTTTGGTGGAACCTTTCTTTTTGCTTGCAAGACACATAAGTTAGTTTGCTGAATTAAAGATGTTTTTTTATGCACACAAAGAGTCATTTATTCTAATATGAATAATATGATTTGATTACTACAATATGGAAGAATTAAAGTAAATAAGGATTACGAAGAAGAGTAAAATATGCAGAACATTCCTTGCAGAGTTCTGGCTACTGCTTTTCAAGAGTACAAGAATGGAAAAAAACCATAACTAGCTAGCACTTTAGTTTTTTACCTGCAAGAATATTTTGTGTGTTATTTCTATATAAAAGACTCATATTTCCAATAAATGTTTTACAAAACTCTAGCAAATTCAAAAGAAATCATCATTGTCTGTCTCCTGCACTAGAAATAGATATTTGAGCTGATGTTTTTCACCCAATAGTGGAGTATGTTGTGTGATCAGAAGCTATAGGAGCATTGTATATCAATATGGACTGACATCTCAAAAGTAAGAACATACATCATTAGGATATTGCAGATGCACATAGTATAAATGAATGGATCAGTTTAAGAACATAAGCAGAGTCTCAGAAATAAATTTATGCACAGTGTATAGGATACTACTTCTGAAGACTAGAAAAATTGATAAAGATATGAAAATTATATCAGTCATGCATTCAATTTTTTGTTTTTACAAAGACATGATTTGAACAAACTGTATAGGCACTGATTGATAGGAGTTATAATAACAGAGATGCCAATTATATAGATTTACACATGAGATAGGAGTTACAAACACCTAATTTGAACAAAACATACAGAGATGTAAAGTTTATGTTACTGACCATATCTCAGAGACTAGCCTCTGAATTCTAAGGTAGTTCCCAAACCTGTTTGAGTTCACCGTATGAATAATTTAAATATAGCAATTAGCTTGCCAATATAGTTGTGATTGAAACCATGTCTTGCATACTTATTTCTGATTTTGTTCAAGAGTACAAGAATGAAAAAGAAACCATAACTAGCATAGCACTTTAGTCTTTTACCTGCAAGAATTATTTGTGTGTTGTTTCTATATAAAAGACTCAGATTTCCAATAAATGTTTTACAAAAGTCTAGCAAATTCAAAAGAAATCATCATTGTCTATGTCCTGCACTAGAAATAGATATTTGAGCTAATGTTTTTCACCCAATATTGGAGTATGTTGTCTGATCAGAAGCTATAGCAGTATTGTATATCAATATGGACTCACATTTCAGAAGTAAGAACACACATCATTAGGATATTGCAGATGCACATAGTATAAATGAATGGATCAGTTTAAGAACAGAACCAGATTCTCAGAATTAAATTTGTGCACATTGTATAGGAGTACTACTTCTGAAGTCTAGAAAAATTGATAAAGATATCAAAATTATATCAGTCATGGATTCAAAATTTGTTTTTACAAACACATGATTTGAACAAACTATATACTCAATAATTGATAGGAGTTATAATAACAGAGATGCCAATTATATAGATTTGCAAATCAGATAGGAGTTACAAACACATGATTTGAACAAAACATACAAGCATGTAAAGTTTCTGTTATTGACCATGTATTACAGCCTAACCTCAGAGTTTTAAGACAGTTCCCATGCCTTTTTGAGTTCAGCATATGAATAATTTGAATATAGTTAATGGGTTGCCAATATAGTTGTGATTCAAACCATGTCTTGCATACTTATTTCTGATTTTGTTGCACAGAGAAGTGGCTATTCTTTTAAGATTTATATTAGAAGCAAAACAAGACAATTGTAATACTAAGACAGTTACATTGAATCTGAATTTATGGGAACATAATAGGTTTTTCTAGGCAGATAGTATATATGTATGTGTACTAAGAAAAACATGTCTTAGGTATGTGAGCTAAAAATTTGAACCAAGTGTGAATTTTTTTTTTTTTTTTGTATAATTTGTTGAAATCATGTCAATATCAATATGTAGATCTTACACACTGTATGAACACACAAGATTATGATATTGCAGATTCACATAGTATAAATGCATGCACATCAGTCTATGAACATAATCAGGTCTTGAGAATTAAATTTGGCCACATGTTATAGGAGTTTTGCTCCTGAAGACTAGAAAAAATAAAAAAGAGAACTTAATTACCTGTTTTGTTTGATCCACAGGGTTGATTCACATTTCAGGACTGTTTGTATATCTTAGTATTCTGCCGTTGTTCGGTGAAAACCATTCCTGAGACATAATAGGTTAAGAACTATGTGAATATGCTAAAATTGTGAGTATATATGATGAGTAATTATGAATAAAAACTTAATAAGTGTATATACCTAGGTGGATCATGCATGTTTGCGTATGGCGTTTGGTGGAACCTTTCTTTTTTGCTTGCAAGACACATAAGTTAGTTTGCTGAAGTATAGATGTTTTTTTATGTACACATAGAGTCATTTATTCTGATATGAATAATATGATTTGATTACTACACTATGGAAGAATTAAAGTAAATAAGGATTACGAAGAATATCCAGAGTCTCAGAATGCATGGAGTTTAGGATCAATGCATGGATCAGTTTAGTATAAATGCATGGATCAGTTTAGGAACATAACCAGAGCCTCAGAATTAAGTTTGTGCACATTGTATAGGAGTAGTACTTCTGAAGACTAGAAAAATTGATAAAGAAATCACAATTATATCAGTCATGCATTCAAAATTTGTTTTTACAAACACATGATTTGAATAAACTATATAGGCCATAATTGATAGGAGTTATAATAACAGAGATGCCAATTACAAACACATGATTTGAACAAAACATACAAGCATGTAAAGTTTCTGTTATTGACCATGTAAGTTTCAGATAGGAGTTACAAAGACATGATTCATACCAAACATATAGGTCTTTAACCTGCAAGAATTATTTGTTTGACGTTTCTATATAAAAGACTCAGATTTCAAATACATGATACAAAAAAAAAAAAAAAATCATCATCATCTGTTCATGGACTGGATATAGGTTTTATCATGTATAAATGATACATGAATTAATACTTTAGAGTTTCACATTTTACAAACTGATCTGTGCTATATGTGTGTATAAAAGACTCAGATTTCAAATAGATTTTTTCCAAACCCCTAGCAACGAACTTTCAGGATTACCAAAATTAGAAGAAATCATCATTGTCTGTCCTGACTACAAACAGGTGTTTATATGCTGCTATGCTACACTTAATATTAGAGGTTTATATAGTATAGATGTATATTTCAGGAGAAGAACATATTTTAGCTATCTGAGCTTCCAATTTAAAACAGGTGCTTTGCAAACCCCTATGAAACTACATTGTATATGAATATGGACTCAGATCTCCAGCATAGTATCAAAAAACTAAATAGATATCAACCGAAGACATAATTTTGGTGATACTCTTACAGATCTCATAAATAGGAACACACAACATTATCATATCGGCTATTCACAGAGAGTAAACACATTTATCAGTTTAAGAACATAACCAAAAGTGTCAAGAGTAAACATTTGCACATGATATAGGAGCACATACTCAAATAAGAGACTATATCAAGACGATATATACATATTGACTCAGATCTCCGAAATATTTTCCAAACCCCTGTGATATATGAAGATAATAGTAAAAGAAATCCTCATTGTTTGGTCATATAACATATATCCTATTCCGAATATGAAAAATGTATTTGTTACCAAGATAATAGGGAAGATCTGCAGAAAACGTTATAGCATGTGCTAAGATTCGGTGCAGATGAACATGCATCTGGTCTACAAAACTATATCAATGAAATCTTTGGAATCCAGCATCGTCGGTGCTTTCCCGTAGCCGAAGCCCTTCAGTTTAAGATTTGTGAAGGGTTAGACGATTTTATCGGAGAGAGATGTAGTATCTGTTCGATTTTGTGAAGTATCTGCTCAGATCGTCGACGTTCGGAGGGATAAGCACCGACGATAGATTCAAGATCTGTATCGTCTAGAATGTAATGACATCGAAATGGGTGGGGTTAGGTCTTTGCCTGGGATTTTGTGCTTGGCAGCTTATTGATGGGTTTGGTTGGTGGGTGGAGTTAATTAACTTAATTGTTATTAAGTCAACTCTAATTATGTGTCTAAATTTAATTGTATTTTGTTTTATATTTTATTGTTGTTTTTTTTCATGTTTGTATGTATATATATGTAAGTATTTATGTATTTATATGTTGGATTATGTTTTTTTTTTTTTTTTGTGTTTTGTTATATTTCAAGCAAGATATGAATTATAACATGTTTGCGGTGCTTGATCTTCTTATTATTATAATTTGTAGCAATATTTTTGTTTTGTTATTTGTTTTTACAATGATTTTATGATGGATTTTGTTACTACTTTTTTTTTGCTGTTTTGTTTTTCAATATATATATAAAAATTTTAAATCTTTGATATTTTATGAATTTTTTTTTTCATTAGATGGTTTTCAACAGCATCCCTCGAAGCAAGTGTCGGGAAATATTGTATTTGGAAGTTCATTTACTCCACTTAATGATGTGACAAATGGTGAGTTGTTTAATTTAAATGTACAAAAGTTTATTAGATTTTGTTTTGGAGAAAGTTTCATTTAATTTTTTATTGTGTAATGCTTTATATATGTTTTGTAATAAAATGTATTTTGAATGAGTATATTTGTGTGTAATGTTTGTTATAGTTGGTTCTACAAGTGGGGTGCGGTTTGTATCGACACCTGTTTATGAAAATCGATCGAAGGACAATCATGATCCTTCTATGATGGTTAATTCGACATCTGCTTTCATTGACTTGACGGAGGATAATGTTGCACATGATGGAGTACAATCTTCGACTGATCGAGAAAGAATAGGTTTAAGTGTTGTTTTATGCTTTAAAATAAAGTCTTTTTTTTGTTGCTCTGTATATATAAATATGATATGATTAGTTTTTACTTTTATAATATACATATATATATATATCTTCATTTTTTTTATGTCTTTGTGATGGAAATATACAAGTGTTTTAACAATCTGAAGGTTTACAGATTATTTGGACAATGGGGATGCAACGTACACTTGTGAGTTTTGTGGTGCATTGTTTTGGTATGAAGAGCGAGTAATGTCCTGTCGTAATTCTAGATTTCCGAAATACTCTTTGTGTTGTAATCAAGGAAAAATTCAACTTCCTCCGATGATGGAGCCACCGAAGGTGTTGTATGATTTGTTTCATGGTAGTGATGAGAAAAGCAAACATTTCTTGGATAATATAAGATCTTATAATAACATGTTTAGTTTTACTTCAATGGGTGGCAAAATTGATTATTCTACCAATCAAGGGAAGTCTCCGCCAATCTTCAAGTTACATGGGCAGAATTTTCATCTTATGGGTAGTTTGTTAACTGTTGAAGGATCAGCCCCGAAATTTGCTCAACTCTACATTTATGACACTGAAAATGAAGTCAACAATCGGATCAAGTGTGTTAGGTTCGTCTTATTTTATGATTGAAATTTCATGATAATATTTAATTATATGAATGCGCAATAACGTTCTTCAAACTTTTCTTAGTACAAAATTCACTTTTTTTATATGAACAGGGATAATGCTAATGTGGAGAGCTTACATGCTACAATTGTTTTAGATTTGAGAAGTATGCTTGATGAACATAATGTATTGGTGAAATCGTTTCGGTTTGTTGGGGAAAAACTTCGAGATAGTTGTACATCAGATATTAAATTGAAGTTATTTGGTCGTAGAGGTCGAGATGGAAGACAGTATAACCTACCATCTGTTTCTGAAGTTGCTGCTATATTAGTTGGAGATTTTGATGAGTGTCTTGGCGAGAGGGACATAATAGTGGAGACTCAAACTGGTAAGCTAAAAAGGATAAGTGAACTTCATGCTGCTTACTTAGCTCTTCAGTATCCTTTGTTGTTCCCTTATGGAGAAGATGGCTATAGAGAGGACATTTCATTTTCAGATATCAAATGTTTTGCACTTGGGGGAAGAAAGAGGGTTAGTATTAAGGAGTGGTTTTCTTATCGGTTGCATGAGAGAGAGAATCAACCTATTACGATTTTCTGTGCAAGAAGATTGACACAGCAGTTTATAGTTGATGCATTCACAATGATAGAGTCGGCAAGACTGACTTATATACGTTTGCATCAGAAACAGTTGCATTGTGAGTTGTATAAGGGTCTCGTTGATTCATTGTTTCGAGGTGACACAGATCTTCGATTGTTGGGGAAAAGAGTTATATTGCCACCATCTTTCACTGGTGGTACCCGTTATATGATTCAAAATTATCAAGATGCTATGACAATATGTCAATGGGCGGGATACCCAGACTTATTCTTGACATTTACCTCTAACCCAAAGTGGCCTGAAATTGTACGTTTTCTTGAGAAAAGAGGAATGAAGGCTGAAGATCGTGTTGATATAGTTTGTCGTGTTTTTAAGATGAAATTAGATGCATTGATCAAGGACCTTCGATATAATAAGATATTTGGTTCCGTCAGATCAGGTAGAAAGTTTTATTCATATAACATATTAATTAATTATACGTTACATACATTGACATGTACACTACTGCATATCTATTTTTTTTTTCTTTAATTAGGTTTTTTAAATTTATTACTTTATTGAATTTGTTTGTTTAATGATTTGCAGTTATCTATACTGTTGAGTTTCAAAAGCGTGGGTTGCCACATGCACATATTTTACTATTCCTGGAGCAGGATGATAAGTATCCGACACCTGATGACATTGATAGGATAATCTCGGCTGAAATACCTGATAGTAAAGATGATCCTGTGTACTATGATATGGTGCATGATTTTATGATACATGGGCCATGTGGTTTGATGAAGCCAAACTCTCCATGCATGGACGAAGGTAAGTGTGTGAAGCATTTTCCAAAGCGTTTTGCTAATACAACCACTGTTGATGAGGATGGGTATCCAATTTATCGTAGAAGGGATAATGGTCGTACAATTTTGAGAAATGGTGTTGAGCTTGACAATAGATATGTTGTTCCACACAATAAGTATTTGTTGCTCAGGTACAGAGCTCATTTAAATGTGGAGTGGTGTAATCAGTCACGATCAATCAAGTATTTATTCAAGTATGTGAATAAAGGACATGATCGGATTTCGACTACTTTTTATAAGAATGTGGTTGATGGTGATTCTGTTCAGAATGTGGATGAGATTGATATATATTATGATTGTCGTTATATCTCACCATGTGAGGCGATGTGAGGATATTTGGATTTGAAATTCAGTATAAGAGCACTCCTGTGGAACGCTTGAGTTTTCATCTTCCTGATGAGCAGACAGTCCTTTTCTCTGATGAAGATGAAATAGATGGTGTTCTTAGTCGTCCGTCAATTGGTCATTCCATGTTTTTATCTTGGTTTGAGGCGAACAAAAAATATGAGGATGCAAGAAAGCTCACATATGCGGAATTTCCACAAAAATTTGTTTGGAAGAGGGATAGCCGAGAATGGACCCCAAGAAAAAAAGGGTTCTCTTTAGGCCGCATATTTTACATTGCTCCTGGAAGTGGTGAGAAGTATTACCTTAGATGTCTTCTTAATATTGTTAGAGGTCCAACTAACTATAACGACATAAAAACAGTTGATGGCGTTACATATAAAACATTCCGTGAAGCATGTTACGCCTGTGGTATATTGGATGATGATAGAGAATATGTGGATGGCATAATTGAGGCAAGCTATTGGGCTTCTGCTCATTCATTGAGATATTTGTTTACCACTTTGCTCTGTTCTGATACTTTGAGTGAACCAAGGGATATATGGGATAAGTGTTGGATGTATTTGTCGGATGATATTTTACGTCGACAACGTGATATATTGAATCATGAAGGTATGATTTATTGTTTATTGTATACTTAATTGACTTAAATATTTATTGGAATATTTTTTAATGTTATGGTAATGTTTTCATTAGGTTTGATTTTGACTGAAGATGAGGTAAAAAATCTTTCACTGGTGGAGATTGAGAAGATGATGCATAAATTTGGGAGGAGTTTGAGAGATTATGATACAATGCCATTTCCAAATATGGACACTGCTACATGCTTGCAAAATAAGTTGGTGTATGAAGAACTTCAGTATGATCGTGCTAATTTGTTAGATGAGCACAATACATTCTTATCGAACTTGACTGATGAGCAGCGTACAGTTTATGATATTATTATGGATGTTGTTGATTCGTCACTTGGGGGGTGTTTTTTGTTTATGGATATGGTGGAACTGGAAAAACATATGTATGGAAGACATTGTCTGCTGCAATTAGATCTAAGGGGGAGATTGTTCTTAATGTTGCTTCGAGTGGGATTGCATCACTTTTATTACCTGGTGGGAGGACTGCACACTCAAGGTTTGCTATACCAATTAGTATTGATGAGTTCTCAACATGTAATATAAAGCAAGGGAGTCAACTAGCACAACTTCTTATCAGAGCAAAGCTTATCATATGGGATGAATCACCTATGATGCACAGACATTGTTTTGAAGCGCTAGATAGAAGTTTAAGGGATATCATGCAGGTGAAGGATTTAAGCAATAAAGATAGACCATTTGGTGGTAAGACTATTGTGTTTGGAGGAGACTTTCGTCAGATATTACCTGTTATACCAAAAGGCACTAGACAAGATATTGTTCATGCAACAATAAATTCATCTAAGATTTGGCAGCATTGTAGAGTGCTTCGGTTGACGAGAAATATGAGACTTGATAATCCATCGTGCTCAGATACTGAATTAAAAGAGTTGAGAGAGTTTTCAGATTGGATTGCAGGTATTGGAGATGGTACAGTTGGAGTGCGTTGTGATGACCATTTTGAGGTAGAAATACCTAAAGATATTTTGTTGAAGAACTCGATGGATCCGGTTGCAGATATTGTGAATAGTACTTATCCATTAATATTGGATTCTACTGATGTGTCAAGTTATGTGAGAGAACGTGTTGTACTGGCACCAACACTTGATGTGGTTAATAGCATAAATGATTATGTGACTTCACTGAGTTCAAATGAAGGAAAGAGGTACTTGAGCTCGGACAGTACATTTATGTCTGGAGGAAATACTGGTATGTTTCCTGATTTGCACACTACAGAATTTTTGAATGGAATTAAATGTTCTGGTGTTCCAAATCATGAATTGTTATTGAAAGTTGGTACTCCTATAATGCTTTTGAGAAACATAGATCATTCGAATGGATTGTGTAATGGTACACGAATGGTCATAACCAGACTTGGAAAACATGTTATTCAGGCAAAAATACTTGGTGGGAATAATGCAGGTCATGAGGTTTTGATTCCAAGAATGTCTCTAATACCGTCTGATCCAAGGTTGCCTTTCAAGTTTCAAAGAAGACAATTTCCTTTGATTGTATCTTATGCAATGACGATAAATAAATCTCAAGGGCAGTCTCTATCACATGTTGGCTTATTGTTGAAGAAACCAGTTTTTAGTCATGGTCAATTTTATATAGCTGTTTCTCGCGTGACAAATCGTACTGGCTTGAAAATTTTGATTGTGGATAAAGATGGGCAGTGTGGTACCACAACTAGAAATGTTGTTTATAAAGAGGTTTTTAATAATCTATAGTTTTTTTTTTTAATTTGTAACTTTTTATCTTCTCATTTGTTTGATGTATGGGTTGAGAATAGTAATTTTAAATTAAATGTTTGATTTTATATCTACATTTCAGTTTCAGAGTTCTAACCATAATATTTTATTTCTTAGATCATTGGGTGTCTTATCTACATCATTGATAGTGTATAAATTCTTTTAAAATTTATTTGTTTGAGTTTTGAATAATTATCTATATCATATTTATAACCTTATTGGTTATAATGAGTAAATCATTTGACGTGCGATATGATTAAATTCATTACTATATCATGAATATTGCTCAAAAAATTTCATGAAAGACTAAAAACTATTATGCAATATGTAAACATTGATAAAAAGAATTTCGAAAATAGTTTTCATATAATGTACTGAATATATACCCCTACATACATAACGATTTATTGTATTATATAACAAAACGTACAGTCTGTTGGAGAACTATTAATAAAATTATTAGATTATATACAAGACGCGCAACGCGCGGGTACACTGCTAGTATAACATAAAGGTAAGATCCTTACAACATAAATGTAACAGACTGAAGCAAAAAAAAAAACCCAGGTGACCCAGGTGCGCGAATCCGGGTCGGGTCGCCCCAGTTGCATTAATCCAAATCCGTGCACCTGGTGCACAGGAGCATTTGTGATGAATCATGTCATATTGTCATATAATGCATATATGAATCATGTTATGTAATTCTTATATGGATTATGTCGTGTGCAATGGATATATAGATTACTTGTTGATATGTATGTCTCATATGATTGTAGTTAGTTTAATATTCTTTTCACTAAAATCAAGAAAAACTCATTTTCTCCTCCGCCAAAGTTACGGTCTGTTTTTAATCCTATCAAAATGCACTTTTTCATTTTGGTCCTGCAATTGAAAAATTCGACCAATTTTGGCCTACTTATTCAATTTTTGGCTTTGTAATTAAAAAATTCGTCCAATTTTGGTTCTTTTTTAGTCGAATTTTTTATTTTCCGACTACAGATTGGGTGCGAGTGAAGTGCACTCACCGAAATGTGGCTGGAAAATTAAAATGCGGGGAAAATTTGATTAAGATTGGATGAAATTGTCAACTACAAGATTAAAATTGAAAAACACATTTTTATAGGACTAATAACGGATTGTAACTTTAGGGAAGAACGAAAAATGAGTTTTTCTACTAAACCCAAAAACTAATAATTGGAAAATAACAAAATTATCCTTTATAGTATATAAGAAGTTTTTTCAACTAGGACCAAATATTCAATTATCTGTGAAAAAACAAATTCCTATTGACAACCATGATAAGCATAATGAGAACCAAAAAAAAAAAAGACAAAGTACGTCTTAGCCATTTGACATTTCCTAAATTCAAGAAAATTAAGGGGAAAGTAGTGTTGTACAACAGCTGTTACAAGAATTAATAGCTATCATATATGAATGGATTTTGGAAGTTTCAACATTTTTTACAGTTTTGCGTGAAAGAGACCTTCACCAAGCATTTCAGTACAACAAGAACAAGAAATCTGTTTCAATCACCATGACCAATGGAAAATATAGGGATAAAATCACATTTCATTCCACAACTAGTACCATTCATTTTTTTTATTTTTTTTTCGCATTTAGTCCCACAACTATTTAGTCCCCCAAATTGTATAACTTGTATAGTTGCTTGATTCTAGTCCCAATATCATCGGAAATTTCAAAATTGGCTGGAAAGTTGTCACATGACATCCAATTTGGGTTTTTTTGGTGAGAACTAATTTGGTGTGAGGTGTAATTATTCTATTGGTCCGAACATTAAAACTGTTTTTTTTAATAAGTAAATGTCACGGTTTTTATCAATATCCACATCATAAAAAACTTTAAAAAAAAAAGAAAAAGAAACTTTAAAAAAAGAAAAAGATAACATAATGGCCATTAAAACGAGGATTAGAATTTGGCAAATGATGTTGTGCACTAGGTGCACGGATTTGGATTAGTGCAATTGGGGCGACCCGACCCGGATCTGCGCACCTGGATTTTCCATTTTTTTCGCTTCAGGCTGTTACCTTTATGTTGTAAGGATGTGACCTTTACGTTATATAAGTGTGACCTTTATATATAAATGTTATGACCTTTATGTTCAGTAACTTAGGAAAAAATAAAGATTTTCAGGTTTTTTCGCTTCAAATTAAGACCTTTATGTTATATTGTTGTAACCTTTATGTATAATTCTTGTGACCTTTATGTACAAATATTATGACCTTTATAATCCATAACTTTGAAAAAAAAATTGAAAATTTCAAAATTCAGTGCATTTTAAGGATGGATATATGTGCAACTAATATTATATAAACGTAATTATGTATAAATTTTGCTAAAATTCTTCATTTTTTTCTAAGTTAGAGTATATAAAAGTCATTACATTTATACATAAAGGTCACACTTATATAACATAAAGGTCACAAACATATAACATAAAGGTAATAACTTGAAGCGAAAAAATAAAATTAAAAAAATAAAATAAATAAAAGTGCGCGGATCCGGATCAACCTGGACCCGATTCGAATTGTATGTGCACCAGTTGCACAGGACTAACTCTTAGAATTTTCAATTATCCAAGTCCCCGCATCCAATAAAACCCTTCTGATAACCAAACCCATTCAAATCGAAGTTTTGATGATGTGAGTATTTAATATAGATGTGACATTTAATTACTTCATTTTTTAGAATTTATTTTAATACTTGGATTAATAGAATAATTACACATCATGCCACATCATCAAAACAAGTCTCGTGTGAGACCGTCTCACAGATCTTTTTCATGAGACGAGTCAACCCATAACTCACACTTAGCAATTCATATATATGTGTTCAATTCATGGGTGATAAAAATTCGTCTCACGAAAACTATCTGTGAGACTGTCTCATATGAGTCTTGTGCATCATTATCTAGCTCTTAGAAGAAATCAAATTCCTATTGAGAACGTCCATGATAATTAAGCATAATGAGAACAACAAAAAAGACAAAGTTTTCTCCTTCATTTTGACATTTTCAAAATTGAAGAAAGTTAGTTAAGGGAAACTTGGTGTTTACAACAGCTATTACAAGATTAGCTAATATATCAATCATATTATATATGAATGTATTGGAAGTTTCAACATATTGTTTCTTTAAAGAGACTTTAATTACAAGCATTTGCGAAGAAGAACAATATGTCTCTTTCAATGAGTATGAGCAATGGAAAATATAGGGCAGCTGGTTTGGGATGCAGAAAGAGATGATGAATAGATCTTCATGTCTAAGAACTACGATAACTGGGAGAGGCTCGTTGCAGCTGTGGTGCGCAGAGAGGAGCTTTGGCAGCTCTGTCATGAAGACTCGAGGGAGCCGAGCATCAACTCTGCATCGTCGGATTTCAGTTCATCATCATCAAGTTGGAGGTCTTCATTTTCTGATCAAGATCTTACCTTCATAAACTCTGATGATACAGCTGATCAAGTTTTGGCTTTGTGGGAAACGCAGTATAAACGAGGTGTTTATGTAACGCTTAAAGCCTTTGCAGATGGAACTAGGATTGTTAAAAGGGTCCGTTTCAGGTATGATTATTCAACTAATCCGTCTTGTTATAATTCATGTTTACGACTATATTTATGTGTATATATATGCTTCAACTGTTTTGTTACTAAGAGTCCGAAAAATGAAAAATTGATCTCATATATGATACTATAGGGTTTGATACAGCAAGTTCTCATACTCAAAAAATTGGCAACTCAAACCCACATCTTCTAGTTTTCCATGGATAATGTCAACTAGGACAAGGGAAAAACTCATTATTAGTCTTGAAGAGACACTGTCCGATTTTAATTAATTCCGTTAAAATCACGTTATCAATTTTAGCAAACAAGGATATATTTTAGGTCTAGACTCATATTGAATTAAGAGATATGAAATTTGCCAAATTTGACACACTAATATAGTACTATATGGATAAAAAAAAAGGGGCGAAGATATTTCTACCCAATATACATAGCATAAAATGAAAAATATCCACAATATAAGAAAACAAGTTTTGTACCCAAAATGGAGATAAAATTACTAAATTATCCTTGAAGCTAAGAAATTTGAATTGGAGAAACTGTGAATTTAGATCATGATGGTAGATAAATTACGATGATAAAATATCATTGTGATTTAAGTGTACCATTATGATCTGTTTTAACTTAGATCACGATGGTAAATAAATTATCATCGTGATTTAATTGCACCATCATAATCTGTTTAACTTAGATCACGATGGTAAATAAATAAAATACAATCGTGATCTGTTTACTATTGTGATCTGTTTATAGATCACGATGGTAACTATTATCCTAATATAAGTGCACCATCATGATCTGTTCATCTTAGATCATGATGGTGAATAGATCACGATCGTAAAATACCACCGTGATTTAAGTGTACCATCATGATCTGTTCAACTTAGATCACGATGATATTTTACCATCGTGATCTACGTCCACCATCATGATCTGTTCTTTGTTCAAATTCTCATTTTTTTTTATGTTTTTCCTTTATTTTTTTAGCTCAAACTTTCATCTAAAAATTACTCATATATTAATTCACAACACTATAAACTATATTCTATGACATTTTAAAATAATGAATATCTGACCTCTTTTGAGCAATAATCAAGAGTACTTGGATTCATTTTACTTAATTAATTGTATTTAAGAAATGAAATGTATGAAAGATGTCAAAATTGAATTTCTATATATATGAGAGAGGGAATAGAGATCGTATATGTGGTGGGTGAAATCATTAAAGGAGATGGGTAAAGACATTTATGACATTTTATCTCAATTTTGGATAAAAAACTTGTTTTCTTATGAAGTGGGTAAAATTCATTTTTTGTTATACTTATTGGATAGAAAAACATATTTCCACTAAAAAAAAGAGTAAATTGAATCCATTTAACAGATCTAGTTGTAATTTCCACAAACTTTGAGGCCTATCATGTAATTTGTCCAAACTTTGAGGGAGGTACACATCGGATTGGATCCTGTATGACATATGATGTTTCATGTTGTGTTTTATAGCATTTAATACACACCATATGTTAAATAATGATGTCATTTAGTACACATGACCTATGGTGATTGTTTTGGAATAAAAAATGTAACACAACATGTAATAGAACATCTCCCGTGGGTACCCATATTTCAATCCTTTTATTTAATAGGGTTTTGTTTGCAGTGGGATTGGGATTGAGGAAGAAGAACTAGCAGAGGTGTGGTGGTTGAAGAACCAAGAAAAAGTGTACAAGAAATACAATGCTGAAATGAGGAGTCCATCAGATGTGACATTTAGTTGGAGCCCTTTGAACATTGTGGATGAGAATTTAATCTTGAAGGATTTGAAGCAGCTTGTTCAAGAAAGTCTCAACAAACATGAATTCATCACCACTTCTCCAATGGATCCTAATGCTCCACAGGAAGTGTTTATATGGGGTGTAAAGCTGATGGAAGATGAGAGGAGTGATGTACTTCTCTTGAAATTCTTGCGTGCCAGAGATTACGACGTGAATGCAGCATTCACCATGATCAGCAACACAGTGAAATGGAGAAAGGAATTCGGGATCGATGAACTAATGGAGGAAGAAGCAGGTGGTGGAATGAGTAGTGAATTTGGTAGAGTGGTTTTCATGGATGGATATAGTAAAAAAGGCCATCCAGTTTGCTACAATGTGTATGGGGAGTTTCAAAACAAAGAGTTCTATGAGAAAGTGTTTTCAGATGATGAGAAATTCTTGAAGTGGAGGATTCAGTTTTTTGAGAAAAGCATCATAAAATTGGATTTCAGGCATGCTGGAATTTCCACCATTCTTCAGGTTATTGATCTCAAGAATTCTCCTGGCCCTAATAGATTGGAGCTGAGGCTGGCAACTAATCAGGCTCTTCAATTGCTTCAAGATAATTATCCTGAACTTGTTGCCAAACAGGTAATTTCCAGTTTTTAAATCATTGGAAAAATTACTGATTTCATTGCAATTTTAATCAAACTTTATGAAATTTAAAAGAAATTTGAATATATTGTGCTACTGGACCTGTTTGTTGCTCATGTGGAAATAAAAAAGATTCCAATTTATTTGAATGCAATCATGCATTCAAATGATGTTGACGAAAATATAACTACTTTTATTTCAATTGCAATTTTAACCACACATTTAAGTATTGACAAAACAATATTAAAAAAATTAATACTCAAGTGTTTTGTGTAATCCGAATCATTCGGATTAATTTTTTGTTTTTTTAAGAAGTACGAGTATCAGCACATGCGTTACATGTGGAGGATGAATTTTTTAAATTAAAAATATTATATTACTATTAATCGACTTAAATAATAATTTTTTATAAGGATATATAATCTAGATTAAATTTTAAAAAATCTAATAAATTAAAGTCATTATATAATAGAGTCCTACTTATAATAGAATTTTATATGATTTTGGTTTAGAATTCTAATTTAAAATTATTTAAATATAAAAATCACAAATTACTATTATAACCTTAAATAAAATCTTTTATAAGGATATATTAGGAAATCCATATTTTGTAAGAAATATTCATACTTTTATATAGGTAATAGATGTGCATGTATTTCTTTAAATTGTTTTAGATATTTAATCTTCATATTTTGAACATAGTTTAATTTGAGAGTGATAGCGCTCGTGGTGGCCGGGTTAACATGGAAAGGTGAGAGGAGAGAGGAGAAAAAAAAAAAAAAACTTATATATCGTAAAATAACATTGTTTGTCACACATGAAATATTTTTTCTTATGTTGACAACAAAAGTGTTAAATTATTCAGACATTTCAAGTATCGAAAGTCATGTATTTTTTTTTTCATCAATTTACAAATCTAATTGGTTAAAGTTGTCATTAAAGTAAAGTCATGATTTTTTACTTTTTTTAGTTTATGTTGGCAACTTGACAGACATGTCAACTGAAATAAACTCAACAAATCACAATATATCTAATGTCTTTTTATTTCCACAACCATCCAAAAATATATCTTAATATTTACTTATGTTGTGTAGATTTTTATCAATGTACCATGGTGGTATATGGCAGTGAGCAAAACGCTGAGCCCTTTTTTAACTCAGAGAACCAAGAACAAGTTTGTGTTTTCCAAATCTACAGAGATCCTATTCAAGTGAGTATATATAAATATTGCAGAAATGTATCAATTCTTTAAGAGAGAAATATGTTTCAAGTATGATAATTGGTTTGAACATGGGGAAATAGATACATATCTGCAGAGCAAATTCCAAGACAATATGGTGGATTTAGCAATCTGGATGGAGATTTTGGAGTAGATGATTGTGTTTCTGAGTTGGTTCTGAGACCTGTAACCAAGCACATTCTGGAATTTTCTGTCCCAGATCAAGTGAGTTCTTTTATTATGAGTTTTATATATATATATATATATATAGACACACTAGTATAACAACTCGTGCACTAAGTGAAATATTTATATTTCATAACTTATTATTAAATACTTATTTTCTTAAAATATTAAGTAATATTTTTTAACATACAAGAGTTTCATTAATTAACATAATTTCTTTAAAAGTTCAATCAAGAATTAGTTAAAAATTATTAATAAAATTGTTTACTCACATTTTGGAAACATATTGTTTTTATTTTATCATAAAAATAAGGAAAATTATTTATATTTTATATCTCAAGTAACTAATAATATTTACAATTTAAGTTATCTTCAAAATCAACAAAATGCCAATTATCAAATAAATTAAGTTACTTATCTAAATTTTTGAGATTTTTTTTCACCATATCATTGTATAACTCATTAGTTCAATGTTTCTACCTATAGTTAAAACAATTTCGTATATTTCTAAGTCATTATGTAAAATATACAAATGAACTATTTGTTAACAATTGGTTACATTTATTAGTTTTTTTAAATTATTAAACAAATTAAGTAGTCATTTAATCTCAGTTTCTTTGATCACTTTTATTTTTTAATACACACTATTTCAGTGATGATCAAATATAATATTTTTCCAGAAAAAATTTAAGACATTTCTATGCTTATTATATACATTAATTAATTGAGTCAAATCTATGATTTTATTTGCTATCATCATTGTTATTAATATATAAATATCTATGCCCTTATATAATACCAAATATTTTATAAACTTTTTCAAACTCTTTTACCTTTATCTTATATTTTTACTTAATAGAACAACTAAAGGTCTCTTAAGAACATTTTAAAGCATTTTAAAAATCATGTCATTCAATTTTTGCATGTTATTCATTTATTTTATCATTCTGTATAATTAATGTACTGTATGAACTCACCATCTTAAAAGTTTTATTTCTATAAATCATATTTTATCCATTTTTCATGATGCCAATTTTAACTCTGTAACATGATTTAATTAGATTGAAATAAATTAAATAGAGTCCTAATTAATTAAAGAAAACTCTTTATTAAGGATAATAATGTAATTCAATTTTTTTTTTCTATTTGGTTATGAAAGGCAAGAGTTCTTTAGATTCCAAACTCTTCTTGAAAAAGTTAGCATATTTTTTTCCTTCTATAATCTTGGACATTTTCAATTTTAGATCAAAATTAGTCTCATATTAAAGTATATTTATTATAAGCATATGAAAAAGAGTTATACCATAAATTTAGTACTTTTTATTAAAGTATGATACTGTTATAAGTTAGAGTTAATTTCAATTTTAGTCATATATGAAAGACACTTTCCATTTTTGGACAATTATCAGTTTTTCAATTTTGGTCCTCTATGTTTTCAGTTTTTCCTATTTAGTTATCTTTTGTCAAAATTTTCAAAATTGCTAACGTGACATTATATTTTGATTAATTAATTAATTTTTCATTTATTTTGTTGCATCTTCCTCCTTCAACCATCAACTTGTTGATAGTTGCCACATTAGTGCTACCGAAAAAAACTTTCACAACTCTAATTTTTTTCTCCATTCATATGTTTTTGGTCAAATTCAATTGTGGGCTTCTTATTTCCATTAAATTTCGTAAAAATATGACAAAAAACACACTATTACCATCAAATAACTGCCACCATAGTCATTGAAAAACTTCATTACCGTTTCTCAAGTTGAAAACCAGATTTTAACCAAAATGCACAAAAGTCACAACAAATTAATTCTCTTTGCAAGCCCAACAAAAACTCTATCTTGATTTGTTAGTTCTTACGGAATTTAAACTTGAATCGAGCAATAAAGGAATGAAAATTCAAATCTAACCCTTTTTCTTGAACTCTTTTTTGTACATATGTAAGTTCATAAATCATTTTAGGGAAAATTTAGGGTTTCAAAAACCACACCAAACTATAACTCCTTTTGCACAAAGATATATAAACTTTAAAACTTCACAACTGTCAACCCTTGTGAATAATACTTAGGCCGATACTTGGAATATTGTCCCGAAGATACTTATTATTGAGGGTATTTTTATCTTTTGATTAATTAATTAAATTTTCATTTATTTTTGTTGCATCTTCCTCCTCCAACCATCAGCTTGCTGACTACCACATCGTCGCTATCGAAAAACCCTCAAAACTCCATTTTTCGCCTCAATCCTTATGTTTTGGGTCAAATAAAACGAGACAATACAGTTCCATTAAATTTTCATAAAAAACGAAAAACACACCGATACCATCAAATAATTGTCACCATAGACGCCCAAAAACTCCATTAACATCCCTCAAGTTGAAAACCAAATTTCCTCTAAATCTAAACCATAATGCACAAAATTCAAATTAATTATCTGTGCAAGCCCAACAATAGCCCCAACTTGATTTTTTAATTCTTACTGAATGTAAACTTGAATCGAGCAAAATGGAATGGAAATCAACTCTAACCCTTTTTCTTGACTATTTTTCATACATGTAAACTCATCAATTTTCTATGAATTTATGTTATTTTTATTCTCTTCTGATGGCTTAATTTCTCTCGTTTATCTTCAAATTGAAGGGCATGATTTTGAGAAATCAAAATATAAGGACTTGTTTGTAATTTTTATACACTTTGCAAAATCACAACCTCCACCCAAATATTTTGAAAAGATAAAAGTACCCTCGATAATAAACATCTCTAGGGGAATTTTCTACTACCGACAGCATTTGGCGGCCTATTAGTATCATTCGCAAAGTTTGGCTATAAAATTCTAAAGTTGAAGTACCTTAACACAAAAAGGGTCATAATTTGGCTTGATATTTGTAATTCAACCTTACAAAATATTTGTATCCATAAATTTATCAATATTTTATTATTTCAACATATTTAAGACATTTGCACTCTTATTATATATTTAGTTTGTGCAAAATCTCTAATTATATTTTATCGTTGTTATTTTATAATTATTATTGTTTGACTTCCTAATGTTAAATATTTTATAAAGTTATATAAATTACGATGTTGTACGTCTTATTTATTACCTTTTCCATTTGATTTTTGATAACTAGTTTTATATTTTCAAAATTTTCAATTATATAAATGTACCATTTAATAAGATATTCTTTTTAATTAGTTTTACTTTTTCTCGATTTATTTCAATTCTACTTAATTATGTATTCTTAATTCCAATATTTGATCATGTTAATATTATTTTATTCTCTAACATATACAATTATATTTTACCCTCAGCTTTGTGTTTTACTTTTCGAATAATATTTTTATTTAAATCTATATTAATGTAGATCTCATTTTAGTTCAAAAATCAAAATATTAAAGATTTTAAAAGAACAATAATCAAAACATGCAATATTTGAAGAAGAATTTGAAATGTAAATGAACTATCAGTTACCTTTTATAATGAAATTGAAAAAGGAAATGAATATTGAATTATTTAATTTATTATTCTTAAAATATAATACTTGTATGATAGTCTTCATTTTTATTTATGATGTGAGTCTAAATAATTCTACATCTGTAAAACTTAATTTTCTTAGTTTGATAGATTATTTGAACCAAATTTCTATATTTTCCAACATTTATATCTTCATGGTTATTAATTTATTTCCTTTTGACTGTTATTAATTCAAATTCACTAATTCTTATATAAAGACAATTATATTTTGCCTCCAATTTTTACTTTGTGTATAATGATTTCATATTCTAAAGAACTTTTAATAAAATTTAATCCTATTAAAAAAAACTCAATTATATGCACAAGCATTTTATAATCTTTTTAAATTCTTGTCAAAAAAGAATATAGCAGAACAATAAAGTAATAAATTATGTCATTGCAATTAATTAATTTGAAAATATGTAATAATTACAAATTTTCATTTCTTACTATTTTTGCATTAGTATTATTATTGTTTAAAAATATTTTTTTATGATTTGATTTTTTTCATTATATTTATATTAAGATTTTGAAAAGAATAACAAAAGAACATAATTTCTAGGGATAGTTTCAATTTTGCCATATATATAAGATACTCTCCATTTTATAACAATTAGGTATCTGTATTCCAATTTTGGTCTTCTATGGCTTAATTTTTTTTTTCCAATTTTAGTCTTTTTTTGTTAGAACTTTCAAGATTGCAGACATGGCAGTCGTAAAATCTGGTATGGTCGTCGGAAAATATGATGTGACATCCAAATTTTGGCAGCCACGTCAATAATTTTGACCAAAAATGACTGAAATTGGATTAAATTGAAACAAAGAGGAGTAAAATTGAAAAACGGATATTTAGATGTCAAAAAAAAATAAAGTGTGTCAAATATAGGACCAAAATTGAAATTATCTCTAACTTCTAATAGTACCATACTTTAATCAAAATATTAAATATATAGTGTTTTTTTAATATGCTTATAAATATATATTAATATTAGACCCATTTTAGTCTAAAATTTAAAATGTTCAAGATTACAAAAATAATAAAATCAAAACATGTAATATTTTCATGAAGAGTTAAGAATAAACGACGGTTACTTTTTATAATTAAATAAAACAGTAAAATAAATATTGAATTACATTACTATCCTTATAATAAAGAGTTTTCTTTAATTAAGACTCTAAAATGATTAAAATTGACATTATGAAAAATGGACAAAACATCCATACTTATTTAGTGTTATATAGATACATATATAAATATAGATATAAAGTGTATTAACTGCTTAACTTTTGTATTATAAAAATGATAATGATCAGGTATGCATAGGGAAGTGGGAGTTGAGAGTGGTGGGATGGGATGTGGAGTATGGTGTTGAATTTGTTCCAACTGCACAAGGGGCTTATACTACCATAGTTGCGAAAACGAGGAGAATAAAAGGATATGAGGAGGAAGTGATGTGTGGAAGCTTTAAAGTTAATGAAAGTGGAAAGCTTGTTTTCACTATTCGTAATCTCTCTTCTAAGAAGAAGAAGCTACTCTACCGCTTCAAAACTAACCTAATTCCCAATTAATTACTAAAGAATTGTTGAATAAACAAGCATAATCCCTCCATATGTATCTATTTTAGTACTTCAAGGTAACTACATTTTTCTATCTCAACTATATTTTTCATATTGTACGTCTTACAAATTTTGAATCATTATGTTTGAATATTTTCAAATGTTATGAAATGGACAAATTCGGGTGAAAATATCTTCATAAGATCTACTTAGACCATCTCCAACAGTGCACAGGATTTTCCTGTTAATCTTACACAATTTTTATGTAATAACTGCCAATGATCTTCAACAGTTCACATTATTCTCTGCAGCAAAAAAGAATATTCCATAATATTCTTTATTAATTAATTAATTTAACATTTTATTTATTATAAATATTCGTTATTATTGTTAAATAATCTATTTTTCATCTTTATTATTTTCATAAATCTAGTTCACATATATCTCCATCCTTAATAATATTTATAATAATATTCAATATGGATATTTTACAAATATTTTCATAAATCTAGTTTATATATATCCTCATCCTCAATAATATAAATAAATTTGTAGCAATCTTATTATTAATAAATCTTTATCAATTACTTACCTAATATCTATATATAGGTCATAGATCATACATTCATTTGCACTCCTAATTTCTTTTTATACATATTTTGTAATGTCTATATATCGTGGTCAAAGTTACAAGACAATTGAATTCTTTTTTTTTCTTCCCAAATCGGAATGATTATAATAGCACTTAATATAAAAAATGAGGAAAAAATGAATACAAAGTAAAAATAATAAAAAATAACTTAAAAACAAAATAAAATAAGAAAAGAAAAAGAATAAAATAAATAATAAATAATGATAAGAAAAAAATGAATACAAAGTAAGAATATAGAAAAAGAAATTAAAAATAAAATAAAATAAGAAAATAAAATGAACAAAATAAATAAATAAGAAAAAAAAAAGATGGCGCAAGGTTTGACCTGTGGATAGTTGGCGCAAAACCAGCGGTTAATATGAGATGGCGCAGAGAAAAGATTTATTGTTGGAGATGAAAACAGGCGCCATCAAATTGTGATGGCGCACTGTTGGAGATGCTCTTAGTATTTAACGGTAGGTTCGACATAGCGCATCTTAAATCTAACAACCACATCTCATCCCAATAGATTTAGACATGTTACACAGAATGTCTCATACTCTATAAATTTTTACAAAAACTCATATAAAACAATTTCACGGATAGTTTTCGTGAAACGGATAATTACCCATGAATTGAACTCATATCCACAAATTTTCATATGAATTGCTAAGTGTAGGTTATGAGATGACCCGTCTCACGAAAAAAGTTTCCTGAGATGGTCTCACACAGAATCTACTCATAAATGTTTGAGGATGTCTAACTTTTTCAGGATACTTCTATTCTAAGAAAAATAGTATTTTTTAGAAAATGGTCCAAACATATTTGAGTCTCCCCACTTATAAAGGAATAGTTCAATAGTTAGTCTCGTTGATGAAATGAGAAAATTTCAAATGTGGCTCTCTAGGATTTGACTTGGGCCGATTTTAATCCCTATAATCAAAAGTGGCCCCTAAAATAATCAGAGATGACCCTCTCCGTTAGCTGTTGGAAGCGAGTTTTTGGACACGTTGATTGGGTTAACCCAGGTGCATGAGTGTTAGATCCGTGTACCTTACTTATATAAGTTTTTGTCTAAAAAGAAATACTAATTCTATATTTTATACATCGACGATATAAATGATATGCAATGAAATCACACACTAAATATATATCTATTACCTATATAAAAGTATGAATGTTTCTTACAAAATATGTATAGTCTAATGTATCCTTATTACAGATTGTTATTTAAAATTATAATAGTTAGTTAAGATTTTCATATTAAAAATATTCTGCATTTATAATTCTAAACCAAAATTATATAAATTAATTCTATTACAAGCAGGACTCTAATTTAACATAAATTTTATATATATATATATATATATATATTCATATTGCCACAATTCATATAAAAACTTACAATTTTACATTCAATATGAAATAATGTTACAATATATCACTTCATATAAATCAATACCCCAAAATACCACTAAAGATAACTTATTATCTCAAACTACCACAATTTTGACCAAGTCATCATTGGAATGATAGAAACATCATTGTTTTTTCTTACATTGTGTAAGTATAGGGATGTTTTGCAACTCTTTTCTTTTAGTTTTGCATGTATATGTTTCTTTTTGTACATATTTTTTACTTTGCTGAATCAATGCTTCACGAACATTGAGAAATCAATATTTCACGAACAATACACTAATATTAATTCGTGAAACCCTCTATTTCAATTATATATATATACATACATTTTTCTGGGCCACATGAATTATTCAAGTTTGAATTACATGTTGACTAAGTACGTTTTTTGAAACACATTTTGAAGCTGTGAAGAAAAGCTGTTTGGATTCTCTGCAGTGTTGCAGTTTTGTTGTTTCTATACATGCAATCTTGTGACCTGCTGCTTCAGCTTCTTGTAGCAGCTGACTTGCCTATTAATAGGTGGTTCTTACACATTCATTTTCTACCTGGTCACAATATATAAATATATATGCAACATGTTTTAGCTTAAAAATATATCTTTTCAAACTGACAAATATATAGATTCATTTTAGAAAGTCATTATATATATATATATATATATTATGCAGGGAAGCATGGTGATTTGGGAGTTGAGAGTGGTGGGATGGGAAGTGAGATATGGTGTTGAATTTGTTGCAAGTGCAAAAGGGGCTTACACTGTCATAATTCACAAAATGAGAAGAATTGGATGGAATGAAGAGCAAGTTATCTGTGGGAGCTTTAGAACTGGTGAGACTGGAAACCTTATCATTGCTATTCACAATCTCTCCTCTAAGAAGAAGAAGCTGCTTATCGCTTCAAAACTAAGCTCTCCAATTGATTGCTTTTATCTTATTTCTAATTTTGTTTAAACCCAACATATTTCAATACTAATTATTTAAAATCTTTTCTTTTCTTTTGCCAACACTTCTACATTTTGTTACATTGAAAATATTATATTTCTATTTCATTTTGCAATTGCATAAATAATTTGTAGGGTCTACTTGTTATTACCTTTTCATATGCACAATTAAAACACACAATATTTATACAAAAGTAATATGGTAATTCTTGGGAATTGATGGTAGTTTGATGTCCCCAACAACTTCTTTGTGTAAAAAGTGGAAAAAAAAAAAAGACATTAAAAGAACTTTATTATTTTTTATTTTCAAATCATTCCATTTCTCTACCAATGGAGATTAATGTAAATAACAATCTTCGTTTATATCACATTGACATTACAAATATTTGTTTGGCATCTACATGTTTCTCAAATTTCAAATCAGGGCTAAATACACGAACATTTGCACGAATTAAACCATAAACTTCATCATAAAATTAGATAAATCATATGTGTCACATGCAGAATAAACAAGATTTTTATCATATATTCAAAAATATATTTGTTGCAAATAGCTAGGTTACAAAATCTTGCATATAAGCTGTGTTAATTCGATATATATAATAAGGCAAAAACTTATATACCCTTGGGGCACATAGGGGCACAGATCTAGGTGTTATATATGTGTTTTTCAGGTGTTATATATATACTCTACAGTTGTTATGTTTTTTGGTGTTATACATATACTCTATAGGTATCATATTATATAAGAGTATACATGTGATACTTGAAGAGTATACATGATACCTGTAGAATATGTATTTAACAACAATATAATGATTAATTTGGGGGCACCGTGCCCCCGGGGCACACAAGTGTCACTCATATAATAATGAGAGGGTGCAGCCTTGTGGAAAGGGCGGGAAAATTGGCCAAAATACCCCGTATATATACCATATTTACGACCTTGTCCTTTAATTATACAAGTTTTTGAAACTACCCCGTAGGTTACATTTTCTTGCCAAAAATACCTCGTCACCTGCTGTAGGAGGTAACTTGATGACGTGTCTGGTTTTTAAACACGTGGAATATAATTTTTGATATTTCTCTAGAGACACATCAGACGGGGGTGTCCAAGTAGTCATCCCACTCACACAACGGGGTAGAAGAACACTTAGAAAAAAAAAACGGGTGGAGGAGAAAATCCCCAATTCGTATCAAATGAAACCCTAATCGCAATCCTCACTAAAAATCCCTCAAGATCTTACGATTTCAGTATGAGATTTAGAGACAAAGCTAGGAATGACGATCCTCCCCCCGATTATGGTAGATATTTCGTGTTTTAGAGTTTAGGGTTACTTCAAAATTCGTACATTTTGTTTATTGTGTTTGTTGTGTGCTCTGTTTAAATGATTGAAGCTTTTGAGTATGCATTTTGTTTACATTTCTATGTTTGCTATCTCGATTTGTGTGGAATGTTATCCATTTGTTTATTGCCTTTTACTGGAAATCACAAATGCACTTTGTGGGGTATATATGTCTACTTTGTTGCTTTTTTGTTTTGGTTTGGAGTTAGTGCTTGGATATTTAATATTGTAATATTGTTGGATATATATTGAATGTTGGTTGGTGTGTGGGTGATGACATGGACTGTTGTTTGTTTTTTAACATTGAAAAAAAAAAGATTATTTTGATAATAAGACATGTGGGGACCTATATGTTGCTTTTTCATTATTTAATGTTTAGACATTTTAGAATTTAATACAATTTCCTGTCAATTACAGGGTCAAACAGTATGATATATACTTTATGTCTGAAATTTGGGGGACAATTGTGTAGTGATATTGGTGAGTATGTAGGGGGGGATCTGTTTAAATTTGACTATGTTGAGGAGAATACTCTCACCCTAAAAGGTTTGAAGGAGCATTCTTCTTACATAAGTAGTACATACTCTATTACATTGTTTGGCAAAAAAGAAGGGTCTGGTGAGTTCTTTCAATTCAAGAATGATGATGACTTTAAGAACAGTTGTGATGATGGGGGTAAGGAGATAGAAGTAACATTGTAAATGAGGTTTTGAGAAGGGAAAATGATAGAGAAGTAAATAGGAAGGGTAAAAAGAAATTGGTGAGTGAAGATGAAAACTGTGAAGAGAATGATCGATGATGATGACCTTTATTCTATGTCTAAGGAAAATAGTGATGATGACTTATTATATAGGAAATACATAGATAAATATGTTGAGGGATTAGGGTCTGAAGAGAGGGTTGAAGAGTTAGGGTTAGATGATGAGAACATACTAGGTAGTGATGATGATTTCAGTAGTGCTAAGTCTTTTGATGATGATGGGAAGAGGATTGAAGGTAGGTAATCTGTATTTAGGGAAAGCCAAAAATATAAACCCACCTTTCTTCTTGGAATGGTTTTCAGCACCCACTAATAGAAAACAATCAAATTCCAACAGAAATTCCAACAAAAATAATAACCGTTGGAATTTCCAACAGAATTTCTAACGGAATTCAACGTTGTTGGAAATTCCGTTGGAATTTTTATAATTTCCAATACAATTTCCAACGGAATTTCCAACGAAATTCAACGTCGTTGGAAATTCCGTTGGAATAATGTTGGAATTTTTTTTGTGATTGTATATTCTAACAGAAAAGTACCGTTGGAATGTTCCATTGGAATCATTTTTCCGTTGGAATTTCCGTCAGAATTTAAATTCCAACGCCCCTTTTTCCGACGGTCTACTTCCGTTGGAATGAAGAATTCCAATAGAATTTTACAAAATTCCAACGGTATTTCACAAAATTCCAACGGAATTATTCCGTTGGAATTTGAGTGATTTCTAGTAGTGACCAGAAAAAGACTTTAGAAAGGCTGTTGAGTCTCATGCCATAATGGAAGATGGAAATGTTAGTTTTCCTAGAAGTGATGGACATACGATTTATGCAGTTTATGAAGATGATACCCATTAAATCTGATGACACACTGTAACGCCCCGTTTTAAAATCATGTTTTGACGCTACTTACATTAGAAATAGTCCCTTTAAAAAAATAAAGATAAATAAATTCAGGAATAACTGTGAAATATTATTCCATAAAATATTGTTAATACGAACTTTGGAAAGATGCAGCGGAAAAGACTTTCTTGAAATATCTTTTCTTATAAACACATTTTTAATACATTGAAAATAACGATAAAATAAACATTTACATAAATAAACATGTTTGGAATTTATAAAAATAAAACTCTTTATTAAAATCTTCTACGACCTTGATAATATCGGCTATCGGCATTCACTGCTCGCACGCCACGTCCTGGTTACTTTAAGCTGAAAACATTTTTACACATAGGGGTGAGTGCCAGAAAACACTCAGTGGGGTTCATTTGTACGGTGGAGGGGATACATATTGTACACGTAGCCATATCATGAAAACAAATCACATTGTGGACTCCCGAGTAGTCCCTTGCAAACCATTGAATAGGTTTCCGAAGAAAAGCCTATCGGAGCCCCAAGCCAACTCCATTGATCAATGGGTTTTTACACCCCTATTGTTGGGTTTCCGAAGAATACCCCTGTTGTTGGGTTTCCGAAGAATACCCCTATAGAAGGGTTTCCGAAGAATACCCTACTTGGCGTAGCATGCGCATGCGCAGTTAAGTGTTTCACATAATGTTTCTCACATAACACATAGTACATGTTATTCACGTTCACGTAAATTCATATAATTCACAACAATACAAATAAACAAGTAAATCCTTTGTCATGCATTGGTTTCTAAAGAAACCCCTCTGGTACGGGTATTATCCCAACTTTTGGTCATATGAAATCAATTGCCTTTGTATTCCTTGAAATCGTTAACCTTTCGAAAACATATAATTTACTCAAAAATCAATCATATAATAAAGACGATCCACTGAAAAACAACATCACATAATTACAAAATTCAAGTCACATAATACTCACAAATTCACATAATAAATTGTATAATTAAGATCATAGTAAGATTTTACCCCACCTTCAGAAGTAAAGCTTCGGCTTATTTTTCCTTAGTCATGTACCTCTTCCTTAGTCCCGTCCCTTGTTCATATTTCCTTTAAGATATGAGCCGACTTAGTATCGAGTTCACTTGTACATAAAAAAAATAAATGTTAAATTATTCTTTTGAATTATCGATTGACTTACTTTTCAAAGAGTAGGATTTAAGTGGAAGACTCAAAACATTTCGAGTTCGATGCACAATTTCTATAAGTTCCTTGTAAGCCTTAAGGGCAAAATTGTTACACTGTATTCATTGTGGATCCTTTTGCTATTCTGTTCAAATCAGAGATTGAGATTGAAGTTTTTTAAAACTGTAAGGCTCGTATTGTAATAATCAGAAATGTTTGTGGCCAAACTATAATTTATGCAAGCTCTGGGGTCAAAATGCAGGTAAAGAATTCAGGGTTAAATTATAATTAATAATAAGCATATGAAATTTTAGGAAAGGACATGTGCTTACCCAAATTACAGCAAGACCCCTCTCCAGTCTCATCCTTCCCCAACCCAACCCCGTCTTCTCTACCCCTCATTCCCAGCCATAACTCTGCCATCGCGGGTGACAAAGCATGTCGGCGACGCCCGACAGCCCCTCTACAACCACACCCGACTAACACCCCAAAACTCAACAAGTATACTCACTCCACATGGGACGCACACACACGGCACCACCACACCCATACCATCACACAACACTACAAAATCAACCACTGCGCCGCCGCGGGAAGCGGCGGCCCGAACAAATACTGCCGGCGTGACCACCGTGCCGGCTACACCAACAAAGACGGAAGGGTGATAGGGGAAAGAGAGAGAGAGCAGGGGAAGGGCAGAGGCGGCGGCGGCCACTGCCTCGCGCACCGTCGCCTGCCACGGCTGCGACTCCTCTTGCCGGCACGAACCCAACCCCCATTCAAGACCACCCCTCAACACTGCAACACACCTCCAAATCCAGACCCACTACCATCAACACCACTTCAGGGCCGCCGCTCGGCGGCGCTCATACCCATCCAAAATAGCGCTGCCACCCACGGCGGTGCAACCAAAACCCGCGCACTCAGAGCAGCTGCGGCAGCGGAAGGAAACGGGAAAAGGAAGGTAGAGAGGGAGAAGGAGAGAGGGAGGGGCGACGGAGGCTCTCCGGCGGAGGCGGCCGCGGTGGAAACCGAGAAAAGGGAGGAAGAAGTGATAAGTGTTTCCTCTTTTCTTTTCCATTGCCGAAAGAGAAGAAAACATGAGAGAGAGAAGAGGTAAGGGAGAGATGAGATTAAGAGAGAGAGTCCCCCTTTTCTTTCCTTTCTATCATGTGCGAGAGAAAGATAGATGTGAGGGATGATGGAGAGAGGAGAGAGGAGAGAGATAAGAGAGAAGGGTGACGTGTCACCCAAAGAAAGGGTGAGGTGGCATCCACTCACACCTTTTCACCCTTGGATCGAGTTTTGGATTATGAATTGAGTCGAGAATTGTATTTTGTGTACGGGTTATAGATAATTAGATCTCGCATAAAAATTATCAATCGAGACCAACCCCATTAATTAAATAAATTGGATTTATCAAACTATTTAATAGTATATATATAATTTACGAATTTAATCGATATCTTGGATCATTATTAACGATTTATTTTATCTCTTTCATCAATTTAAAATAGTCGTAATTAATAATAAATTTTAGATTATCATGTATTGAAACATTTTGTACGTAACCCCATTGTCAAAAATTGATTTTCCGTCTCAAATCAAAATTACCATAAGATGAATCGAAAATTAATTTCTTAACTTAAATTATTATATTTCTTATGAATTCTAATTATAGATTAATTTTATTTGGGGTGTTACACACACTACCAAATTTCTTATTTTGATGGGACTCAGTTTAGGGTGACTTGGGTAATATGATGTGTGGGTGTAGGAAGTGAGATCTCACTGGAATTCCATGCAAGCATGCCCTTTGTGCTATCCATTGTCAAAAGTTGTGTGTGGAGGATTTTGTTCATGAATGCTACAAGGTAGAGACTTATAGGAGGGTTTATGAGCCAACTATAATGCCTATCAATGACAGAGATGAATGGTTGCCCTCAAGTTCTATTCCCCCATGCCCCCAAAAAGGATACACACAACTGGTAGGCCACCAAAAGCCAGAAGAAGAGAAACAACAAAAGAGGGGAAGCAAAAGACCAAGAGGAAGAGGAGAGGAAGACCAACAAACAAGGATCAATATAATTTGAAGAGGAAGCAAGAGACTGTGCATGAGATGTAGTAAGTGTTTCCAGCTGGGCCATAACAAAAGGGGATGTGAGGTAAGTTTTTGTTTTAATAGCATTTACTAATAGTATGCTAATAACTTTCTAATTCCATTGAGTGTAACATCAAACTCCACCATCTTTTGCAAAAGTAAGGGGTGAAGAGCCAAATAATACACCAAAGAATTAACTAGTGAATGAAGCAGTTTATGAGCAATTAGAAGACCAAGATGCTGAGCATCATTAAGAGTAATGTGAGACTCAAGAGTTCCAGCAAGTCCTCACTGAGTGTGGCCTTGCTGATCTTCTCAGCTCTGAAAACCTAGAAGCCATCTTCAGTGAGAGTAATGAAGCAGTGAATGAAACAGTGGATGACATTGAGCACTTGGATAAGGATGATCAAGTAATGCAGGAAGCTGTGAATGTGAATGAGGTAATGAAGTGAATGTTTATTGCTATATGTTGTGAATGTTGTGAATTGACTATCATTACTTGATTTTTGTCCCTATCTTTGTGTATGTTGTGAATGAGGTATAAATGTTTGTGTATGCTGATGAAATCTAATTTTGATAGACTGAGATTATGGAAACCAACCCTGGTGAATTGCTCTAAAGCCAATTAACTCAACTGGGGGGGGATGAAGCTGCTCACCCCAAAAACTTGGTAAATAAGCTGACAGATTTGATTTCTTTTGATTTCTATTGCTTTCATGTTATCTCATGTGATTTTTATTGCTTGTTAGAATCAAATAGCTACAACTGAAAGGACTGTTAACTTACAACCAAGAAGAAAGACAAAGGTAAAACTCAATCTTTTAATTACTCATGCACAATTTCTAACTTTGAGAGTATTTTCTTTTATTTTTAATGTGTGGAATGTTTGTGTTCTGTTGGAATAGTGTGAAATGAGTCTAGCATTTACTAATTCAGGGGTAAATATAAGGGCACCAGCTCCTTTCATTGGTGATCAGTTCATGCCAACACCTCCTCCAATTCAAATGGAACATAATGCTCACATTCTGAAGAAACAAGGGAAGAAGTATGTGATACTTTCAAACTTGGGGGTAGTGCTGGATCAAGCAAGGAAAAAGGATACAGAGAAGGGGAAGGGGAAAGAGTAGCTTAAATAAGTTTAGATCTTTGAACTAAGTAGTGCTTTTGTGTTGTTGTTGTGTTGGATATAAAGGACACCGGTTTAGATGCTTTTGTGTTCATGTTTTGGAATAGATGCTTTCAATGTTTTGGTTTATTGGTTTAGCCACAACTCCAGTATGGTTAAACAAGTTTAGATGCACTAAGTTTTATGATTTTGGATATTATTTCGATTAGTACTAGGGCTCAATTCTTGTATTTTTGTTGGACTTATTTCAAGTTTGTTATACTTGTACTTTTTTTTAATTCAACTAAATTCATTGTAGTGTTGGTATACTATATGACAGATTGCAATCATACCACAAATTAAACAATTCTGATAATGAACACTAATTCACTATAAACATTGTAATTAAATGATAAAACACCTTCAATTATAATTTAAATGTATTACATTCATACTAAACAAGCTAAGCCCACAAACAAACCAAGCTAATTAACAATACAAACCAACCATTAAATTAACTCCCAAAACATAAATTAACTACAATAATCAACCATTAGTAATTAACTCCAATAACTCTCACCCTCAACTCTCATGATAACTAAACTAGGCCAAAAAACATCTATGACAACACAAGAATCATCTTCAGTCTTCTCATCTTTACTTTAACTTTTTGAAAAACATTAACCCTCTCAAGCAACAAACTGTTATCTTTACATAATTGAATCAACAATCTCGTAGCTCTAGCATTCATTGGAGGGTCAATCCATGTAAAGTAATTGCATCCATCACTCTGCAACTCAGTGAATCCAATGGCTAAAAAAATCGAACAATCAGTGAAAATTCAATGGTATATAAGAAAATTTGAAGGAGAATGAAATTGGGAGGATTGAGAAACCAAGTCATATAAAAAATAAAAATAATCAGTGAGAAGCATACATCTCAATTACGGCATCCACGAAACCTTCTTCCCGGATTATGTGAAGTCCATGAGCATCGTAGTTGTGCTCTCAACCCACAGTAGCAGAACTCCCCCTCATTTGTGGAATCGGACATACTCAATCTCCATGTGACCGGTTCATTACCTCCTACGGTAGGTGACGAGGTATTTTTGGCAAGAAATTGTAACCTACGGAGTAGTTTTAAAAACTGGTATAATTAAAGGATAAGGTCGTAAATATGATATATATGGGGTATTTTAGCCAAATTTCCCTGCAAAGGGCTGCTTTTTAGGAGCTGGTTTTGATTTGCTATTCATATTAGTTGTTTTATTTGATGCCACACAGAAACACAAACTTTGTCCATTTATATAATTTGGGATTATATTATTAGGACTTTAGGATGTATGGGTGAGCACATGAGTTTTGAGTAAGTCGAGGATAAGAAAATCTTCATAATTGCTCCAAAGTTTGGAGATTCTCAAAGAATTCTAATAAGGATTCTCTGGATTTGATCCGTTAATCGGTTCAGTTTTTTCGGAGGTTCTGGTATAATAGAGCAGATCTATTGGATTTAATTCGGAGATCACAACTGTACAATTTAAAGTGAAAATTCATTCAAACAAAATGTAATAAATATCGTGCCATATTATTTAATTTAAATCTTAAAATAAGTTACGAATTAAGAAAATAAACTTGAAAAATTACTAAAGTAGTCTTCTCTTTTGGAAAATAATAAACTACATTCAAATTTTATTCTTAAAATCTTCTTATAAGTGGACATTAGAAACTTCATCTTTGAAAAGTGAAATAAATATAGATTTTATAGTAAAATTTGAAGGGATATGTAAACTTGAATTAAATATATTTATAATACATTGCTTTATATAATTTATAAACTAATTATTTGATTAATATTTATTGTAATTATTACATTTTTGTTCCCAAAATTATCAATATATAAATATTCTTCTTTATTAATATTTAATTTCTTCTATGAAGTCTTCAAATTATAATAGTATTAAATAATAAAATAATTCATCCATATTTGTAACTAATCTAATATAACAACACAGATAAATGAATCAAATGATACGTATATATGAATTTGTATATGATTAGTTTTTAAAATCGGTTCTATTCTATTCAAATTCGGTTCGATTTTACACAAAAAAAAAAAGAAAAAAAAAGAATCGGAGCAATTAGGTTTGGATAAAGTCAAATAATTAATGATTCTTTATCGGTTTGGAGTTTTTCCATCCGAATTACTCCATGGTTCGGTTATCTTCGAGATCCTTGCTCACCCCTATTAGGAGGGAATTTACACTTCATTTATTTTTTTTATTTATAATACATAATCAAAATAGAAAACTTATAACAGAAACTTAAACAAACTAATATTTACACACAAAAAAAAAAAAAATTCCCCAATCAGATCAACCCTAAACTATGATAAACTTATAAAAAAACTTCAACTCACTCGAGCACTTGCTCTCGTTTCGTTGTTTCCTTGCCACTCTTAGCACCCAAGGATTAGGAGGGAGGCTGAGCGATGCCCTTGTTGTTAGGAGCTCATCCTTCGAATTTAATCCATGGTTCGGGCTATCTATTTCCAGCTCTTAGAAACAGGAGCTACATTAGCTCATAGTTGTTTTAGCTACAAGCAAGGTGCTCCTTACTCTATTACTTTAGGGAATAATCAGAGCAAGAACTCTAGGCTCATAGAAGGTACCATCCTTACTATATTACTTCATTAATGCTCGGACGGGGAGCAACGTCGCTACAGGAGCTACAAGGCTCATAGCTACACAATTTTTTTTTGATGTGTTGCGACCTATTTTCTCAAATATGATTTGATATATAAAAAAAATAGGAAAATGAAAAAAATGGAAAAGAGTGTTTACTACGTGAGCTTGCAATGATAATTCGATTGTTGTTAATTTTATTTTTAGGAATTCGTTTGTGTTGAATGAGGTGTAACGAGCATTGCCTTCTGTAATTGGTTAAAAATTGCTAAATGTCTTCTTTGGAAATTGCAATTAGGAAGGATAACATTGGTTTGAGAAATCTATGACTGTGAGTTGATTTGCTTACTTGTGTCTTGAGATATGCTTTTAATTCCTTGATGTAAGTAGTCTAAATTGAAATTTGTGAAAGTTTGATCGCTTTTGATGAACCCCTTAGGTTGGAAAAAAAATGATGGGTATGGAGATAAGAGTTGAGTTGAAAAAAAATTGAGATTGAGAAAGATGATGGGGTGGAATCAACTTCCTACTATTAGGGGTCCACGTATGAAAGTCAAAATGTGAAAAAAAAATCGCAATAAAACAGACTAACCTAAGAGTGGTGTGGAGCTGGCAACGTCCAAAAAGAGAAAACAAGAAAAAGAAGACGAGAAGTCATCATCGTCTATAAAGAAAAAAGTGAAAATGAAAAGTGCAAAAAAGAAAAAAAAGAACATTGGAATAAAAGGGGTGACTCATTATATTTGAAATCTTAATGAATCTTGATTTAGATGAAGGAAATCGTAAAAGGAGTTGGAGTGTGTTGATTGATGTTAGTGGTGGAGTGTGGCCGTGCTGTCGAGGCACGCCAAATTAAATGAACCTTTTTACCTTCACTAATTTGTAGAAATGGCAAATAAGGGTCGATCCCACAGGGAACGGGAAAATCAATTAAGCCCAATGGTGTTAACAAGATAAAAGGGGGATGGTTGATAATTATGCAGACGAACCAAGAAATTAACAAGCTAGGTAATCAAGTAATAAGAAAACAATTAAACAAAGGATAATCAAACAATAAACGAGCACTAGTTCTCAGTTCAGTTTCACCTTCTATTCTTGATCTTATGGACCAATTAGTAACACTTCTCTCAATCTATCTCTCAACCCTCGCCCCTAGATTAGCAATAAGCTCTGCCAACCCGAATCGTCCCTTACGTTTAGTCTATTAAAACAAGCTCTTCAACAGACCCTATTCAATCAGACAACCCAGTAGGTACGACCTCCAGATTTAATGTGACGAACGCATTGATCCCTAAGACGATAGGACAAGCTAGACCCCAAATTCATAAGCTCTATTCAGGTAATCTAGAAATGTGTTGCCCCTAACGATTCCAACGTTTCTTGCTACTGAGAATATAAATTCGCAACAATTACGGATTACGGTTTATATTCTAGCAATAGATATTACAATAATCCGATCTAACGGACCTTGTTAAATCATATCATGCAATATCAATAAACAATTAATCAAGCAACACAAATCAATCAAGAGATAGAAATAAAGAAAATGTTACTAATCATCCAAAGTAAATCAAGAATTTCAGATCAACATCCCTTCGAACTAGCGTAAGAAAATTAGCCAAACATCTTAGGATTCACAAACATGTTTCTCTCCATGGAATTTTGTATGAAAAACTAAGAAATTGTTTCTGGAAAATTGTTTTTCTCTCCCTGAACCTCTCTGCCGCTTTCCTTTTTCTGCTTGCCCTAATCATTAGCAGCTTCTGGGCTAATTCTTCTCAGCAACTGGGTTGGGCTTTCGTTGGGCTCAATTCTCACACATTGGATCACCCAATGTGGAAATATTGTACCCAATGTCTGCCTTCTTGCAACTCCGGTATTCATTCCTTGTTTCCATTTTTGCTTTTAAATTGCTGCATAAATCAAGAGAATTGAAGATTGGGGTTCTTTGACAGAATAATCAAAATGTGTGGAAAAATAACATGTGCCAACACACAAAATGTAATTAGAACCATAGAATAATGAGTCCAATAATTCATATTTTTCTACACATCAGAGTGGATTGATGAATTGTCCATAAAAAATTTGATTTGTGATGTCCTACCTAAATTTGTGATTTCTATAGCAAGTTGTATTCAGTCCAACATGCTTTTGCTTGCGTATATTTTGTTTGACATTTTTTTGGATTCCCATGAGAGTGTTAAGGATCTAAGCAAGCAATACTCTTTGTTATTTCGATCTCCGGTGTAGTGTGTGTGTGTTGTTACTTGAGGACAAACAATGGTTTAAGTGTGGGGATTTTATTGTAGTTTAATTTTAAATTTTATCATCTTTTACGTGATTGAATGCACCATTTTCATATCTATATGCATTTTTTGTATCAAAATACTTCATATATCATTTTCGATATAAATTCAGGAATTTTAGAGTATATTTTAACAAATAGATGTGTTCGTGGGCCGAGAAATAAAAGTCAAAACAAAGTGGGACAGTTTGGCCTAAAAGGCCCATCAAAATGGATGTCCAATGTCATCCCAGTCTTCCACTGTGGCCAATCCTATAGCCATCGACATTTTAGGTTAGAATTTGAGCTTGAAGAAGGTTAATCTCATCTCCAAAGTGCTTAAAAGAATATGCACATACACATAATAAAAGAGGATTACTTTTCTTATTTCCAAGCCACTCTAGAGAGAATTATTTTATAGATTAGTTTTCTTTTCTTATGAATTGTTTTATAACTTTTGTGGATTCGATTTCAAGGATGCTAGGATAATTCTTCAATTCCGGTTAGCAGGGATGTTTGAACCTATATATATTTTTATGTTTCAATTAATCCCGTTTCCCCTTCTCGATGTTTGATTGGAATTGATTAATTGATTATGACGCTATTTGTGTTGAATAATTTCGATTATTGATGCTTGATTTAGATTGATCACCTAGGTTGAGTTTTCGATAATTGATTGCTAAAATCTTAAATCATGAATCCTAATTGTTGTGATTTAATTTTCATTGGTAGTAAACTAGATGTCGTGCATCTGTAAGGTAGCATAATTCTAGATTATCAAATCTAGTTTGTGTATTTGGAGTCTATATAGTTCATCTCATCGTCTTGGTGATTAATGCATTTAATGAATTAAATCTAGAGAGTTACTCTAAGTTGTTCAATTAAATAGAGTCAATTAGTGATCTTATCATAATTTAACTAGACTTAAGAGACGATTCGATTTAATAGAGCTTGTTATTAGATTAAAGGTGATAATTACATGATAATCTGATAAAAGGGAGTTACATTGATTGAAACATAATTGGTATTGGAGGACAACTGAACTGTTAACTGGAATGCTTTCATCTATTGATTTCTTGCTTAAATTGCTTTCTAGATTATTAGTTAATTTAAGTGTTGTCATTGATCTCAACCTCCCCATCTTTTCTACTATATAACAATTAAGTGTTAGTCGATCCGTGAGTGAGATTATACTATATAACAAAACTTCCATATATTATATAACAAAACTTACTCCATACATTATTACATTACATATATAAGTGAAATTTGTGTAATTGAATGGTGATATAAAAAAACACACACACATGCACGCTCTCATTCATATATTTGGTCCAAGTACTTTGTTTTTTCCTAAAGCAAATTGAATTGTTTTGCTTTCATTTTTAAGTACTAAGTTCATGTGACTCAATTCCATTTGTATTGGATGTCGATAATCTCACTTGTGAACATTGTCCCATCCCGGCCATTGCTATTTATATTGAACTATATTTCATATTCCTAGTGACTTTAGTCATAAAATTTTATCATAAGTGAAATATCTAGGATCCATTTTTTTACAAGTGAAAAATAAATCAACATTACCCCAAGAAATTTGAAATTACATAAATCTAATTCAAAGAAAATAGTACAGAAATCAGTACATACTAACAAAAAAATCTCAAACACTATGCACTATCATGTGACAAAAAATAGAATAAATCCTTCAATTCACATTTCATCCGAAGTTCTTCGTCTATTCCAATTTAAAGAAAGAAAAGCAAAAAAAATGGGGGCAATTCTATGCACACCCTAAGCAATACTAAACACACCCCATCTATACACACATTTTTTATTATTATTTTAATTTTTATGTGTATAGATGGAGTGTAATTAGTATTATTTGGGGTGTGTATAGAATTGGAAAAAAATGGAGGAAAGGAAATAGAAGAAAAGGGAAGGGGTTGATGGGCCCCAAAAATGCATAGAAACAGTGAAAAAGAGCAGAAAGTACGAGCAAAAAAAGAGCTTTTTGACTTGTTCCAGAGAGACAGTGTGGTGTTATTCATTATCATTCATCATTGACACCCCCCACCCCACCCCCCAACCTAGCTAATGACAGTTCTTTGCACAAAAAAAAAAAAAAAAAGTAAAAGTAAAAGGAAATAAAAAAGGAAAAGCTAATGACAGATCAGTAACACAGTTACACACACTCCACCACCACCCCACATCTGCTAAACCGCTGCCCCACTCCCCAATTATCAAATTTCAGTCCTCCAGTTATTCAAATTTACAATTTTACTCACATTTATTGAAAATTTTAGTTTAAGTCCTGCACAAAATGAGGGATGTTTGGCTAAACTTATTGTTAAAATTTATAATCTCTTGCATTTTATAAGATATTTTTAGAATTTATAAGATATTTAATTTAAATTTAAAATAAGTTGTTTAAGTGTTTGGATAAGTAAGTTGGTGGAGCTAATAAGATATTTAATCATGACATTTGTGTAATTTGAACAATCAAATTTGAAAGTGTTTCGAAAAATATGCTTTTATTATAGAAATAAGTTGAGATTCCCAACTTTTTCGAAAAAAAAAAAGAGTATAAGTTTTTTACATCTTATAAACTCATAAAATAAAATCTTATTTGTAAACTTTTGAGGAGTTTATAAACTTTTAACATCTAACGACTCTTTTAAGGAGCTTATAAGCTTTTAGCCAAACACCGTCTAAATGTTAAATTTTAATCTTCTCCCTTAATAGATTTTAGTCACATATTGAAAGTTGCAATTTTGTAATGCATATATTTAATTTAATCATTTAGATACAGAAATTACTATTTTATTGCTGATTACAATTGAAAATCTTATTATTTGTATGTGGAAAATTACAAATTTAGAACACTATCATTAGATCAGTTACAAATAAAATTAGAAACACTAATGTTTCAATTTAAACAATTTGATGACAAATTAAAAGAGTAGGAAGTGGTGAATTTCGAGTCAAATTACATGATTTTCAGCCTAATCACACATAAAAAAACAAAACAAAAAACTCAAAATCTCATATGATTGGACCTCAAACTTATGATTTCGGGGTTTTTATCCACTCCTAATATTGAGACCTAAAAAATTAGTGTCTTCCTTAATTTATAGTCTAAAACATAATGTCCTAAATTTGTATTTTATCTTAATTAGGACCCACTAATTAACACAGTCCCGTAATTGAAGGACCAACTTTGCAAAAAAATTCCATTATATAAACACCATAGCGGTTGCATTGCACCTTCACACCCAAAAAAAACACACAGATTCGACAGCAAAGAAAATCGAGAAAAAAAAATGGCTGAAAAACAAGGTGAACAGCAAACAAGAGAATCAGTGGGAGGTGAAGATCAGTTGGTGGTTGTTAGCGATGTTCCAGAGGCTGAAGAAACCCCCACCATTGATGAAAAGGCCTCATCATTTTCAGTCCCAGAAGCTGAGTTGCTCAGTCCCAAAGCTGAAGAAAAGCCCTCTCCGCCGCCGCCGGAGAAAGAAGCCACCGCCGGAGTTTCCCATCTCCCCGAGAATGAGAAGAAAGCCCTGCAAGAACTGAAGCGCCTCGTCCAGGAAGCTCTCAGCCACCACGACTTCGCCATTGATGAAACTCCTCCACCAACACACGAAGAGAAGCCTGCACAGAGTGTGCTTGAAGACGACGGCGCAAAGACGCTGGAAGCCATTGAAGAAACCATAGTTGCTTGCACCAAACCCTCGCAAGAAGATGGGAGCCAGGAAGTGTTCATCTGGGGTGTTAAGCTGCTTGAAGACGAGAGAAGTGATGTGATTCTCTTGAAGTTCTTGCAAGCCAGAGATTTCAAGGTGAAAGATGCTTTCACCATGATCAAGAACACCATTAAGTGGAGGAAGGAATTTGGGATCGATCAGCTTGTTGAGGAAGATGTGGGGCTTGGAGAGCTGGATAGAGTGGTGTTCATGCATGGATGTAGCAAAGAAGGCCATCCAGTTTGCTACAATGTGTATGGGGAGTTTCAGAACAAAGAGCTTTATGAGAAGGTGTTTTCTGATGAGGAAAAAAGGCAGAGATTCTTGAGATGGAGGGTTCAGTTTCTTGAGAAAAGCATCAGGAAATTGGATTTCAGCTATGGTGGAATCTCCACCATTGTTCATGTTAATGATCTCAAGAATTCTCCAGGCCCTAATAGATGGGAGCTGAGGCAGGCAACCAATCAGGCCCTTCAATTGCTTCAAGATAATTATCCTGAATTTGTTGCCAAACAGGTAATTTATTTCTGTTTATGGAATCAATCTTTGAATTTCTTTTTTCTTGATTTTTGTCCTTTTAATTTTGTTGGTTAGGTATTTATAAATGTTCCATGGTGGTATCTGGCTTTGAGCAAAATGATTTGCCCTTTTCTAACACAGAGAACCAAGAGCAAGTTTGTTGTTTCCAAATCTGCAGAGACCCTTTTCAAGTTAGTATTAAAATCTTGAATTTTAAGGAAAACAAATGTGATGATTTCCTATTAAAATGTACATTGGTTTGAACTTGTGGAAATAGGTATATATGTGCAGAGGAAATTCCAACACAATATGGTGGATTAAGTAAGGATGGAGAATTTGGAGCAGGTGACAGTATTACTGAAACAATTGTGAAGCCTTCAGCCAAACACATTGTGGAATTTCCAGTCTCTCAGGTGAGATCACTTCTTTTAAATTCATATTATACAATCAAGTTTGACTAATTATGTTTTTCTGAAACACATTTTGAAGTAGTGAAGAAAAGCTGTTGTTTGGATTCTGTGCAGTACTATTGCAGTTTTGTTGTTTCTATATAAAAATGTACAATATTCTTGTGACCTGCTTCAGTTTGACTTGCCTATTAATAGCTTCTTCTTACACATTAATTCTTTTTAGCTTAAAAATATATATCTTTTCAAACTGACAAATATATATAGATTCATTATAGAAGTGATTATGTATATGCAGGGAAGCATAGTGAGCTGGGAGTTGAGAGTGGTGGGATGGGAAGTGAGATATGGTGTTGAATTTGTTCCAACTGCACAAGAGGCTTACACTGTGATTATTCAGAAAATGAGAAGAATTGGATGTAATGAAGAGCAAGTTATGTGTGGGAGCTTTAAAGCAACTGAGACTGGAAACCTTGTCATTGCGATTCACAATCTCTCTTCAAACAAGAAGAAGCTGCTTTACCGCTTCAAAACTAAGCTTTCCAATTGACTGCGCTTTTTTATTTGTGTTTTTGTTTGAACACAAATGTTGAACTACTTATTAATTAAAGGGTTAAATATTAAAATCAAACTATATTTTTTGCGTTTTTACATTTTGCAACTTAAACTTTAATTTTTGATAGATTGCGATCTGAAGTAAATTTTATAAATTGCAACCTCCAACAATTTTCCAACAAAATTGAGGTGTTTTTTGATATTTTCATAATTGTTGGGGTCACTTTAGAAAAAAAAAACAGAATTGAATTATTAGAATCGAAATGTAATAAAATATTTTTTTACCTTATTTGAAGAAATTAATTTAAGAGTAAAAAATCAATTTTATTATACATGAGTTCTAATAATACAATTTTGATTTTTCTAAAATGATCCCAACAATTATGAAAATATCAAAAAACACCCTAATTTTGCTGGAAAAATTGTTCGAGGATGCAATTTGTAAATTTGTGGACTTTAGGTTGCAAAATGTAAAAACCTAAAAAATATAGATTGGTTTAAGTTCTAACCCTTAATTAAATAAATGCACCTTTTTTTTTTCTTTTCTTTGCGTGCGATGCGTCTGTGTTTCCGAGTTCTACATTTTGATACATTGTAAATATTGAATTTCAATTTCATTTTGCAAATGCATAAATAATTTGGTCTGCTTGTTCTTACTTTTTCATATGCACAAATAAAACACACAATATTTATACAAAAGTAATATGGCAATTCTTGTGTATTGATGGTAGTTTCATGTATGTCCCCCAACAACTTCCATCCAATTACCCTTTAATATTAATTTTCACACTTGAAAAAAATGAAAAAAATCATAAATTAGAGACATTGAAAGAACTTTTTTATTTATTATTTTTATTTTCAAATCATTCCATTGTACTACCAATGGGGATTAATGTATATAACAATCTTCGTTTATGTCACATTAACATTACAAATATTTGTTTGGCATCTATATGTTTCTCAAATTTCAAAACGGGACTAAGTACACGAACATTTGCAAGAATTAAACCATACAATTCATCACAAAATTAGAGAAATCATATGTGTCACATGCCGAATAAACAAGATTTTAATCATACATTCAAAAATATATTTGTTGCAAATAGCTAGGTTACAAAATCTTGCATATAAGCTGTGTTAATTCGATATATATATTAATGAGAGGGTGCAGCCTTGTGCAAAGAGCTGCTTTAGGAGCTGCTTTTGATCTGCCATTCATATTGTTTCCTTGTTGATGCAACACAGAAAGTGGTTCATTCCGGCTCCAACTTAATCGGACTAAAATCAACTATATCATCGATAGGTCTGCCATTGATGATGTCGAGAGCTTCAACAAAATCCTGGATCGACCACTGCAGGCTAGAACTCATTAATTGCTCGATACGGGCCGCAAAGCTGATAAACAAGCGTTGCAAGGTGAAGTGGAATGTCTTTATGAGGATATACAATGCCAATAAATTAAGCAACTCGGAAACATTAAAAAATTTCAGATCAGTGTGGCAGCCCAGCTTCATTTTTGAGAGACTAAAAGGATATCAGTTGTGATTAATTTGGAAGTGAAAATGAGTGAAATATGAGAAGAGTTTTTTTTTTTTTTTTCCCCTCCGGGCTAGTTAAGTGGGGTCTGACAATTTCAAATTTTAATTTTTTATGCCAACAATTTAAACTTTAACTTTTTGGGTTTCACAAACTATGGCCATTCATACCATTTGGGACGAGCACGATTCAGAGAAAGTCGAGTATAAGAGAATCTCCAGATTGTTCCAAAGTTTGGAGAATTCTAAAAACATTCTCCGGATTTGCTCAGTTAATCGGTTCGGTTTTTTCGAAGTGTTGGTCTCAAGTAGTAAGAGGTTTTAGGGGGTGAATAAACATCTTCAAATTTTTACTCCAAAAGTGATATAAGTTTCAACACTGAACCGGCAACCTAGCGAGCATGTTGTTTCAGAAGCTTACTGTGAGGCAGTGAGCTGTTAGAGACTTAGAGAGTTTTATGCAGCGGAAATATCATGAAAAAGTATGACTTTAGAAGATGATTTTTTATGTTGTATGATAGATAAATGCTATGATAGATGGATGCGATATGTAGTAAGCAGGTAAACACAATAAGTTATATAGTGGTTCGAGGGTGAACTAATCTCTCTACGTCCACTGTACTCCCTCTCAACAGGAGGAACTTTGTTAGCGAATATTGGTTTACAAATCCTCATTATTACAATCGACAAAACAAAGAGTAGTCAGTTTCCACACAGATTGCAACACTACAGACCAAGACCCACACATGATTGACTTAGGCCACACATAACTCTTACTCTTTTCTACGAGAGTGTAAAACTTTAGCGTCCAGAAAGGTTGCTGGCTTGCTGTTTTAGATTGAGTGACTGAAACTTGAAGTTGCTTGAGAGTTGATTGCTTGTAAGCTCATTGGAGAGTTGTAGTTTCAATAGTCGTTTCAGGTGCATTCATCTTCTATTTATAGATGGAAAATTTTGCTGGTTGATGAAGAGTAGTAGGTTTCCTGTATTTAATGCTTTGATTTTGTGATACAGATTTGTTGATCTTCATAGTACACTTCATTTAACGCGTTGTATTGTAGTGTTGTCCTTGTGTACAGTCTAGCTATCTTCCTTTGATTGACTCCTTTCTTGAATGTTCCTACTGGAAACATAGTGAGCTTCTGAAATTGAGGCGATTCCTTCTTGTACTAGGTTGATGTCACTTCCTTTGGTCGAGTTTGTTCATTAGTGACCTCTTGGGATATGCACAACTTCTTTTGCTTCATGCAGCGACCTCTAATGATTACTAGAATGACCTTGCTAAAGGGTAATTTTTACAAAATAAATTAAGTACAAGGTTGCTCATAGTCCTAACAAGCTCTAATATTTATGTCTCACCAAAACTTATACAATTCCTAACAATTTTCCCCTTTTTAATGATGACAAAACTTTAGAAGGATCAAAGAAATTGAAACATGAGCTAATGAGCAAGAATCACAAAATAAGAAATATGACAAGTTAGCACATTTTCACAAAATCAAGCAAGTATATAAAATCACAAGTAGTGAGCTTTTAAGAATATGAAGGATAACTTCTCATTAATAAAGATGTTTTGATTACAAGACATTTAGGATAAAATAAAGAGTTGGTTTTGTATGAGACCGTCTCAAAGATCTTTTTCGTGAGATGGTCAGCCCATAACCCACACTTAACAATTCATATGAAAATATCTGGATATAAGTTCAATTTATGAGCAATAAGGATTCGTCTCACGGAAACTATCCGTGAAATCGTCTCACGTGAGCTTTTGTGTGGAAAAAAATCTATGAGTTTTAGATAAGCATCAGGGTTTCAACTTTTCCAGGTAGCTTTGGCTGATCACCAATTCTCAATGGACACATGATAGCTTCTGCTCATTATAGACTTGATCTCATCATCCTCTTCATATCTGAGCCAGGAGTGCTCTGAGATTGGGATGAACTCCTTCTTCCATAGCCTCTGTTTCAACTTTATCCGCAAAGGCAATCCTCCTTTCCTAGCAAGCTCTGTGAATCTTTTAAGAGATCGAAGATTGTTTGGATAGTCGAATATGGAGGATTCCTTACACAGCTTCAAGTAATACTTTAAGTATTCAACTTTCTTGAAGTCTTTTATCTCCCTGAAGGTTGGATTTCTGTTAGTTGGCAAAGTGACTTCTGGAGGGGATTGCAGATAGAAAGTTGGATGGTTGAGATTTAGGCTTGCATCAAGAAACTCCATCAAGCTTGGATTCCCACCATGCTGGATTATTGACTGAGTCTGCTCTGGATAAAGTCTGGCTTGAGCATCTTGCTTTCAATAGATGGTCACCTTCAAAGGGTTCGGTCGATGATATAACTTTTTATTATTAGTATCGTTTTCCTTTGTTTTTATATTTAGTTTTGTGGTCTAATTATGAGTTTCTCTTTTTTTTCACTATATTTGGACTTTAAAAATCTTAATTCTAAATGAATTGAAAAGTAACAATTTATTAATAAATCCGTATATATTTCTAACAATATTTGTTTAGTTCATTTGTCTTGATTCTTTTAAAATAGCTATATCTTATTTATATGTATATAAAAAAATTCTACTTCTATCAATTTTTTTCAAAAAAAACTACCAATACCAGTTATCAAAATTCTTCCAAAATTGAAATGGAAGTAATATAATATTCTCTAAAGTAGAAATGCATGCAAAATTGAGTGTGAATCATAGAGAATGAGTTGCACGACTCATGCCTACATATAATTATGTATAGTCCCATCAACAATATATGATGAATTATGAGTCTTGACTATTCTATATGGTACACTAGATCACAACAAATTCTGCACCCCGACCATAATTATTACCACAAATCAAGGCTTTTCCACCTTTACTTCCTTTTTTTTTTCCCTTTCCAAAGTTATTTCATTGAATACTCTATCAATATTCACAGAACGTTTATACATCAGATGTATATGGATCATATACACTCGATGAGACTGGGCCCAAGAACACCCAAATGCAGTTCCATGTGCGGCCCACGTGTTTGGATGAGTGTACACAAAACCACCCAGATTCAGTTAAGTTTGACCACACTATTGTGACACGTTAAAATCAATTAATTCATTCGTAACCTAACTAACTAATAGATAGGGTAAGTTGAAGTCGATCTCATAAAGAGTGATCAACCAATTATACGACTAATGACCAATCCGATTAAAGAAGGATGATGGAGGGGTTTTTCAAGTTAGTCGAGAAGTACTAGTAAATTAACTAGAAAGCAAGTTAAATATTAAAAGAAATCAATAGATGAAAGTATTTCAGTTAAGAGTTCAATTATCTCATAATAATGGTAACACATCTGTCTTAAATTATCATAAAATTATCACCCCTAATTTAACAACAAACTCATTTAAACTGAATTGTCTCCTTAGATTAGTTAAATTACGATAATATCACTTATTAACTACATTTAATTGAATAACTCAGAACAAGCTCTCTAAATTTAATTTATTAAATGCATTAATTATAAAGAAGATATGAAGAATTAGTCTTCAAATACATAAACTCGATTAATTTGGTAATCTAAGATTATACTACCCCAAAGATCACGACCTCTAGTTTACTGAAAATTAAACCACAACAATCAGGATTTATAATTTGAAATTATAAAAATCAATTATAAAATATTCAACTTAGGTGGTCAATCCAAATTAATTATCAATAATCCAAAACATTTCAAAGATAGCACAATCTAGTTAATTCAAACACTAAGAAGAAAGAAACATGATTAATCAAGATATAAAAGACATGAGTTCAAACATCTCTAATAACGGAAAATGAAAACCAAGTATCTTCATAGATGAATTATCAGAAGTTATAAGAGCATCTCCAACAGTGCGCCATCACAATTTGATGGCCGCCTGTTTTCATTTCCAACAGTGATTTTTTTTTCTGCGCCATCTCATCTTAACCGCTGGTTTTGCGCTAACTTTCCACAAGTCAACCCTTGCGCAATCTGATTTTTATTTATTTATTTATTTATTTTATCCATTTTATTTTCTTATTTTATTTTATTTTTAATTTCTTTTTCGGTATTCTTACTTTGTATTCATTTTTTTCTTATCATTATTTATTATTTATTTATTCTTTTTCTTTTCTTATTTTATTTTGTTTTTTAGTTCTTTTTCATTATTTTTACTTTGTATTCATTTTTTTCCTTATTTTTTATATTAAGTGCTAAAATATTATAATAAATAAGATTTAAATAAATATATATATAATTTTTTTACACTTTTAAAATAATAAAGATGAAAAATAGATTATTTAACAATAATAACGAATATTGATAATAAATAAAATGTTAAATAAATTAATTAATAAATAATATTATGGAATATTCTTTTTTGGTGCAGAGAATAATGTAAATTGTTGAAAATCATTGACAGTTATTATATAAAAATTGTGTCAGATTAACAGTAAAATCATGTGCACTATTGGAGATGGTTAAATCGAGATCCATCAAAGGACTAAAGTCAAAAATAAAATAGTTGCTCTCCTATATTCTCTCTCAAACCTCCGCGCGTGTACACACTCTCTCTAACCTAACTTAGTCTCTCTCTTCTCTAACTCTCGATCTTGGGCCCCATGGGCCCAAGTCAGATGCATTAAATAATGGGTGGTTGGCATAATGGGCCTCCCTTTCTTTTTTCTCTCCTCACATTATTTAGGCCCATCATTACTTCATGAGCCTCTCTTTTTTTTTTTTTTCCTTTTTCAGTTTGGCTTCGATCTCCTTGACTCCATCTTAATCTATCATCATTTCTCTTCACTGTAGAATATTTTTAAATTCCTACAATAATCAAGAAATAATGAACAAACTATTTAGAATTCAAAAATAACTAAGAATATTTTACATTCAATTATATAAATGATATAAAAATCCATTTAGACCATTGAGAACGAAATTGACTTATATTTCCAAAATTTAAAATGTTAAGCACAAAATTACGAACCTAAGAAGTGAATTTTAGACTTCATAAGTTATTGGGTAAATGAATAATAAACTCTATTTCATAACAAGAAATATTTTGCTACACTACTTACAACGATAATAAATTTTAATGGTAAAACTCACATTGTTCGTTTCAACTTTCAAGCGTTCTTTATTGCTCCATGAAGCTTTTATCACAACAAATTTAGGGTATGTAGATGTTTTTGTTTCTTTCTTTTTTTTTTTTTTTTTTTTTTTTTTTGTTTTTTGCTGTTTTTTGTTTTTACCTTCGAAGAAAAAGGGTTTAAAGATTTGAAGGAGATGAAATGGTCTGGTAGTGGATATAAGGGAGATAAATTTCATTTGGGGTGTGTTTAGAAATTATTTTTGATAGGCTGTGTTTGAAATGTGTGGTTAATTAATTTTATTTATTATTCTGTAAACCTCCCAGAAGCTAGCTCTATTTTGGCATGTACTTCAAAAGCTCCATCGCAAATGTGTTATAGTTACTGGATTTTAAACATTAATTATAGGAAAAAAAACATATAACCATCTGAACTATAGCCATTTTTACAGTTTCTTGTAAAAAAAAATTTTCGTTGCACCATCCTCATCAAACTTTGCGAGAATTGCACAATCCAGTAAAGTGACCATTTCCGACCATTTTTTCCGGCGTAACCAAAACGTCATCGTTTTACTTAAGGGCAAACATGACAATTTATCTCAGCGTTTGCAAATTCTCTCCTTTCTCCCATGGATGAATTGAAGCCATCTCCTCCCAATTCCTCGCCGTTGACGCCCATCAGATTTCTCCAAAGAGCCACCACCGTCTATGGCGACTGCCCTTCCAGCCTGTATTCATGGCAGACCCAGTTGGATTTCTCACCCTTGGGGGCCCTACCCTTGTAGAACACCAGGGTTTTTTCATTCTGACGAGGGCTTTTCCCCGTAAAATCTCCTTGTCTTTTCCGGTGGCTTTCCAGTAGCTGGCGGCGGTGGCTTTGTTAGTCCTCAGCCCTGTCGGGTATTTCTTGTCCCTCACACAGAAAAAGTACCACTCTTTTTCCCCCAGTTTCGCCCTCCCTCTTGCAACAACAAACAACAACAAGAATCAGAAAATCAGGACAACAAAAATCGAGAGAGAGAGAGAGAGGGGGGGGGGGGGGGGCAGAAGGAGAGGGAGAGAGACTGACATGGCAATTCCCAGGGCTCGATCTTGTTCATGTCCACCTCGCCAATAGCGATAGCAGAGAAGGAGGAATCAAGCACTTTTCTAGAGAGATAATGGGTGATGAGCTCTTCATCAGTGGGGTGAAATCGAAACCCAGGTGGCAATTCCATAAGATCATCCTGTTCGCCATGGAAATCAAGAAAACAAGGGAGAAAACAATGGAGGAAAGGAATTTGAAGAAAAGCAAGAATTTTTTCACCATAATTCCTGTTTTGATTTAGGGTGAAATTGAGTTGAAGATGTGTGTGCAAAAAACAGCGTCGTTTTTGTGTATTATTTGAGATAAATTGTCATTTTTGCCCTTAAGTAAAACGACGCCGTTTCGGTTACACCAGAAAAAATAGCCGGAAAGGGTCACTTTACTGGATTGTGCAATTCTTGCAAAGTTTGATGAGGACGGTGCAACGAAAAAAAGATTTTACAAGAAACTGCAAAAATGACTATAGTTCGGATGGTTATATGTTTTTTTCCCTTAATTATATCACAACTAAATATATACTCGATTGTGTTTTTATTGCCACTTCCTATATATTATTCAACAACCAACATTTATACATGCTAAGTCCACCCATTGCTCAAGAGTTGCTATTACAAATAATTGCTCTTACATGGATAATTTATTATAAAAAAAGTACGTCATATCAAAAAAAGTTTGGAGTTCATAATTCATTGGTATATTGGATATTCAACACGTTATTAATAGTGGGTATATATAGATGTGCCCATTGTGGTTAAGATGGTAGGACCGTGAGATGAAATGTTAATTTTGTTGCACCAAATTCTTGTTTTTTGTAATTGAAATGCAAATTTTTATTTAAAACTATTTCAGTATTATGTATGGGGAATTTTCGTGAAAAAAAAAAAGTAATTTAGTTCAAATATCGTACATGGGTGCAATGGTTGAACTTGTATTGCTTCCCACAATGGTTGCACGTCACTATGTAGTCGACGTTACTACCGGGGGCGGCCTCCATTTTGAAGTGGATGGAGAAAATATCACTTTGAAGTGGTGGAGTTGCACGAGTTGAAGCGGTACGAGGTTGATGAAAACTTTCTTGTGTCGGACGGCTCTCATCCGCTTCATCCTCTTCTTGATCGCCTTCGTTTAAGCGACTTGAATTTGTTCCCCAAATCAACATCTTCATCTAGTGACTCACACCATCGATCAATGATATCATCTTCATAATTTGGTGGAGGTGGCATGGGACTCTTTCCCTTCCCACGAGATGAAGATGAAGAAGCTCCTCTTCGAGACATAATTAAAGAGAAGTAGAAGTAGAAATGTAGTAGAAGACTAGAAGTAGAAAATAAGAACTAGAAATGTAGTTAAAACTTCGATCAAACAAGAATTTGTGATTGCTACTAGAGAGCGATTTAGAGATGCAAGAGAGAGCAAGAGAAGTGGTGTGAAAAATACACATCTTGAACCCCTATTTATAGATTTCGGAAAATAAAAAAAAAAAATTGCCCCCGCTCCGGTTCGAACCGCCGGTTTCAGTTCGAAAGATCTCCATCGTCGATCGCCAACATTCGAAAGATCTCAACCGCTCATTCAAAAAATCCAGAAAAACCGGCGGTTTGAACCGCCGGTTCCGATTCAGCCGGTTCAACGGCTACATCATCTCGGCTGTCGATCTCCAACGGCTATATCTGTTCGAATTTGGGCCGTACACGTGTCGTAGAAAAAAAAAAGCAAAAAAAGGTTGAAAACTGGCTGTTCGAACCGTCGGTTAAACCGTCGGTTTGTAAAAACTGAAATCGAAACCGAACCGCATTCCGGCGGTTCGCGATTCCGGTTCGAAACCGAAACCGGGTCAACGGTTCCCGGAACCGTTGACTGACGGTTCGAACCGCCCCGGTTTCGGTTTTCGAAACCGTTTGAACGTCTTTACTGCAACCTCATGTCATCGGACTTCTAAAATCTATATATATATATATATCTATATATATATAGAAGCAGAATATTCTTCAAAAAATAACTGCAATAAATGTCTCATTTATTAAATAGTTCAATTTTAAGAAATCATTAATAACTTTTATTTTATATTTATTAATAAAAAATAAAAAAATATTAATATTTAAGACATTTAATTTTATGTTTATTGTATAGAAACTCAAAACAAAAAAAAAATCTTTCTATATATTTCTATAATATAATAATAGAGGAAAAGGTTTGAGATATTTACAGAAATATCGTTTTCTTAACAAAAAATGTCACATCAACAATTTTTTATTTTGTATTTTTATTATTTAATCCATCTAATTTATAATATAAATATTGTATCAGTTTATTCTTATTTTATTAATATTAATTAAGTTGTTTTTATTGAATAAAATCTTATATACCAACAATGAATATTGTTCAAACAATAATTTCAATAATAAATATTAGACAAAAACTTATATGAGTTGAACACACAAATCTAGATCCATACATCAGGGTTGACCTGGTCAAAACGCCAAAAAAAAAAAAAACACACTTCCTGTTTTAGACATTTTCTTCAATTCCATGGTGATATAGTGAGCTCTAACATTGCCCTTCATTCCCTTATTTCCAGAGAGATTACGAAAGGAAGTAGGTATGGAGATGAGCTGTGGTTCAGGGTTGGAGGGCAAAATCTCCGATTTTCGAAAGTTTGAGTTTGCACTTATTGTGGGTCTGAAATTTGGAAGCACCTGTTTTGACCTAAATGGAAAGCATGACCTCAGTGCAGAGAGTCTTTATTATGAGGAAAGTCCATCACGCTCCAAGAATGACTGTCGAGTCATTGAAGAATTGCTTCATGAGAGGGGATTTCCGGAGCTCATGTGATGACTCAGTGAAAGTTGTCAAGATTTTTTTTCTGTACCTTTTCCTATTTGGAGTAGATTCCCGACACACCTTGGTGGATCGGTGGGTGTGGTCTCTGATCAAGGATAAGAAGGCATAGGAAAAGTTCCCCTGGGGAAAATTTGCCTATTAGAGTTTATGCACAATATAAAGAATGTGCATATATCTCCCTGCATTGAGGCGAACAGTAACAAAAGAAAAGGAATGTGCATATACCTCCCTGCATTGAGGCAAACATGAACAAAAGAAAAGCGTATCATCTACACTGTTGCACCGTTGCTTTACTTGTGAGTTATCATTTAAGAATCATTATTTAATACTTGAGTTATGTTGTTTAGGCAACTTTTGATATTGAATTTTGTCATCTATGAGCGTACGAGGTCATTCCAGCTCTTGGGGCCATTTGTGGGCGGGTTGATGTTCCAGAAGCTCAACCACATTGCCTTCGTTGGAGATTCAACATAGTGAAAACCATTCCAACAGTCGTATTTGAGAATCCACAGGTATGATATTAGCAGCTTTTGTGCAGGACTTTTTAGTGTACGTATGACATTTTGAAATTCTTTCATTTGTAGGCACGTTATTTCCATCGGTTGACTTCAACAGATGAAGAGTTGCAGCAACCTTACATGCACAACATCAATGAATCTATGAATGAAGGAATTCAGTTCATTCCTTGAGAGAACTGCTTCAAGCGTGGAAATATAGTAGCAATTGGTGTCTCTCAATGCCAGCCGGTGAGAGAGAGACCAGAAATTGATCTGGAGGAAGCGTCAAGGCCTAAAAGACAAAGGACAACAGACAAAGACAGATAAGCCCAACCCTCCCCTCTAGTTCAAGAGGCAAACTACACCGAGCCGATCTCTCCAAGATGTCCACAACCACCACATCTTGATAGCCATACTAAGGGGGCCCATGGAAAACGACATTTTTTAGGCTGTCCAGCTTGTTTTGGAGCATCAAGTGGAGTACATTTATGTCCTTAAAAAATGATCCATCAAATAATATGAAAAAATTCAATATAACAAGACTTGGTTTAGGCAAATACGTAGAGTGTAAAGGATAAATAATCTTACCTATAACTTCCCAATCTTCAGGGCATGAAATTGGAGTCACTTGCTCACTCCACATTTGCCTAAATGCATCTGTTTTGAAGTACTCAACAACAAAAGATTTAAATGAAACCTTTGCCTTTTTTGAAAAGAATTTGACAACACGAATGTAATTAACATGTACTCTATTATGTAATGATCGTAGAACATCAAATATTACATTCTTAAAACTAACAAAGAACCCTATTGCAGCTACAACATGCGCACAAGGAATCAAGTCTAATTTAAAACGTCTGCAGGTACATGTTCTATCATCTAGATCAACAATATAGACCTTACGATCACTTTGAACCTTATACTTATGCACATTGAACCCATGAATAGTCATGTCTGAACTGGCAACCGCATTTATGTTCAACCTCTTGGAAGCAACATTAGTTAATATATCGGTGCATGCAAGAGCCATAGTGCGTTGTTCAAAAACCATTTTTCTACAATAGTTCTTGCATATTCCAGTACTGCACAAACCCTTTGCCCACAACAACCTATTATTGAAGCTTTCAGCAGCATTTGAGTTCATAAATCCAAATCATCGGACCATACATTAAGTTCATAAAACTGTTTTAATGCCTTTTCAATACCTTTATATTGGTGAAACACTATTAGAAGATCATTTGGACAACCATATGCAAGACGCATCTGGGTTAGGAACCATTTTCAAGAAGGCTTCAGACTCCACGTCACCAACGCCAATACCCAATGGAAATATTTGATCATTTCCGTCAAGAATGACGACAACAAACAAAATACCCTTATATCTACCTTTCAAATGTGTACCATCAACCACGATTACAGGTCTGCATGATCTACGGAATCCTTCAATGGATGCTCGTAATGCATAAAAGACATACTTAAATGTGTCACTGGAGGTTAAAAGCTCTGCATACTACCGGGGTTCATCACTTTCAATTGATTCAAATATGAAGGAATTCGGTGAAAACTTAATTTCAAATCACCGTATACGAGAGACATGATATGATGTTTACCAGAGAGCGTCACTTTATAAGACACATGCACTCCGTGATCTCTTGTCAAATCAATTCTTTGTGTTTGTGTTAAGCTTTAGTGAGAAGATTTAAACACTTTCCATGATCCATTTCGCACGATTGAAAATTTAGATGAGAGGTGCTATATATATCTTTGTCACTATAATTAAAAAGACTTTTGAAAAATCACGAACAACATCTACAATTATTAACCTTGGAAAAACTTTGGAGATTTGAATTGCAAATGACTTGTTAATGGCTTTTATAAGAAGTGCAGGTAGAAAGATTTTAATTTAAACTTTTGTAATCTCAGTTTTTTTTTTTTCATTTAACGGGACTTCATTCAGGTAATCTACGTATAATATATCTAGAATAGCAGTAGGTGATTATTATCAATTTGTCGTTCAATTGTAAAACTATTAGCAAATAGAAAATAAGGGGAAAAAGGAAATAAAAAGACTTTTGAGTATCTTATTTGTCATTTCATTTTAATTAAAGTAATTTAATAATTTTAAATCAAGCTTCCATATCAAGCCATTAGCATTAGGCTTAATCTACAAGTCATTGTCCTACTTCTATATAAGCAATGCATGAATGGAGATGGAAGTCTCACTAAATGAGGATGAGTTAGCTTATTGAAATAGAGGTTTTAAATATCAGAAGAAAAAGAAAAATAAGGTTTGAAATATCAAAAGAAGAAGAAAATTAGTGATGGAAATAAGAAAAAAAAAATTGAGATGAAAGTCATTTTCTCATATAAGCAATGTATGCATATATAACAACTCACTTAATGAGATGAAATAGGGGCTAGAAATATTAAAAGAAGAAGAAAATGTGAGATGGAAGTTATTGTACTATATATATAATAACTCTTATTTAATGAGGATGAACTAGTATCAAATGGAGGTAAAAAATATCCAAAGAAAAAAAATAGTTATGAAAATAAGAAGAAAAACCAAGATAAAAATCATTAAACTATATAAGCAATGCATATATAACCACTGCACTTAATGAGAATGAGTTAGCTATTGAAGTGCAGGCTGTATAAATAAGAAGGAGTGGCATGAAGATATTTTGCAGCTGATGTGGATGTCATGTCAGCTCTGAGTTAGTTAGTTGGTTGCTTGCTTAGCTTTCAAGCTTTCTCTTGTATATATATACATGTACTCTATCGTTTGCTCTTAGTTTTGGAAGATCTTTTCTTTGCTTTTTCTTCTTTCTCAATGATTTTCAGCATGGTATCCAAAACCATTGCTACTTCTTCATTTTGAGAGCTTTTTACAGGTCTTCAATGGAAAATTTTACTCTTCCTTCGTTTCCTACTCTATCACTTCGTTTAGATCGGCTCAATTTTTGTTATTGACGATCTCAAGTTCTTGCGACAATAACAACACATGGTTTTGATGAGTTTTTGCATGGTGATGAGAGTTGTATTCTGCCTGAATTTGTTGATAATGGAGATGGTGTTCAACGTCGTAGCCTTCAATTTACATATTGGATTCGAAAGGATTAGCTTCTCAAAAGATTAGCTTCTCAAAAGCTGATTGATTAGTTCGATCTCGGAATCCATGCTTGGATTTGTCAGCCAATTCACTCACTCTTTTGAGATTTGTCGCACACTAGAACAATTATTCAGATCTCAATCGAAGGCTCTTGCCTTACACTTTCATTTTCAGTTTCAAACCTTGAAGAAAGTGGATTTGTCAGTTGCTGATTACATAATGCAGATGCAAAATTTAACCGATCAATTATGAGCTGCAGGGCAATCGGTTAGTGATGATGAGCTAGTTCTCTATATTCTTGGTGGTTTGGGAACTGATTTTGAAAGCATGGTTGCGAATCTTACTTCTCGGTGTGATGAATTGACCTTAACAGAGGTTCAGTTTGTTTTTCAAACGCATGAGATGCGTCTCTCTCAGAATCTATCAAATGCGTCTCAATTGGTTGGTGTTTCTCCTACAGCTCACTCATCTGTTTCTTTTTCATCTATTGGTAGCTCTCCTTCTGCTCATTACGGTGCAGCTAGGGGTTCTTTTGATCGTGATAGAGGTGTTTTTTTCACCTCATGGCAGAGCTCGTGGCTGTGGATTTTCTGGTGGTCGTGGTCGTGTTGTTTGTCAGATATGTGGCAAAAATAATCACATCGCTCTCAAATGTTTCAAGCGGTTTGATGTTTCATTCACTGGCCTGGAGCATGTTAATCAGTCTTCTCATATTAATCATTCTCCTCAAGCTAATTTGTTGAATGCTTTTAACACTTTACCTCAGGTTCTTCATTCTGGATCTTCACTTGTTCAATCTTTAGGAAATTTCTCTTTTTCCTCAAATTGGATTCTTGACAGTGGAGCCACACATCATGTCACTTTAGCCTTGGAAAATCTCCATATGCAGTCTCCATATTAGGGTAAGCAAAGGCTTTTTGTTGGTAATGGTTCTTCAGCTTCTATTTCTCATGTTGGTTCATCTTCTATTCCTTCTCTTCTTCCTTCTTCTATGCATCTAAATAATATTCTATGTGTTCCAGATATCACTAAAAATTTGCTTAGCATATCTAAATTCCTTCAAGACAATTATGCCTTTATTGAGTTTCACTCTTCTTGTTGTTATGTCAAGGACTTGCAAACCAATCAAACACTGCTGAGAGGAGCACTTAAAGATGGGCTATATCAGTTAGACCTCTCTCATCTTCCTTTATTATCAAATACTAGTGTTTACAATACACATTCTGCTATATCATCACATGTTGCTTCTAGCAATTCTTCTTGTACTGTTATTAAACCTCAAGGGTTGTGGCATCATAGATTAGGTTATCCTTGTAATAACACTTTAACAACTGTTCTCAGATCAATAAAAGTTCCTTATTCTTCTAATCAAGTGTTTTGTGAAGCATGTAAGCTGGATAAAATTCATCGAATGCACTTTCCTTCTACACTTCACACTACTTCTAAACCTCTTGAATTAGTTCATAGTGATGTTTGGGGTCCAGCTTCATCTCTCACTAAGCAATGATACATATATTATGTTCTATTTGTAGATGATTTCACTAGATACTATTGGATATACCATATGCATACTAAGTCTGATGTTCTTGACCTGTTTAGGAAATTTGTTCCGCTTGTTGAAAGACTTTTTGGCACTAAATTTCTGTCTCTTCAATGTGATAGGTAGGAGTGAGTTCAAAGCTCTCTTTTCTTATCTTCAATCTCTAGGTATTTCATTAAGGTTTTCTTGTCCATATACTCGTCAAATAAACAGGTTAGTTGAGAGAAAACACCAACATGTCACTGAAATAGGCTTTCTCTTTTACGTCATGCTTCAATGCCTTTACAGTTTTGGTGGGATGTTTTTCAAACTGTTGTGTTTCTTATTAATAAGCTTCCTACTCCTGTCCTTCAAGGTCTTTCTCCTTACACATTTATTTATAAAAAGCCTCCTGATTACTCATTTCTCTAATCCTTTGGTTGTGCTTGTTTTCCTTACCTTAGGTCCTATAACCAACACAAATTACAACTTAGGAGTCATAAGTGTCTTTTCATTGGATATAGTTCTATGCACAAGGGCTATAAGTGTCACGCCCACTATTCTTACATAATAATATTTATAATATGTTTTATATCAAAAGACCTATAAGAGAACATGTGCATTTTTTTTTCCTTTTTAAAATATAATAACATAAATAACCATCTTTGCACACAAAAAAACCATTTAGTATATTATAACATGTTTCTTAGCATGTACCATAATCTGAAGCCACATTCACTAATATATTTACATATATATTTATACGCATCAGAGTACGGGAATAAAACGAAGGTTTAACAAATTTTAACAAAATATTCTTTAAAGCAAAATAAGCTCATAACATAGCTTAGCCCTACAGGTCATCATCTATGTAGTGGTCAGTAAAATACTTTTCTCTTTTTAAAATCATGTCATGCATGTAAAATGCATTAACCTTAATCATTTGCATATGCATGTGTTGATACTAGTGAATGACATTCTTGATGCAATCCATATATTTCATCATAGCATCAATTAAATACGTCAATTCTCAAGGATACATAAACTCATATAATATCAATCAATCGAATATAACACGAAATACTATAGTGAATGACATTCTTAATGCAATCCATATATTTCACCATAGCATCAATTAAACACACCAATTCTCAAGGATACATAAACTCATATAATATCAATCAATCGAATATAACTCGAAATACTATGTTCATTCATTATAGTTGCAAATGAATTTCTACTTACCTCGTCTTCTTGAATGATTATTCTGAAATCTTTTGTCTTTATTGAGCCAGTACAACTAATCTAACATCATATGTAAAAGAGATTTACTAAAATAATATAACAGTTTATAATTACAGTGGCTTAATAGAATTTAAGAACTACTCTCACTTTATAATTCAACTATTCATATAAAATATGAATTAATCAATTTATATGAATTATTATATTCTAAATACAAGTGCATTACCATTAAATTCTTAAAACTGGCTTGCATCAACTTTAGAAGCTTAATTATTAATCTTAAATAATCACATAACTAAATTAGTTTAAATATAAATTATATACAGAATATAAATGTTATTAATTTCTATAAATCAAATAATGTAATTAAAAACATGTATGTCTCTAAGTTTTCATAAAAAACAAGAGCATGATTACCAAACTTGATTATATCAAGTTCCGTAAATTAATTCAACATTTTAACAACTCTTGTTATGACCAATTATTAAAATAAAGAATATTCATTGGACATCATAATAACAAATACAATTGAATATAATCCTTTAAGTATAACTTATATTTCATTAATATATAATTAAAATTAGTGTACTAAAAAAAAGTAAACATAAAGGATATAATACTCATAAATAAAACATCTCTCTTTTTATTTTCATCCATAAAATAAAAACTTGTCAATATAAAATAAATATTGATTTGTAACCTTTCACTATTATTATTAGTGAACTTAATAATCTTTAATATTTTCTTCGTCTGATAGGAATTAGCCTAATTCTTCTAAATATATCTATATATGGGTGTACATAATCTAAAGTTTTCGGTTAAAATAAAGGGTTAAGGGACCATATCTTCTTTCCCTTTCGTCTATCCTCTTTGTTCAGTACTCTTTTTTTTTTTCTTCTTCTTCCTATTTTTATTGGCAAATGCTGCTGTGCACCAGGTGCACGGATCTGGATTGGTGCAACTGGGGCGACCCGACCCGGATCCGCTCACCTGGATTTTTTTTTTTTTTCGCTTCAGGCTGTTACCTTTATGTTGTAAAGATGTGACCTTTACGTTATATAAGTGTGACCTTTATGTATAAATGTTATGACCTTTATGTTCAGTAACTTAGGAAAAAAATGAAGATTTTCAGGTTTTTTCGCTTCAGATTAAAACCTTTATGTTGTATTGTTGTAACCTTTATGTACAGTTCTTGTGACCTTTATGTACAAATATTATGACCTTTATAATCCATAACTTTGAAAAAAATTGAAATTTTCAAAATTCAGTGCATTTTAAGGATGGATATATGTGCAGCTAATATTTCATAAACGTAAATATGTACAAATTTTGTTAAAATTCTTCATTTTTTTCTAAGTTAGAGTATATAAAGGTCATTACATTTATACATAAAGGTCACACTTATATAACATAAAGGTCACATGCATATAACATAAAGGTAACAACCTGAAGTGAAAAAATAAAATTCAAAAAAAATAAAATAAATAAAAGTGCGCGGATCCGGGTCGACCCTGACCCGACCCGAATTGTACATACACCAGTTGCACAGGAGACTAATTCATTTTTATTTCCCCTTTCATATGTGGTCTTATTTTCTCTTTTATTCCTCTCTATATCATGAGTCATCTTTCACAAAATGACACTCGTCACATTTTCTCATTATTCCTATCCTCTTATTACTTTAGGAATTATTTAATATAAGTACATTCTAGGATATATATAAGAGCACTTTATTATACTTTAATTTATGGAAAAGTCATGTATGTAGTATATTCATGATATAGCTAGCCACCACACACATATCTATATTATATTTCCACATACATTTTGAACTTACGTGTCATGTATATATATATATATATATATATATATATAATTGCCCATTATTTTTCTTTTCTTAACTTTACTATATTATTTTTCAATCCTTAATCAATATTGAATACAAAAATGTGGACACATAATTCTCCCATTCCTATTATTAGCAGTACATAATTTAATTATTTTCAATTACAAATAACAATCACACAAATTCAAAATATATCAAAGTTTATACATATAATAGACAAAAGGAACATATTATATGACATCATTGTAAACTTAAGTATCACATATTAAATAACACGAAATTTATAAAATGTACAAATGCATGTATTATATTTATTATAAGTAGAGCTGGCAAAACGGGCGGCCCGGCCCGGCCCAGCCCGGCCCGACGGGCCACATGAAAGTTTCGTGCCGTGCCGTGCCGGCCCATCCTTAGTTCGGACCCATAAATCTGTAGCCCAGCCCAGCCTCGTATGGGCCAACGGGCCAAATCGGCCCACATCGTCTTTTTAAACAAATCAAATATATAATTATATATATATATATTAATACGACGTATCACCACAACAAATTTATAAATTTATAAAAGCATACATTTATATATTCCAAAATATATAAAATGCATAAAAGCTTAAGCCAGACATTTATATATATACTGACTGCAAAGATGTGAGAGGGAAAGAAAATGTATAAAAACAAAGAGAGTGGAAGGAAAAGCAAAACATTTGGTTACCTTTCAATGGAGATGAAATCGTAGAGAAATTAGGCTAGGGTTATTGAGAAGAAAGTGTAAAAGTGTGATCGTAGAGAAATTAGGCTAGGGTTATTGAGAAGAAAGTGTAAAAATGTGATTGTGATTTCTTGGATAATTTCTCTGCTTATCTGCCTTCTTTCCTTGGGCTTGGTTTTTTATTTTTTGTTCTCAGCTTTCCTTTCCTGGACTCAAGTTAGTATTTCCTGGACTCAAGTTAGTATTGGGGCATGCCTTTTGGGATTAGTTTGGCATTGGGCTTTTCAGGCCCATTTTTATTTTAGAAATATGTTTTTTTTTTTTTTTAAATTATGGGCCATCGGGCCGGCCCGAGCCCAACGGGCCAAATTGGCCCGAGCCCAGATAGCCCATCGGGCCATTGGGTCGGGCCAAAAAGTTTCGACACTTTTCGGACCACCTTTTTCTAGGCCCAGCCCAACCTAATTTTCGTACCGATCGGGCCGGCCCATCGGGTCGGACCCATTTTGCCGGCTCTAATTATAAGCAATGAAAGCCTCGGGTTTCACAATAAGTATGTCTCCATCCTAGTGGCAGGATATATATCACTAGATCGGTTGTTTTCAATGAGCATGACTTTCCCTACTTATTTTCACAGCCTTCCACTCCTTCTTCTTTACCTATTTCTTCATCATTACCTATTCTTCCTTTAACCTTACCTACTATTCCTGACTTTTCCAATACATCTGAAAATGCTTTCTCAGTTGGTGTACCATCACACTCTCAACATTCACCTGCTAACTCTATTCTTCCTGCTCCATCTCACACTACTACATCTCTTCATCCCATAATCACACGGTCTAAGAATGAGATTACTATACCAAAACTTTTCTCAGCTGATCTTTTAGAAATTGAACCAACTTCTGTTTCTCAAGCCTTGGCCTCCCCTCATTGGAAACATGCTATGGAAAAGGAATTCCAGGCTCTTCAATCAAATCACACATGGATCTTAGTTCCTTATTCTGCTAACGTTAATCCAATCTCTAACAAGTGGATTTTCAGAGTGAAGAGAAATCCTGATGGTAGTGTTAATAAGTACAAGGCACGATTAGTGGCCGGGGGCTTTGAACAACATGCTGGAGTTGATTACTTTGACACATATAGCCCTGTTATCAAGCCTCTAACTATAAGATTGATCTTCACCATGGTTGTTACAAAGGGGTGACCGATTCAACAAGTTGATATAAATAATGATTTTCTACAAGGTGATCTCAAGGAAACTGTTTATATGGTTCAACCTGAGGGATTTCTTGATGCTCATCATCCTACATATGTTTGCAAACTTATTAAATCTCTTTATGGCCTCAAGCCAGTCCCTAAGGCTTGGTATGATAAGCTCAAAAGTTTCTTGATCTCCAGTGGTTTACAAAAATCAGAGTTTGATCACTCTCTACTTTACTCTCATGCTCATGGTCATACTCTTATAGTTCTTGTTTACGTTGATGATATTTTGATAACTAGAGATGATTCTCATATGGTTTCAACTTTAATTCACAAGCTTCACACTACATTTTCTCTCAAACATCTTGGTGAGGTTCATTATTTCCTTGGAACTGAGACGCATAGGAGTTCACAGGGTATACACTTATCTCAAGCTAAATATATTAGAGCATCCATAGCCCAAATTAAAAAATACAATACATTCAATCCACATCAACACTGTCTCTCATCCACATCAACTTTTTCATCTATTTAAATCCACACCCACAACCCATTAAATCCAAATTCAACTATTTAATGGGTCTCACTTCACTCAATCTCCTCTCTCTTAATTTTAATTTAAATTTCATTTAAAATTTGTAATTTTGGATACACAAATTTTATTTAAATAAATTTTAAAGTAAATAAAATTCTATTAAACAAATATGTAAACAATTCATTTCAAGAAATAATACAGCAAAGGAGTACAAAAAACAAAAACAAAAAAAAAACATAAAGCTAATGATACAATAATTGAACTGATGCAAAGTGAACATTTAATTCATCGTTCAAACATAAAAATGTTCTCAAATATGCTCAACTAAATCCGTATTGGTGATGCACTTCATTACTACGTATCTCCGTATTCATTCGGATAAATTCTTGAAATTCTCGATTTGGGCCTTGAAATTGTTCTACGGGACTATCACCTTCGTCATTGTACCAATTTGTAACCATATTTCCCTCGTCTTTAACAATCATATTATGTAAAATAATACAAGTCAACATGATTTCCTTAAGTTTTTTCCTGTACCAAAATCGTGCTGGGCCTCTCACAATTGCCCATCGAGCTTGAAGCACCCCAAATGCTCGTTTAACATCTTTTCTTGAGGCCTCTTGTTTTTCTTTAAACAATTTTCTTTTAGGATCCTCTAGGCACGAAAATGCTTTAACGAAAGTAGCTCATTCTGGATAGATACCATCTGTTAGATAGTACCCCTCCGTATAAGTTGTGCCATTCACCATAAAATTAACCTCTGGCGCATTTACTTGACACACATTGTTGAAGAGAGTTGATTCATACAACACATTAATATCATTGCGGGAGCCTGCAACGCCAAAAAATGCATGTCATATCCATGGATTTTGAAAGGCAACTGCTTCAAGGACAATTGTAGGAGACACATGTCCTCTTGAAAATTGGTTTTTCTAAGCAACTGGACAATTTTTACATTCCCAATGCATACAATCAAGACTTCCCAACATATCTGGGAAGCCATGTCTCTCCTCATGCATTTGGAGAAGACGATGTGTATCATCGACAGTTGGTCTCCTCAAGTATTGATCACCAAAAATTGAGTTCACAACTTGACAAAAAGTGAAAAAACACTTGATAGAGGTTGACTCACCCATTCGTAGTCTGCTGGAACTCCATAGGCTAGTTGACAGATAGTTGTTGTGCAGTTTTGTAATGGTGATAAACTAGCTCTTCCCAAAGCATTATGTCTTTGTTGAAAAAATGTTAAGTGGTTTTCTAGTGCATTCACAATGCGAATGAATAACTCTCTTCGCATTCGAAAACGTCTACGAAACAAATTTTCAGGATACACAGGGACATCAGAGAAATAATCATTGACTAACCTTTCATGTCCAGCTTCACGATCCCGTCTAATATATCGTCTTCTCTATTATACCTCGTTTTCTTGTATAACAGTTTGAAGGATTTCATTGCTTTATCGAACTATCCTTGATATCAATTCAATCTCCCGATCATTAACCTATGGATCAGTTTCCACATAAGTAGAAGAGCTAGAATTTGAGTTATTAGAATATTGAGACAATTTGCTAAATTGTGTTGTGTTTTATTGTGATTGTGAAGTTATAAATGAAATCGTTTCTATTTATTGCAATATTTTGATGCTATGTGCATGTGATATCTTACACAAAGCTTTTAACTTGATGTGATAATGGATGGACAATTGCAGAGTACATGTGATCTCTTTTAACTTTTACAGAGTTCATGTGATCTCTTTTAACTTTTGCAGAGTAGATTTAGAACAAATTTGTTAAAATTAAACACAATATATCAAATTTTATATAATAAGATTGAAATATAACTAATTTAAAATACAAACAAATTGAAAATACATGATAGAAAATACTAATTAACTAAATCAAAGAGCAAACATATTTAGGCATTCCACTTCTCTTTGATTTTCTCACACATTTGTTGATGGTAGAAAAGTTTTTCGGGAGTGTAATGACTTGTGTCTTTCGTAAGAATCTTATACTCCCTCAGGCGATTTTTTTTTTTTTTTCATTCTCCACCTCTTGTTTTTTCATAGATGCAATTGATGATAATTCATCCACCATCTTAGTGTATTCCATTTTTAATTCATTGATGGTGGATGTTGGTGCATTGCTCTTCCCCTTCCCTTTTCTTTTCGTTGTCTTTTGTCCAATTGGACGAACCTCATCTTCATTTGATCCCAAATCAATATGAGTGTCTTGATTTGACGAAGTCTTGCTTGCTCCTGAATCATTAGTTCTTGTCTTCTTTGTACCAACATAATGACCTGAGGATTGTGGAGTAAATTGTGGTTGATCTTTCATGATCCTCCACACGTGCTCCAAATTAAATGCAACACCGTTATTTTCATCACGGTATTTTTGATAGGCAAGATGCAAAATATCTTCATCACTATGACCACTTCGATGCGAACCATAAATTTGATTATAGGTCGCATTGAAGCGATTCACTTTCAGACGAATCGTATTATGCCAATGTGATCTACACACAGAGTGTTCTCGATAGATAAATTCTTTGGGCTTATTTTCATTGTAATATTGAGCAATACGTACCCAATATGCCGCTGCCTTTTGATCGTTACCAGTGATGGGATCATCGCTGACTGTCACCAAAGATTTCGCTAGGAGCACATCCTCGTCCCTCGTCCAATTTGGATGCTTTCGACGAACTTGAACATCAGTCCTTGATTTATCAAGAGTATCCTCCTCGGCATGTGTTGAATCTCGATCAGACACTTGAGTTTCTGGGACATAAGAAGGTGTCACTGGTACTTTTCCCGTTTTAACAAAAAAGGCTGACTAGCTGCACTTGGATTACAAAATCCATGTCCTCTCCAAAAATCTGGTATGAATGACACTTGAGGAGAATTTGTGTTATAATTCATCATACCTCCAAAACCCGACAAATTTTGAGAATATTGCTGAGGGAATGAAAAATTTTGGGGTAATTGTGGTGGAAGATTATGTGGGGTTTGAGAATTTTGTGGAACATCATTTGCATTCTCCACATTTTGAGAATTTAAGAAATCTTGTAATATTTTCCAAGTATTTGGATCCATTTTTGTAAGATGGGATGTGGAGAGGTGTATTTTCTTATAAAGATGATGATTTATTTATAGGCAAAAAAATAAAAATCTTCAATCCAAAAAGTGTTGGTCAACATATTTACATTCAATATCACTTTTAATAAGAATTGATAACACCATGCTATGAAATGTTAAAATTTTAGAATTGACAACACAATGCTACAATAAGTTAAAAGTAGAATTGTCAATTCAATAATACTACAAGTTAAAAGTAGAATTGACAATACAATGATGTTACAAATTAGAAATATAATAGTTATATTTTCATGGAAATATAATTAGAAATACAATGATATTTTCATCGAAATATACTTTTAGAATATAGTTATAATTTTTCTTATATAATTTGTGTTGCAATTATTTTATAATACATAAGTTATTTTAGTTAAATTTTACAATTATAAAAATATATAGGTTAGTTATAACATAAATTCAAATAAAATAAAACACACATTAAATAAAACAATATTATAAAAAAATTCAAGGAAAAAAAAGAAAAAGTAAAAAAACAAGAACAAAATAAACGAAAATAAACATAAAAATAGGAAAAAAATATTAAGAAAATTGGTGGTGTGGTACCCAGCTGTCGGGTCTCACCACTCGCGCCTGGGGCGCGTGTAGTACACGCGCGATGTACTACACGCGTTGATGGTGCAATTTTTTTTTCACTTTCTGGATTGAATCGGATTCAATCATTTGAATCCAAAACTCTCTCTCTCTCTCTCTCTCTCTCTCTCTCTCTTCCAGGGTGGATTAAATCCACTAGCCACAACCCTGCACTTGGATTTGATTTGAATTTAAATCCATTTTTCTCATCCCATTGTGGATGCTCTTAGAGATTCTTAACTTGGCAGGTATTTCTTAGTGCAAGTCAAGCCCTACTCCCTATCTTCATGGGCAGAAGCTATATCTAGATGATGGCCCTCTTTTTGATCAACCTTCTTTGTTTAGAAGTGTTGTTGGGAGTTTACAGTACTTGACACTAACTAGGCCTGACATAGCCTTCTTGGTGAATCGCAATTAAGTCAATATCTTCATCAACCTTCATTCGACATTGGAATGCTTGCAAACATGTTCTCCATTATTTGCAAGACACTCAATCTTCTGGGATTCTTTTCAAGCCTGTTAGTAGGATGGTTTTATAGGGCTTTGCCGATGCCGATTTCGCTAGCAATGTTGATGATCGCAGGAGAGCCTGCATAAATAAGGAGTAGCATGAAGATATTTTGCAGCTGATGTGGATGCCATGTCAGCTCTGAGTTAGTTAGTTAGTTGGTTGCTTGCTTAGCTTTCAAGTTTTCTCTTGTATATATATACATGTACTCTATCTTGCCAAAAATAACTGCAATAAATTATCTACCTATTAAATAATTACTATTTTAAGAAACCTATTAATTTCTTTCATATTGTATTTATTGTAAGAAACTCAATACAAATAAATAAATACAAATAAACCTATTCATCGTATTTTAAGAAACTCAATACAAATTAAAATAAATAAACCTATTTATTGTATTTTAAGAAATTCAATACAAATAAATAAATATTTAATTTAAGAAATCAGTTATGATACTCAATTTAGTATTTATTGTATAGAAATTTCAAAAAATAAATAAATAAGATGAAATAAGAGATTATATATCTATTATCTCTCATCTTATTTTTAAGTACTTATCGTGAAAATATCGATATCGATGGAAATATGGGTACATATATTTATTGTTATTTTTCCTATATTTACCAATATATTCCGATATTTTCTCGATATTTATTGATATTCCATCGATTTTTTACCAATGTTATATTTCACCAATTTTGACCAATATTTCCTTGATATTTATTTTATGAATATCGATCACACTTATATAACATAAATGTCACACTCATATGTATAATATAAAAGTATCAGTGTGAAACGAAAAAAAATCATGATTTGCGATTGAACAAAAAAATTAAAGTTTGGGTTACAATTGGATTAAGAGAAAAAAGTTTAGGTTGCAAAGTGAAAAAAATTAATTCATTTGACGGAAAAATGACCGGAAATTTTGCAATCGGCAAAACCACAAAAAGACTGGGTGACAATCTTAAAAAAAAAAAACAGATTAGGTTGCAATTTTTAAAAAGTCGATAGTTGTGGTTGTTTTTTTTTTTTTTTTGTAATTTACCTTATTTTAAATCAATTTTAAATATATAATATATAAAATCAATCATTATTTAAAGATCTTAAATTTGATATTCATATAAAATTTATCAAACTGAAATATGGAAATGTATGTGTGTGGGCTTCAATGATTTTTCATTTTTAAACGTTTTTATGATATATATATATATATAGTATTAATTTATTGTAAATTGATATTAAAATGTAGAAATAAAAAAAATATTATAGGTGTACCTAATAGATTACACATATAAAACATATCAAATAGAAAAAATTAGATTAAAATTATTATTGCAAGTTAATCAACTTATTCATTTGAAATATACAAATGTTTTATTTTATCTTTTTTATATATATAACATACTGTGCAACGCACGGGTACACTACTAGTTATTGGGAAAATAATACTACTACTTGGGAAAGTGCAATATAATAGTTGTTGAATAATTATTGGTCGTCTTTTGACTGAGGAGGTTACTCAATCTTTGGTTTCTACAAGTAATTAATTTGCCCATATTCAAAGAAGTTGTTAAAGAAAGTTTCTCGAGGAATTACACTAGAAAAACATTGACAGTTTCTTCAAATAATTGAGTGGGGAAGAGAAAACTTGAAATTGCAAACATTATCTTCTTATACAAATAGAATGAAAAACCATCAAAGACTTGGCAAGACTTATTATAATATGTATAATATATATATGCACGCCAAAGAACGGAGAAGACGATTTCAAATTATTAACATTTGTTCATGCTTGAATTCATCAATTAAATTTCAGTATATATATGTTTGAGTCTGGAAGCTTTGCATTCCATCTCTCACCTGAGCAACAATTAATTTAGAGTCTCATCCAAATCAGATATATAAATAATTAAGATGGCTAATTATATTGGCTTCTTCATTGTAGTAATTGTTGCATTGGCTTCTTCATTAGCTTATGCATCAGATCCCAGCCCAGTTCAGGATTTCTGTGTTGCCGTTAATGATTCCAAGGCTTCTGGTATACAACTGCTACCTGCATCTTACATCTATATAGAATTTTGAAATTAAATTTCAATTTCTGATCTTATTGTTTATATGAAATTGCAGTATTTGTGAATGGGAAAATATGCAAGAACCCGAACATGGTTGTCGCAGAGGATTTCTTCTTCTCTGGTCTGAACAAGGCTGGTGATACATCGAATGCAGTCGGATCAAAGGTGACTCCAGTGAATGTGAACCAGATAGCAGGTCTCAACACTCTAGGCATCTCATTGGTCCGTATTGACTACGCGCCATACGGCCTGAATCCCCCACACACCCACCCTCGTGCGACCGAGATTCTTGTGGTCGTTGAAGGCAGTCTCTACGTGGGATTCGTGACTTCCAATCCTGCAAACCCCGACCAGAAGAACAAGCTGTTCACCAAGACATTGTACGCAGGAGACGTGTTCGTGTTCCCAGAAGGCCTCATTCACTTCCAGTTCAATACTGGAAAGACGAATGCTGTTGCGTTCGCAGGACTAAGCAGCCAAAATCCAGGAGTTATTACGATTGCAAATGCAGTGTTTGGATCTCAACCTCCCATCTCTGTTGATGTTCTCACCAAAGCATTCCAAGTCGATGCCAATGTCGTTAAGTATCTTCAGGGACAATTTTGGTCCAACAATAACTAAAATTGCAGTAGATAATATAAGGATATATACATCCATTTGATCTACGTCTGTTTTCATCATTTTCTTAATTAATTTGTTATATGTATTCCAGAAATAAATAAAGTTTATAATTTGTTGTATGTACCACACAATCCCTGTACCTATCCAATATCTTCTGTATTTTGGGACACAATTTCCCAACCAATTTTTCAAGAGCCTTATCCCTATACTTTTGCAGCCTCTTCATGATATTGTAAATCCTTATCCATTCAACCAAGGTAATGATTGGCTTATCTTTTGCCTCAAGTATGCAGCTATTAAAAGACTCGGACACATTATTCAAAAGCATGTCACATTTTGCATTCTCTTTGAAAAATGTCTTACTCCACTGAGTGGGAGGTTTATCATTGAACCACTCCCACAGGGGCTCACTGTGTTCCTTCAATTTCCTCATGGCCTCCCTAAACTCACCCTGTGTTGTGGCTTGGGCACAATTCCACAACAGATTTTTATGCATCATTCCCCTAAACCTTGCACTCTTCATGTTATTATGCATATGCCTAACACACACCCTATGTTCTGCCCTAAAGATTACAGAACCCACAGCCTTGATCAAACCCTTTTGTTTGTCAGAAATCAAAGTAAAGGACTCAACATTGTTTATCTCAAGATCTACTTTCAAACATGTCAAAAACCACTCTCATGTTCCAAAGTTTTCTTGTTTAACTACTGCATATGCCACAGGATACAAGTTGTTATTTGGATCAACTCCCACAACACTTAGCAAGATACCGTTCCCTTTAACCAACATCCATCTATTCCCAACAATGGCTTGTAGCCCCCTAGAAATGCCCTTCTTAAAGCATCAAAGCAAATATAAAGATGAGAAAACCTGTTCTGGTCATCTTTCTCTAGCAGAATTGTTGAACCTGGATTGGTTCTCTTAAGTTCATCTACATATGACCAAAGTTTCATATATTGATCATCAAGGTTTTCTTGAATGAGTTCCAAAGCCCTCTTCTTTGCTCTAAAAGATTGCTGCCTAGATACATTGCACCTCAAGTCCTTAATCACATCCATCCTAAAGGACTTGAGTTTCCTAGTTGGGTCAGTTTGAAATCTTTGCAGAAACCTTTCACCTAGCCATTTTGCTTTCATATTTTTCATCTCATGAGCAGGTGCACACTCATGGACAGATTGGTATACATTTATTTACCAAGTCTCAACATCATCAAGTTTGTTTAAATGTATTTTCCAAGTACAACCCAACCCATTACACCTTACATACACTCTCTCCTTGTTATTCCTCACTGTTTTCTGGTTTCTTTTTGTCATTATTGCATGAGATTGTATGGCTTTCCTAAACTCTTGCTTAGAACTAAACAACATGCCTAGTTGGAAGGTGGCGTTCCATTCTATTTTGGGATTATATATGTGGTATCTTTCAGTCATGTTCTCATCATCAGACACAAGGTTTTCATTAAAACCCACCCCATCAGCATCTACCACATCATCATCACTCTCATCATCAAAGTCAGGGACATGTTTTCTATCTACATAGACCTCATGTATTTCTTCCTCATAATTATCAGACAATTCATGGTCAGATTCCATATCTCTAGCATTATCACCAATTATGAAATCTTCATCTTCACACAAATCATTAGATTGTTCATTTTCATCCACAGGATCACACAAAACATCTGGTTCTAAATATACATGCATTGTCCCATTTTCCAGATTTTCATTCAACAAAGTAAGAAGCTCTTCATTACTAACTATCAATTTAAACACATCTTTGCACACTGTATAAAACCTATAGTGCAATGTTCCACAAACCCTACTAATTAAGCCATATTCAGTCAATGTCATCAAACTCAAACAACAGGGTTCCACATTCTCCAACACAAGTTTTTCACCCCCAACATACTCAACCTTTGGTAAAAGTCTAAATTCACCCCCCCCCCCCAATGAAGTACAACAGTCATCAAATCTTCAATTAATGCCAACTGTTTAAAAACAAATAAAGAAAAAAGCAAACACATCATCATATGCCCAAACAAAACAAAACAATATATATTCTATTCTATAGTCACATGGGGCCAAACAAACAGTGTATATTCTATCCAAAAAGCATTCAGAACAGATATGGACCACACACCAAAAGTTAATAAAAAACAATATTCTACACCTTTCAATGCTACCCGACAATAGCCACCAACCAACAATTAAAAACAAACTAACAAAATGAGCCCCATTAAACCAGAAACCCTAATATAAATAGGAAGAAAGTGTTGATACTCACCTTTCATTGCTTTTCCTCTCTTTATTTCATCCTGCAGCCTCTTAAGCTCCAATTTCTTCAAATTTTGAGCCGTACCTCCATCTGGTGGAGGGATTTCTTCCAAACTTGGACTTGCGCACTGAATGTCCTCCTTACCCTCTATGTTTTCTGGTACATTTAGGGTTTCTTCCGGATTTGGTGGAATTGGGGCTTCGACAGGTTTTGAGGATTTTTCAGGAGTTAGGGCTTTCGCCAATTTTGATTTTCGTCGGGGTTGATCATTTCGGGTTAGGACATCCTTGCGCTTTCGGGGAGGCATTCTCAGACCTCTTGTTGATTTTAATTTTAAGGTTAGGACATTCGATTTCGATTTAGGAATTAGGATTTGGTATTCCCTTTTTTTAAATTTAGATTCAGTTTTAAGATTTTAGATTTTGTTTTTTACATTTTCATTTTTCATTTTCATTTTTAGATTTTAGTTTTTAGATTTAAAATGTAAAGTTTACATTTTTTTTTTCTTATCTAATAAATATATTTATATAAATCAGTCCACGTGTAATCCGGATTATTTTGATTGGCCAATAGCAGTCAATAGCAGTCCACGTGTAATCCGGTGACAATTGGGGGCGATTGTATTACAATCACCGGAGAAAGAGGTATTCCGGTGAAAAATGGACCAAATAGTGACGATTTTTTGCTTAATTGGACTAAAATTGAAACCGGTTCTATGGTGGACTAAAATTGGACAGTAGCTTTCTAAGTGAACTAAAATTGAAATTTTCCCTGAAAAATATGGATATTTGATTTGATTATATGGAAAATCTTATTTTATAGATTACTAACTTATCTCATATATGTACACACACACACACACACACACACACACACACATATATATATATATAGTCGGACTTTTAAACAATCATGAAATTGGACTTGTTAGTTCATGCCCAGATCTTGTAAATTTCATCTTTAAAATAATCTAAAATTTTATTTAAATTGAAAGGTGTATCCATATATAACGTCAATAAATATTTCCTTACCTAAATAATCATATTTGACTTTCCTTAGAAAATATAATGCAATGAATATACTTAATATATGTATATAAAATATATATATATATATACAAAATTTACATAAATAGAAAGTGGTTTTAGGCGGGAAAAATCTTACTTTCTTTTTTCGGCAATGTTTGTGTTTTTATATATACTAGTTTTGTACCCGTGCGATGCACGGGATAAAATTTTATAAAATAATTATAATATTTTTATTTGATATTTGGAAAAAAAAAGTATATACAAATGTAATATAATGAAATTAAGTAATTTATATATTATATATTTTAAATATGTAATTGTTGGAGATAATCTCTAGGTACGGTAATAAAATAAGATATTGTAATTTTAAACTTAGTTTATATATAAATAAGATGGATATGAATTCTATAGAAATTATCACATTTCAAGTACACTATTCAAGATAAAGGAATAATGTTTACGTAAACAAATCACAACATGAAAGCTATGTTCTATATAAGATAGAAGGAATAATTCAACTAACTACTTTTAAGCATGTTATCTCTTTAAAACAAATAAATTCTATGATAAAAATCTCAAAAACATAAAAGAAATATAAAAACAAAATATATGATTAATTTCCAATTATTTCTAACAAAAAAAAAAAAAAACAATCTACCTTGTAATGTAAATTTATAGTCTTCTTTATCACTTTTCCATGTAAGTTTTCATTCAGGTTTCTTCACGAAATTCCTACATAAAGTAAAAACAAAAAACAAAAAACAAAAATTACATTAATAATAATCCATATGCAATACCAATAAATAAAACATTCATCTCCAAATATGAATAACAGGAACTTTAATCGTTAAGAAATGATTGATAAAGTCAAAAAATTATTAACCGTCCATCCAAACTATACGATGTAGATCAAATAAAAATCATAACCAAATAAAATAAAAACCAAAAAAAGAAAAAAAGAACACAATCCCATGAGCACCATGAAAGCAAAAGATTTGTATTGCAGAATTTGAGAAATTAAAGAGAAAGTGTGAGTCAATTCTAAGTTTTTTCTCTCATATTTATAGTGCATAATTTGTTCATTAGATATGAAATTAGTGCATTTTGTATGTCATAAATTTAGCTGCTTCCTAATTTATAGATTTTTTTCCCATTAATTATAATGATTGCAAATAAATGTTCAGTTTCTACTTAATTCCTATACATGAAATCAAATCACATCATTCACAATCAATGTGTTTATTGATAAAATCAAAACGTTTTATTATATTACATTATGTTATACATTAAATATTATTTTTATTGAATTTTATTATTTACAAAATAGAAAATCCCGTTCAATATATATATTATATAAAATCAAGATCAAGATAATATCACAATCTTATTTGTATGCTCATATTATTATATATTCAATTTTAATAGTGAAATTTAGTAGAGACTTATTTGTATCTTATTTAATGGATGAAAACGATAGCATCAACATCTATTATATTTTTAAAATGACATTTCAAATTATATTAATTTTAAAACAAATCAATATTTCTATGTAATCGATGTCAAATAACTTGATGTATAAGTCATCAAGAAATTTTTATATAAAATCATATGGAATGCTTAGATGAAAAATCATTTAATTTGCATCTATAAAATAATTTAACATTTTTTTAAATTAAAACTTATTAAATTAACATTTTTATTAAATTGAAACGTATTAAATAGAAGAAGGATAGCTAATGGCAATAATTTCTTTTTTTCTTCCCTAATTTGTAATAATATTCATCCTTATATATAGAAGATTAATGGGCAATTGACTTTTTTATTTAATGGATAAACATTATATTTTTTCCATAAATATCAAAACAACTTTTGGGTGGAAAAATTATTTAAGGAAATGTTCTTCTTCATATATATATATATATATATATATATATATATATATATAAAGATAATGTCACATTATAGAATATTAATATCATAATTAATTAAATATGATATTCATTTTATTATTACATATGATTATCAAGTGGAGTTCTTTAATTTCTTTCTATATGATATATATATTACAATATATCTTTTAATTTTTATATTTAGAATTATTTAATTGTTGACTTTATGTTTTATGTAGATTTGGTTATCAAGTGGCGAATCAATTTTTATATATCTACTCCTTTATATAACAATTATGTTTTATACGTCAACAAAATTACATAAAATTGTATCTATATTTTGGTTATCTTTTTATATATTTTATTATTTTGTAATGATAAGAATTATATAATAAATATATTTTATGTATATATTTACATGCATATTAAATTATATATAAATATATATTAACATCGAATGAATAATTGTTTTATTATTTATATGATATTATGATTATGATATTATATGATGTAAATCATTTATATATATATATATATATATATACACACATTGCTAAATGATATCATAAATATATGAATAGAAATTGATAATTAAAGTTGACTTACCATATTGACAAATATGGTAATTTTATTATATCAATCACTTCCTTAAATATATTATCATCAATCATGATTTATTATTTATCATTTAACATTTATTTTAATAAAAAAATCATTTCCAATTTTGGCAGGGTGTTTTTGGCGGGAAAATTTTAACATTACTATTTGAGGAAATGTTTGTGTTTATATATATATATATATATATATATATATATATATATAAAGATAAAGATTGATCTCAAAATTGCTAACTACCACGTCTTGGTTTTTGACAACCGTGTTAGCAATTTTTAAAATTTCGATCAAAATGGACTGAAAATTTGAAAATAATTAAAACATAGGTGTGACCAAAATTAAAAACCGAATATGTATTCAATTGTAAAAAATGGAAAGTAACTTACATAAAAGCCTAAAATTGAAATTATCCTATATCCTATTGTTGGATAAATCCAATGTGTGTTGGGCTTCCACGTGTCAATTTAAATGTGTATAGTTAGCTGTCTAAAGGAAGCCTAAATTAAAGTGATTCACTAAAGTTTAAGTTATGGGCTCATATGGGTATCATATTATTCATGGGCTTTTATGTGTAGATACCATCAGATGATTTTCAATTTGTTGAGGGACCAAATTGAAAATAAAGAAATCTTATTATTATAAGTATAGGGTTATGGTCCCCAAACATCAGATTTCTCATCTCACGTTCTGCATTCTCTCTGTGGCTGTGATTAAGGGTGAATCTGGTAGTTTGGTAAACCATCCCAGTTAAAGTACGATCCGGTAAGGGTGAATCTGGTAGTTTGGTAAACCATCCCAGTTAAAGTATGATTCGGTTCGGTACGATTTATGGATTCAGGTACGCTTCCGCTTTACGGTTATTATTTTTCTCAATTTCGAATTATCATCGTAGAGTAGATTTGAGGCTTTTGTGCTGTAGCATGTTTATGTGATTAAATCATGCAATTTATGTGACTTAATTTTCTAACACCTATATCCTTTAAATTTAAATTTCGTTTATTTTTAGAACCATGCATTTACATGAAAATGCTGAGAGATATATGTACTTTATTTGAAACGCTCAATTGACGTATGATTTATTTTTAACCTTCTTACTATACGAACCTAGCAAATTGTAATGCATTTGGATCGGATGAATAGTTTGTAAAAACACTATCGTCCCTTTGAATTGATGGATTTCACGAGAGATTTGAATTCATGGTAACATATATTTACTAGTAGTGCTTGAATTTAATATCCATAATTTTCATTTTAAACTAATTTCGTGATCATTACCAACTTGAGGGAATCTGAATTTAAAATTATTATATCAAATGTAGCCTATGAAAATTCTTGTGCATTGGGAAATTCAGGCTTGCAAGACAAAGTTATGTCAAAATCTAATATCATACATTATGTCTAACAAATTGGAAAATAATTTTTAAAAACTTTGAACATTCAAGACAGATCACATGTGTCCAAATTGAGCCCCATCAATGGTGTGGTTTTATTTATATCATAATCATAAATTATTAACCTCAATATGTAGTAATTACTTGGGAGAAAAACTCCCTCCATATAGCAGTACAGTCCGAAATTAATTATTATATATATATAAAACTTGACATGTTCATATTCTTCGGTTATCTTGCTCAAGTAGCTAATCTTTTTGCTTATGATCATTTATTGCTGCAGTACTTTTGGCCAAGTTAACATTATAATTAGTTACGTGTTATGACTATATATTAATTATCCTGTATTATAATAGTAATCAAAGTAAAATAAGATATTATGTATGTAGCTGAAATAGTACTATTTCAGCTACATACATAATATCTTGTTTTACTTTGATTACTAGTTCTCTAGACTAAAGCAAAATCAACTTGACTGTTTCCAGTAAATTGAAAGTGTATATTTAATTTGGTAAAACCTTTAATTTGGGATCCAACCCGGGTGCATGGAACTGAGATCTATGCACCTGTTTTATAGGAAAGTTACTCATATTATATATATTCTCTTTTGAAATTTTCGAACGTGTGTTACAAATGTCCTTGAATAAAACTACTTGCATACATGTCTTAAATCCTAAATCGTCCTAATTTCAGAACACATATATTCGAAAATCCCAACTCATGTGATAAATTCCCTAAAACCCTGAAAGCCCTAATTACCTAACTTCAAAAAACCCTAAATCCCTAATTCAGGAAACACTAATACCCTGATAGGTGTTCATCAGAAACCCTATCTACCTAATTTTGGAATTTCACAAACCTTAATTCACAAATTCAGACAAAACGCAGAAACCCTAAAATTCAAAAAAATCGCGTCATCACTAAACCCTAATTCATGCTTCCCTAAGCCATATTTTCAAAATCACAAAGCATATTAATCATCTCAAGCAAAAAACGAAGAAGAAAACACCCATTCAAAGCGAAAATCAGATTTCGCGAACCCACCTTTTGGTCACACACTCAGACGCACAAACTACAACACCTCACACAGACACTACTCTCAGACGAGGTAGATTCACACTATATACAAACCGAAATAGGGTAATGGGTTAGATTGACGGTGAGTTTTGGTCGGAAACGGGAGGGGTGAACTCAAGCCCTAACCTTTCTCCCTCTCTCCACAGTGTAATTCGAAATAGAGATGGAATATTCACTAAGTGTATATCAGGGAGAAAATGGGAATTCATGTGGCAAAAATTGACGCCGTTAGTCAACGTTAGGGCTTGTGGGGCGTGTGTCGAATTTCCAATAACCCACGTGTCTATTTTGCATTTTCCGTCTTACGAGGGGGTCCGACGTCTATTTTCTAAATCACAGGGGGGTTTCAATTCACAACAATTTATCTATATTATACACATCCAATTCACTAGTCAATGATTAATACTAAAAATAAAAATATCAGTTAATCATGATCTTCAAATCAATTTGAAATTTGAATTACCTGTAAAGTTTATAAGTTTTGAAAAACTTCTTTATACACAATATTTTTGTTGAGGAATTTTTTTATACGTCTAATATGTAATATGTGGTAAATATCTACTATTTGATAATATAATAATAATTATAAGCATTTTGTAGATATAAAATATTTAACAATTAAGAAATTTTGAATTTAAGTAACTATATATTAAATATATAATTATCTAACTCATGCTATGTTATTTATTATATATATATATATATCTCATTTCACAATATGTTAACAACACTAAAATTATTGATAATGAATTAAAATTCAAATCGAATTACTTAAATTAAATATAGATAGATTTGTAAATATATGAAACAATATTACACATAAAAAATGTAAATATATATAGTTGGTAATATCTTTCAAACTTTCAAGGTATGAAGAAAAACTTCAAAAAACTTGACATGTTCATATTCTTCGGATATCTTGCTCAAGTAGCTAATCTTTTTGCTGATGATCATTTCTTGCTGCAGTACTTTTGGCCAAGTTAACATTATATATAAATAGTTACGTGTTATGACTATATATTAATTATCCTGTATTATAATAGTAATCAAAGTAAAACAAGATATTATGTATGTAGCTGAAATAGTAATCAAAGTAAAACAAGATATTATGTATGTAGCTGAAATAGTACTATTTCAGCTACATACATAATATCTTGTTTTACTTTGATTACTAGTTCTCTAGACTAAAGCAAAATCAACTTGACTGTTTCCAGTAAATTGAAAGTGTATATTTAATTTGGTAAAACCTTTAAATAATATTATAGATATGGTCATCGAAGAGCAGGTAAAGCATTAATACTTGTGTTGAAATTAAATTAGACTAATTCACTAAAATGTAATAAGAAAAAGAAATTAGATGACCAATTCATACCTGATTTTTTAAAAATGAAAGAAAAGAGTGGACTATTTCAAGTGGGATCAAGTATAAATAGACATATATCTTCATTGCATGCATTTGCAACTCATCTCTCAACTACAAAAGTATACCATCCTCTACAGATCGATCATCTGTTTTATTCAACTTGCAGATAAACAATGGCGATTCGGTTGGTTATAAGTATTGGTATTCTGGCTTTGGCTTCGTCGTTAGTTTATGCTTCAGATCCTAGCCCTCTCCAGGATTTCTGCGTCGCCGTCAATGATTCCAAGGCTTCTGGTACTATATAACTGCTGCCTGCATCTGACATCTATATATATAGAGTTTTAAAGTTACATTTCAATTTCTGATCTTATTGTTTATATGAAATTGCAGTATTTGTGAATGGGAAAATATGCAAGAACCCGAACATGGTTGTCGCAGAGGATTTCTTCTTCTCTGGTCTGAACAAGGCTGGTGATACATCGAATGCAGTCGGATCAAAGGTGACTCCAGTGAATGTGAACCAGATAGCAGGTCTCAACACTCTAGGCATCTCATTGGTCCGTATTGACTACGCGCCATACGGCCTGAATCCCCCACACACCCACCCTCGTGCGACCGAGATTCTTGTGGTCGTTGAAGGCAGTCTCTACGTGGGATTCGTGACTTCCAATCCTGCAAACCCCGACCAGAAGAACAAGCTGTTCACCAAGACATTGTACGCAGGAGACGTGTTCGTGTTCCCAGAAGGCCTCATTCACTTCCAGTTCAATACTGGAAAGACGAATGCTGTTGCGTTCGCAGGACTAAGCAGCCAAAATCCAGGAGTTATTACGATTGCAAATGCAGTGTTTGGATCTCAACCTCCTATCTCTGTTGATGTTCTCACTAAAGCATTCCAAGTCGATGCCAATGTCGTTAAATATCTTCAGGGACGGTTCTGGTCCGACAATAACTAAAAAAGCAGTAGATAATATTATTATAAGGATATATACATCCATTTGATCTGCGTCTGTTTTCATCATTATCTTAATTAATTTGTTATACGTATTCCAGAAATAAATAAAACCAGAGGGGAGGGTTGATTAGAAGAATTTGTTCGAAACTTTCTCCATCATATATATGGCATACTCAATACCATCTTCTCTGGTAATCAGGCATTTCGGGCAAATTAACTCATGATGTGGATTGAATTTGACCTAGACATGTGACTTAAATTTGGATTACATTCTCATATATACTTATCACATTTCCATTTTGAAATACATTAATTCCCTGAATTCATTACAGAATAGAAATTTCCGTCGGCAAAAAATTACATACAAAACATTCAATCATAAGTATTCTCATAAGTGACATTTTTTCGATGGAAAAAACAATATTCTGTTGGTCAATAATTTACTCCTTCTCAGGATCCTCGGATAGGGATCAGCTTCAGTGAGATTGGTGACGCACTCTTCTTATAAGACTCCAAAAAGTAAATAAACATAAGTAATTTTAAATAACAACTTTTAACTCATATTTACCCTTTAAATAGAGTTAATCACTTAAAATACCCAAATTTATATAACTTTTGTTATAGTATATATATATGTGTATGCTTGTATAATGGTTGAGTCACAGTCATCTTAGCCTTGGTTCAGTCACAGCCTTGTTAGTATAGAATATCCCTTCATGAGTTAGTTAGAGTTAGTTATACACATGCTGCATGCATGCACTCGTGTATATATATATACCTTCCTTGTATATTGTAATCATCATGTTGATTAATAATACATCACTCTTTGGTTTCTATCATGGTATCACGAGCTTCTCTTTTCCGGCGACGGTTACCACCGGTCCGGCGAGTCAATAGCTAGCTGCTCAATTTTTCCGGCGAGTCATTTTTTCTCTACGGCAACGGTGTCACCGGCCGATTCTCTTCTCTGATTCTTCTTTTTCTCTGGTTATTCTCTTTGGCAACGGTACCACCGGCCAATTCAATCTGTTATCACTCATGGCGAATCAGTCCAGCTTTGTGCCTCCACATTTTGTTCCTCTGTCTCTTCGTCTTGATCAGAACAACTATTGCTTCTGGCGAGCTCAGGTTTTATCGGCGGCAAGAGCTCATGGTTTTGAAGGCTTGTTGCTTGGCACTGAGTCACATGCAGACTGTTCTTCTAAGTTTGCTTCTACATCTTCCATGGTTGAACCTGATTCAGGTTCTTTGCTTTGGATGCGGAGAGATCAATTTCTCCTCAGCTGGATGTTATCATCGATGAGTGAGTCCATGCTCGGTCATGTTAGTCGGTGTCAAAGCTCGCATGAGGTATGGACTACACTTGAAATTTTGTTCCATACTCAGTCTAAAGCACGCACTCTTCAACTGCGTTTTCAACTTCAAACTATGAAAAAAGGGGACATGTCTGTTGATGATTTTGTTTTGAAGATGACAGGCATAGCTGATGATCTGAATTCTATTGGTTGTTCAATTTCTGATGATGAATTAATTTTGTATATTCTTGGAGGTCTTGGTCAAGAGTATGAATCGGTTGTTGTAAATCTTACTTCTCGATCTGATGATTTGTCACTTGCTGAGGTTAAGTTTGTTCTTCAAACTCATGAGATGAGATTACTTGCTCAGAATCAGTTTGCATCCTCATCCATGACTCTTGATTTTGCTCCTTCTGCTAATGTTGCTTATTCTAGAGGTTCTTTTGGTCATAGAGGTGGTCGATCTACGTTTAGGGGTCGATCTCGAGGTGGAGGAGGTCGTTTCTCTTCTCGTTCCGTTGGCAAGCCCTCTTGTCAATTGTGTGGGCGCCCTGGTCATGTAGCAATTAAATGCTATAAACGTTTTGATGTCAGTTTTACAGGAATTGATCATTCTCAGCCATCTCAGGGTTTTAGTTCTTCTGGTTCCACTTCTCAAGCTTATGTAGCTCAGACTGGTTCCTCTCAAACTTATGGTAACTGGTGTTTTGATAGTGGTGCTACTAACCATATCTCTGCAAATTTGGAGAATCTCTCTCTCAAGGAAGAGTACAAAGGTACAAATGTTTTGACTGTAGGTAATGGTGCTTCCATTCCTATCACTCATGTTGGTTCTTCAGTTGTTTCTTCTGCAGATAGCTCAGTATCTCTACTTCTTAATCATATTCTTTATGTGCCACAAATTACCAAAAATCTTCTTAGCATTTCACAATTCACAAAGGATAATAATGTTTTGATTGAGTTCTACCATGACTGCTGTTTTGTTAAGGATCAAATAACTCACAAGATTCTTCTGGAAGGAAAGCTTAGAGATGGTCTCTATCAGTTGGATTTGTCTTCTCTTCCAGGGTCAAAGTCACAGGAGTGTTCTTCTTCTCTTGCTTATCATGTCGCTCAACAACATCGAGCTGCTCCTTCTCAAGTCTTAGATGCAGATAGACACAATAAAGATGAAGATAAAAAGAATAAGGCTGCTAGCTATTGGCATAATAAACTTGGTCATCCATGTACTAATGTGTTGTTTCATGTTCTTAAGGACTTACACATACCTTTTAATAATCAGTTTGTTCCTTTTTGTGATGCTTGTAAGGTGGGACAGTTACATCAGAAACATTTTGCTTCTAAAATCACTAAGACTCAAGCTCCTTTTCAACTTATCCATTCTGATTTATGGGGACCTTCTCACATCCCATCTGTAGAAGGATATAAGTACTATATACATTTTGTGGATGACTACACTAGATTTACCTGGGCCTATCCTCTTAAACAAAAGTCTGAAGCATATACAGTAGTGTTGCAATTTCTTGCCTTTGTTGAGAGACAATTTGATAGCAAAGTCAAGTGTTTTCAATCGGATTGGGGTGGTGAGTACAGAGCTTTAGCTCCTATTTTGACTAAAAAGGGTATTCATTTTCAGCATCCATGTCCACATACTCACCAGCAACATGGGAGAGCTGAGAGGAAACATCTTCATATAGTTGAAATGGGGCTCACATTACTTGCTCAGGCTAATATTCCCTTGAGATACTGGTGGAATGCTTTTGAAACAGCTGTGTATACTATTAATCGATTGCCTACTCCTGTTTTACAGTTCTCCTCTCCATTCTTAAAGCTTCATGGTGTTGATCCAAATTATAAATACTTAAAAACTTTTGGCTGCACATGTTTTCCTTATCTAAAGGCATACAACAAGCATAAGTTCTTCTATAGATCCACAAAGTGTATTTTTCTTGGCTATAGTGCTATTCATAAGGGCTACAAGTGTTTGAGTCCTACTGGAAGAATTTATATTGCTGCAACTGTGGAATTTAATGAAGATGAGTTTCCTTACTCTTCTTTGTTTTCATCAATTCTTGGTCCTGCTCCTTCTACAACTACTTCTATTGTTCCTATTGATTCAGCTTTCAGAGAGGTGCTTCATCAGAGAGGTCCTATTGATCTCGATGCTTCTTATGTTTCAGATGATGTTCCTGTTTCAGGTGATGATATTATAGACACTACTCCAAATAAGATTCTTGACATTACATCTCCTTCTAACTCTATAGATGATTCATCACCTGGTTTTACTTTGACTGTGGATCTTCCTCTTATTCCTCCTACTTCCTCTACTACTGCATTACATCAACATTCATCCAGCACTTCTTCTCATCATATGGTGACTAGATCAAAGGCTGGTAAACTTCCTTCTACAGCTTCTAAAGCTTTCACAGTTGATCTTTCTACCATTAAAGAACCTCAGAGTGTTCATCAAGCTCTTGGTGATTTAAGATGGAAGCAGGCCATGCAGGCTGAATTTGATGCTTTGCAGCAAAAAGGTACCTGGTCTCTTGTTCCTTTTTCAGATGATATGCATGTTATAACAAACAAATGGGTGTTCAAAACAAAATTCAAACCAGATGGTTCAGTGTAGAAGTTCAAAGCTAGACTTGTGGCTAGACTTGGTCTTCTCCCTTACAGTCACTTTTGGTTGGAATATTCAGCAAATAGATGTAAATAATGCTTTTTTAAATGGTGATCTCAAGGAAACAGTCTTCATGTATCAACCTCAAGGTTTTGTTGATAACGAGCATCCTGATTATGTTTGCAAATTGCATAAATCATTATATGGTTTGAAGCAAGCACCCAGGGCCTGGTTTAACAAACTCAAAGGTTTTCTTCTATCACTACATTTCACTATCTCTGTCTCTGATCATTCTTTGTTCACAGAAGAATTGATGGCAGGTTATTGATCATTCTAGTATATGTAGATGACATACTTGTTACAGGAGATTCATCTCAGGATATTGATTATGTTATTCAGTTATTGGGACAGGAGTTTGCTCTTAAAACACTTGGTGAGGTGAGTTATTTTCTTGGTTTGGAAGCCCTAAAAACCTCAGTCGGCTATACTCTTACACAGACCAAATATATTCATGATCTTCTGCTCAAAACAAATATGTCTTCTTCTAAGCCTAGTTCTACACCTCTCACTGCTAGTCAGGCTTTACATCTTGGTGATAGTCCATCGTTTTCTCAGCCTACTCTCTATAGAAGCACAGTAGGAGCTCTACAGTATGTTACACTTACAAGGCCAGACATTTCTTTTGCTGTAAACAAGCTAAGCCAATTCCTTCATGCTCCTACTCAAAATCACTGGACTGCATGCAAACATTTGCTCAGATATTTAAAAGGCACAGCTACTCTTGGTCTTCATTTTTCTCCAGCTACTAGGATGAATGTGGAAGCTTTCTCAGATGCAGACTGGGCTAGCAATCTTGATGATAGAAGATCTACAGGAGGTCATTGCTTGTTTCTTGGCAGAAATCTTTTAACTTGGAGATCTAAAAAGCAATCTGTAGTTTCAAGGTCTAGTGCTGAATCTGAGTATAGGAGTCTTGCTGATACTACTGCAGATATTATTTGGTTTAAGTCTCTACTTAAGGAACTTGGGATTTCAGTGGAGGAACCACCTTTGCTTTGGTGTGATAATACAAGTGCGGCTGCTCTTGCTTCTAATCCCGTTTTTCATGCAAGGACAAAACATATTGAGATAGATGTCCACTTCATTAGAGAGAAGGTTATGGCAAAGGAGCTAGATGTGAGATACATTCCAACCGAAGATCAAATTGCAGACATCTTCACAAAGTCATTGCCTCATACTCGGTTTTCTTATCTGCTGCAAAAGTTCCCTCTTCGATCCACCACAGCTTTGCTTCAGGGGGGAATGTTATAGTATATGTATATGTGTATGCTTGTATAATGGTTGAGTCACAGTCATCTTAGCCTTGGTTCAGTCACAGCCTTGTTAGTATAGAATATCCCTTCATGAGTTAGTTAGAGTTAGTTATACACATGTTGCATGCATGCACTCATGTATATATATATACCTTCCTTGTATATTGTAATCATCATGTTGATTAATAATACATCACTCTTTGGTTTCTATCAACTTTAAACTATTATACCCATCAATATAGTTAATTATCCCAATCTACCCAAAATTATAAGTTAATGTCCCCAAATACCCAAATTTTTGGTCAAATAATTAAAAAATCCTTATGACCCACTTTTGCAATTAATGTTTAATTTTGAAAGGTGCTATGTCCAAACTCAATTTTGCTACTTCCAAACTATACATACTTTCCAAGAATTTCCTTAAACCCAAACCATATGATTTATGGATACAATCCGAAAAATGATATATCGGCTGGAGACCTTGCTAGTCGTACGCTTGATCTGTTTACAGGTCAAGACAGACTTGATAGGTGTAACAACGCCACGTATCGGCCTCGGAAAAGATCCCTGAAAAATGGTATCAGAGCCTGGTTTTATTAAGAACTAAGTTTATTTTTATTATGTGTTATCTGTAATTAACTTTGGTGAGGAGAATCATTCGAGAATAGAATGGATTTGGGCGAATGTCCAAGATGTATATTCTACAGGAGATATCGTCAAATTTTAACGATGTATGCTCAAGAACATCGAGATCAGGTGGACAGCTGGCTAAAGCAGGTTTGAAATCCGAATTTCAAGTCCGGATTTCCATCTATAAAAGGGCGAGCAGAAGGAAGCTAAGGACATCAAGTATTCTCCATAGTTTTCTTCAAAACAATATCTTCCTTGTAATAGTTTAAATTTTCTGAGTTTTAGTTTTAGTTTATGTATAAACAAGTTACAGCCATCTCAATGAGAGGCTGATCCTGTATTCTCCTCCCAAAAGGAGTTTATAGATAATGTAATAAATATATATTAGTTCTTAATAAAAGAGAGGCTTTTGCTTCAACGTGTCTCCGTTCGATTTGTTTATCTGTTGGAAGGATCACCTTATACACCTGGTGTAGGAAACGAACCAAGGTTGTGTTGGGCAGTTGCTAAAGGAGTTGGATAACTTGCAGACCAACTTCCCTGAGGTTGAAGTTGAACAGTGAGGAGATGTTCGTAAAACGATTTGGGGGCAGTAATTTTCCAACTGGTGGTGTTGCGAGCCACCTCACCCGGTGCTGTTCTGGTCGAAGAAAGGTATGATTTCCAACGGGTTAATTTATTTACGGAAGCATGTTGGCCTGATTGTTATTCAAATTAATTAGGATTTTGTATAATAAATTATATGGTGTGGAAAATGGAAGAACTTGGGGGCAAAAGTATGTTTGAAAGTTAGTAAAATTTTGGATGTTAGTGAAAGGTCAAAAGGAATTGTAGAAAATAGGTATATGGAGATAATAAGTTATAATTGTGGGTATATGAAGATAATAGATTATATTGGTGGGTATAAAAATTCTACTTTATATGAAAGTGGGTAAATAGTGATTTTAACCCTTTTAGATAATACAAAAAATCATTACCGGAAGAAATTACCGGCTCTAACTCCTTAGAGCTATGATCGAAGAAGTATTGTTTTGTATGCATAACTCATGATTTGTAACGTAGATTGAACTTTGGATAAGTTGACAGTAGATTTTCCAGAGATGAGATTAAGATTTACACTTTCAAATTCCAATCCATGTCCTCCAAGAATAAAAAGTCACTATCCATCATCAGTAATCTTGGTTCCAGCTGACATGAGATCATCCGCAATGCTTTTCATCGTGAGACAATAGTTATCAATGGTAGGATCACCTCTAATTAAATATGTTAATACAATATGTTATTTGTTTTGACAATTTTGTCCATTAACTTTTTCAAATTTCTCTCCTTATAGGGTGTCACATGCGAATTAAACCCGATTTCCCTGTTCAGACTGAATTTGAGTTAAATTTCCGATTTTTTTAAAGATAAATGATAAAATCGCCGGACCCCAAAAAGTTAATATGTAAAATCACCGGAACAAAAAGTTAATGGGTAAAATAAAATAATTAACTCGTTATAAAATTAGGATATATAGAGAATCTTATTCCACCCTTAATTCATCGGCACAACATATTTAGAAAAAAGAAATATCAAATTAGTACAATTGATTTTGTTTGTTCTGGGCATGAAAGATTTGGATTTAATTATGTTTCAATTTTGAAAATTAGGGTTCATAGATTTTGCTTTGGGATATCAATTTATGATGTGGCAAATAATATTTTATTCAGCAGATTTTTTTTGGGGGAAATAAATTACTTTGTATATGATTTGGAAATTTAGGTGGTAAATAAATCCAAAAACAAATTTCACACCTGAAAGGACGGCCATCAGCAAGAATGCATTAAATATTTTGAAATTGGGGGCAAGTGTGAAACTGGCAGGGAAATTGAAAATTCCGGCGAAAAAGACTTAAATTGGACAAATTTTTAGATAGCAAGACCAAAATTGATAATCGAAATTTAACAGGACTAACTACTATAGATTAGTAACAATTTTTACATTAAAATAGTGTAAATGCTGCACTAGTTTTGTTTGTTCTATTAGAGATGCCTCGAGAATCTTATTACATTTTGTGTCATATCTACTATTTCAAAACAATCATCACATGTAACGTGTATTCAATGACATCATTATTTAACATATGACGTGTATTGAATATCAAGAAACAGACATATGACGCGGAAATAATGCGGTTTCCATTCCATTAGGAAATATTATGTACTTTCTCGCAACTCGATTTTGCATTGATTGGGTGATTCAAACTATACTGTTCATTCTATATTATTCTAAATTCAAATGTGTGTTACAAATGTGGTTGAATTTTGTTTCTCCCTTTATTTGGCTAATTAAAGTGTTAAACTGTGTATAAAATGACTGGGCAATGCTAACTGCATATCGTACAACACTCCATTAATTATTGATGTGGAACATATTATGGAAGTAAATTTGTCAAGCTGGATCAAAGATATTTTGTGAACCAGTTTTGCGTATTTTGGATTAATAAAATTGTCTTTTATCTTCCAAGGAAGAGGGTTTTGTCTTCCAATAAAATTGTCTTTTATCTTCCTAGGAAGAGGGTTTTGTCTTCCATGTTTCCATTATCCTTCATTATCGTCTCAATATTATCATTGAAATTATCATTGGAGAATTAAAGAAAAAAGAAAGTAATATATCTGAACCGAATCGAAACCTTGGAAGTAAGTGGAAATCGTTAATTTATTCAGAACAATGAGCCACGTCATACTACGTGCAACTTTATTTAGTTGTGATTAATTATAAGCTCTCCATTTAGTTGCTGTGAGGCCAGAATCGAGCTTGAAGGTACTCGATCGTGTTCTTCTCAACCTGGAATGCCTTTGCCAAAACATCTTTATTGATTGGTGGATCCGAGCCGAACACTGCATTTGCAATCGTGATCACTCCCGGGTTTTGGCTGCCTAGACCCGCGAACGCAACCGCGTTGCTCTTTCCAGTGTTGAACTGGAAGTGAATGAGGCCTTCTGGGAACACGAACACGTCTCCTGCGTACAATATCTTAGTGAAGAGCTTGTTCTTCTGGTCGGGGTTTGCAGGATTGGAAGTCACGAATCCAACGTAGAGACTGCCTTCAACGACCACAAGAATCTCAGTTGCACGAGGGTGGGTGTGTGGGGGATTCAGCCCGTATGGTGCATAGTCTATACGGACCAATGAGACGCCTAGAGTGTTGAGGCCTGCTATTTGGTTCACGTTCACTGCAGTCACATTTGATCCAACTGCGTTCGATGTATCACCCGCCTTGTTCAGACCAGAGAAGAAGAAATCCTCTGCAACAACCATGTCCGGGTTCTTGCATATCTTCCCGTTCACGAAAACTACACATAAAGTCAGTGTCAAAGTTATCTAAACATGATATAGGGAAAAGATTGCAACTTTCGTCCTCTAACTTAGCCCTGTCCATTTTTCTACGTGCCATCAATTTTAACCTAGACAGAAATTAACATTTTGAGCAAAATCGGACAAAAATTGAAGCTACAATATAGTTGTACGTAAATGTTATTACCAGCAGCCTCGGAATCCTTGACAGCAACGCAGAAATCCTGGAGAGGGCTGGGATCAGATGCATCTGAGAATGTTGCAAAAGAGGCAATAAGAAGGGCTGTGACAAATACAAGAGACATCCTCATTTGATTTTAGCTAATAATATTTGTATATAAATGAATGTAGTTATAAAGAGTAGTTTGAGAGGTGATAAAACTAGCTGCAAAGTGGTGGCTATTTATAGATGGCCGGTATTGTCTGAAATATTCATCTCCCTTTTTTTCTTTCACGTTTTATTGTAATATTATTTTAACAAGACTTGGTAAAGTCTCCAGCACTGACTTGGCTTCTTTCTTTTACATTAATCAATAAATGGTCTTTTTTTTTCTTTGAATACAGTTGATATATATACAGTTGATATATACATATCACGCGTATCATCTCTAATGCATATTGCTAGTTAAGTTAATGTGTTAGAACTTGACGTTATATGTATTTTGTGTAGCAGGACAAGAATTTATAAAGGCTTTAACAGAAAGCACGCTTAATTGGCTTGAATATTTTTCGAAATTAGCTGTTAATCTGTCATATTCATTTGGTGAATGTGACATTATCAGATGATATATTTATGCATTCTTGCCTATATGGAAAATTGGTAAATATGTCTTCTAAATAAACCATAGATATGAAAATTCGTTAAAAATTCCCCCTCATCACAGACTAACCTGATTGTCAAAAGGCTTATATGGCGGTCAAGACGCCTCTTTCTCTGTGATGTGTAATTAATATCTTCTTTAAAATTTCGTATTTGGATAGAAAAATATGAAACATTCAAAAATATAATTCTAATTTTTTATATTTATATACAGTCCCGCAATCCTACCCATCGTGGGCACATCAATATGTGTCCACCGCTAACATGTCAAAATCTAGTATATTCATTAATTTTGATTTTCATATAACGAGAGGTTAAAATCATTACACATCAGCAGTTAACATATTAAAAGTTGTCCACTGTTATATCCTCACTAGGTTTCCACATGTTGAGCAAGGGCATGACATTACATTGTGGTTAGCTACATTTTGCAGAGCAAAATGCATGAAAGACTCTACTCCAGCTTTATACTCATGTGACAATCTATCTTTTGACATCCATGATTTATCCATAATCAACCTACTAACGCAAGATTTTATTAAATAAAAATATAGTCGTATGATATATATTTTCTTATTTTGCATCAATTGCCTAATAATAGAATCAAACTCAAAAAAATTGGTGCACAATTCACAATTCATGACCAAACATACTGCTAATTAATAGTACACAAATAGACACCAAGTCAAAAATGAAATTCCATCACCCTCCTCATAATTCAGCTATTGGAAATCAGATTCGACACAAAAACCATGTCGTAATAGATACGGAATGAAATCAACACAATCATTAAGCATACATTGAATTATGATCACAGTAAATTTATATCTCAATTTGAGTTTTGTTCTTTAAAAAAAGAAAAAAAATATAGAGACAAACTGACAATCATCAAATCACATTATTAGCAAAAGGCAACAATACATGCTGAGATTTAAAGTGAAAGTAAATGATGGAAAAATTGTACACAGATATTCTCACGGGAGGAAAAATCAATTACTGACATATCAAGTGGTTCAAAAGTGAGAGCAAAGGGTCACCTCTTAGAAGAATTCGAACTCGACGAGAGGAAATTCCAAGGACGAGGCAGGGCAGAGGATCTCCAAAGACGAGGCAGGGGCAACAAGCAGCAGGGTAGCTACAAATCAGCGTCGAGAGTCTGAATTCGTGGACATGGTGGCGGAAAGGGCGAGACAGACTCTGAGAAGAAGAACATACAAAAAAGCTCGAGAATTAGATGAAATAACTAAATATCCTAGTCTTTTGGAAAATGACAATCTGGAATATATATAATAATATAGTAGGGTAGTAATTTATTGGATCAAGATCATGAATCTGTGGATGCAAATTTCTAGATTGCTCTGATTCTCCTCTTTTATGTTGACTTTAGATTTGAATAGTGGAATAATTATTGATTTAGGAACAAATGAATTCCCATCACTAATTCATTTCAATGTCGACGATCTCTACGAACAACTTCTATTCTATTATGTTTCACTATTTTTAAATGGATTTTTCATAGATACTATTAATGAGCTCTACCTCTTATTATCTTGTTTCATTAAAATCGGCTCTCATTTCACTTAAGATTCATGCACACAATTTGATTAGTGTTTCACAATTTCATAAATCTCATCATTATTCATAAACAAATAATATCATAACCAAAATGTAAGTATTCTGCTCAAATAATATCATAAACAAATAATATCATAACCACAATTTCATAAAGCTCATCATTATTCACATAATACTTTCTTGGTTAACCAAAAGTATTCTAATCAGCAGCTGCACCAACTATATTTCAAAGAAACTAACAACTATCTGTTTGGTGCTCAAGGAATTTGGGATGAACCAAATGTAAATTTTGCTCGGAAAAATCAGAAAAACATTTCAATTTTTAGTGAGAATAAGCAAATGGGGATGGGTGAGCGCAGCGTACCAATGTTTGCCAATTGGGATGCTTTGCTCGGCTGGGAATGGAAATAGGGACCGGTGTCGACGGAGGCGGCACTGCGAGGATGGGTGTGCGGCGAGGGTGCACGCTGTGTGGCGGCTGGAGAGGATGGGTGCGCACCGAGGATGCACGCTAGGCTGTGGCTGGAGGGGATGGGTGCGTGGCTGGAGGGGATGAGCGGAGAGGTGGCCACGGCGAGACGGCAGCAGCGTGGGTGCTCGCGGTGAGGGAGTGGCTGGAGGGTATGTGTGCGTGACGAGGCAAGAGCTGACTGTGATGGTTGCACGCGGAGAGGCAGCGGCTGGCGGCGTGGGAAAGTGGCGGCGGCGACAGCTAGGGTTCCGATTGACTTGGGGATTCTAGGGTAAAATTGGGGATTTTGACTTGGGGTAATATGTCTAAGTAAATTTTATTTTACATGTATGTATTTACATTTAGTAATATTAATAAATAAAAATCAAGTTTATTTAGTCTACGACAACGCTACCACGAGGTTATGACAACGCTATAAATTTACCGTTGTCTTAGGGATATATGACTACGCTTCAACGACAACTTCATATTGTAACCGTTGTCTTATGGATCAACGACTACATATCTACGACAACCTCATATCATAAGCGTTGTCATAAGGTTCATTTTGTACCTAAGACTACACCACTACGACAACGTCAAGTCATCACCGTTGTCTTAGGGCTGAATTTTACCCTACGACAACGCCAAAAAAATGTCGTTGTCTATGAGCGGATTTTTGTGCCCTAAGACAACGGTTTTGTCTACGACAACGCCAAATTTGGCTACGACAACGGTTTTTTCATGTGCGTTTTGTCAAAAAACCGTTGTCTTAGGGGCGTTGTCTATGTGCGTTTTTCTTGTAGTGTATATGTTTCTTTGGGCTAGGGTTGAGCGAAATCGAATTGAAATCGGAAAATTGAACCAAACTGAGTGATTTGTTTTGGTTTGTAGTTAAATTAAATTGATTTATAAAAAATACGTTATTTCGGTTTTAGTTTTATTCAGTTCGGTTCTATTTTGACCAAATCGATCGTCAAATTGAACTTAGTAAAAGAAAACTGAATATCAAATCGATTTCGGTTCGGTTCAGTTTCTGTATGTAAATTAGTTTAGATTGATTTTAGAAAATACATATTTTGATCTGGTATTAAGACGAAGCGTCTGATTAATGCTCACCTATATTAAGCATGAAATTGAAAACTAACATATCCATATTATTAAAACTCAAGTATACTTTTATGTCCGTGAAATGAAATTCTTTGGGTATATTTTGTATAAGGAGAAATATTCAATTTTGGTCCTATATGACCAAAATAAAATAAAACAGTGGGGAGGGTTGAATTATAAGAGTCTACTCGAAACTTTCTCCATGATATGAGCATGCCCAATATCGTCTTCTTTGGTTGTGTAATGAGAGCTCTATCCCACATCCATAATACACCAATTCTATTTGAATTCATGAAAACAAAAGAAACTGGGGTCGAAGATTGATCATCATAATTCCTCCTCACGATTGTGGTATTGAAGAGAGTGAAACTCTATATTGAAGAGAAATAAAACAATTGAGATTAGGGCTCTTTTTAAGTGGTGAATGAATTTGGAGATTTTGGTGATAGGGCCAACTCTCCGGACCAACCCTGAAATAAGGGGAAATTTAGTTCCGATTTTGGTTCTATTTATTTCAAATTTTCAATTTGTCTTGTATATATGTAATTGCAAATTAAGTAGTTACTTAATATAACCTACATTTTAATTTCGGTACGTTTGCTGCAAGTACGATACACATATTCCCTTCTTTTTTTTTTTCAAATTCTAATCAGTTATAGCCATGTGACATATATGGTAATTCATGATTTTGTGCTTGTATACTTCCTTTATTTTAAAATATTATTTTTGCATATCTTTAAAATATATGGACACAAGGCCAGTGTGAATATTAAAATTTATAGCACTAAATTAAATTAAAAATAGTCAAACTTACGAGGGAAAATGCAAAAGTATATAAAAGTTATAGAAAAGTTAATATCCAATCGAAGCCTCTAGGGAACTATAGTATTGTGTATATATATATATCACAAACTTAAACATACAGGAATGATTAATATATTGGGACCAATGAGGCACGTAATAGAAATAGGCGTGACTATAAAGCTTTGTATTTAACTGTTGCCAGGCTGGAACTGAGGTTGAGTAGTGTCGTGAATCAGGTCTTCATTAACCTGAAAAGAAATGTAAACTGAAACAACTCGGAAATAATTCCCTGACTCCAGAACCGGATTTGGATCTCAAAGAACCGGGTTAAAACCGGCTGAACCGGGCGCAGGAAGCTAGCGGCATAACTACCGGTCCGAGGCAGTTAGTTAGGGTTCCAGGCTACGCAACTCTGATATTTGTAACAGAAATTCGTTGAGTTTTGTTCATCGGTTTTAGCAATTAGTTGAGGGTTTTATCTCTATATATATAGATGTATATCCAGTTGTATGGAATTACAGAAATAGTGATCATAGAGAGAGTTGATAGAATTAGGGTTCTTGGAGTGTTCTTTGTTTTGGGGAAAATTCTTTGTAAGCTGATTTCAGCACCGATTGTTTAGTGAATTGTTTCGATCCTTCGATGGTGGATGTAGGCCGATGTGGCGAGCCGAACCACCTTAAATCTTGAGTGTGTTGTTCGTTTTACATCTTTCAATTTCGCGTTCGAAGTGCTGTGGTTTTAGGGTTTTCTGCAAACCTGTTGCTTATTAGAGTGTTGTCTATTGATCTTGGAAACGAACTCTACAAGAAAATATCTGGCCTGATTGGTGGATCTGAAGCCATTCTCCTGGATTTTGGCTGCTTTGACTTGCTAACAGGAAATGGATATATGAGGCCTTGTGCATGGGAACACAAACACATGAATACAATATTGTTTTAGTGAAGATCGAGCTTGTTTAGTTTTCCTGGATGGGTTCTGATGAATTAGTTGATGTGATGAATCCAACGTAGAGATCGAGTGCCTTCAAGAATCTCAGTTAATGCACGAGGCCGTATGGTGCAAAGTCGAAACGGATCACTGAATTAATGCCTTGAATCCCCAAGCGTTTGATGTATTACCAGGCCTGTTCAGACCCTTGTAGTAGAAATCAACCGTGTTCGGGTTCTTGCATATCTTCCCGTTCACAAAAACTACATGGTACATGCAAAGTGGATCATGTGAACAAAGAGTCATTGAATGATTCATATATATGATCTGATCATCATGACACAGTTTATTTCTTGGATTTATAGTTAATTAGTTACCAGCTGGAGCCACAGATTCATCAACAACGACGCAGAAATCCTGTACTTCTGTGGCCTGTGAGATTAATGTTGCTAAATACCAAATATAAATGGCAATCAACAAGTGATGAGCAATCTTCATTTTTTTAAAGCTGATATTAATTTTGTAATTATTATCAAGCGTGTGTGGTGATGAATTTGGCTAACAGATGTTGGTGCCTATTTATAGAGATGGAACACACGAATGTGGTATCATTATGACTATTTCTATTTCTTGCAAATTTGTTATAATTAGTGTTTACCCCGAAACTAACTAGGGGTTTGATCATTTACAAAAACTTGCGTGAGACGGATTTTTTTAATCCATGAATCAAACCCATTTCCACTAATTTATTTGTGAATTGTGTAATATGGGTTATGGGTTGACCCGTCTCACGGAACATGATCCGTGAGACGGTCTCACACAAGACTTATTCTCGCTCTTCCTACTACAATTGAGACAATACATGATTTTTTGCGCATTTAGGTCATTTTAAGGAGAAAGCACTAATTAGATCCAAATTACACGAGATTGTCCATGTAAACTACCCAATTTAAACTAATTAAATTATAGTTTATTTATTGAACATAAAATTCTAAATTTTAAATTTATCATTTAAAGTATTAGTTTATCCAAAAATATTTTGAAATTTTATAAGTTTAGCAAACATATTTTATATTTTTATTTGTCTAAATATTTTTAATGTATTTTCATTGCGTCTAATAATTTTTAGGCAAATAATTAATGTATTTTAAGTAGCAATGAGATTACCACGAGTAAATATATGTGATCATAATGTGTAGGCCGAAATTGAATCAGCATCAGTAAATTGGGCCCAGTTGGCCGTGTTATATATTGATATAATAATGTGGACATTACTTCCATAAAACTCTTTATATATATGCCCTTTGGAATTCATACTATTGTATATATATTGTACTCAAATGGAATGAAGGGAGTTGATGAATAAAAAGTAATCTCTTTTCAATCTTATCTTCTTCTTCTAGTTTTCGTTGTTGTTACATATTCTGTTTTTGTTATATTGATCATAGAAGGTGGTGCACACGAGATCCATATTTTACAACACGTTATCAACACGAATGCTCTTTGGTCTTTGGTGAACGGTACGTCAGTCCAGTTACATTTGATCATTTTTGTTTATTTGTTTGAAGGTGTTGCCATAATGTCTCATATTCAAATCTAAAGTTTGGTTATAGTTATATGAAATATTTATTTGTCTGATTTGATTTTTTGTGTGATGTTATTTTAGTTATGATCATGAAAATGATGCTGATCATTAGATGGAATTAGTAGAGAAACAAACAATAATTTTTAAAAAAAAATTCTTTTGGTATACTGAATGGATACAAATTATTTTTAGTTATCAGAATGTGATTCTTTTAGTTCTAGACATTTTAAGTGTGTGTGTATATATATATATATATATATATATATATATATAGAAAGAATATAAAATAAAATGTATTAGTTATGAGAATTTAGATAAGTTTCATACCCTTGGCTAGTAGTTATTCCACTCTCATTCGATTAAACTTAGGGAATCGAGTTTCCATATCTTACAAATTAGTGGCATGGTTTCGATAAGCTAGCAAATGTGCTTAATTTATTTTATAATATTGTGTTGAGATTTGCTATTTAGTTTCATGGTGCTTTCCTTGAGCAACTAATTAGAGGAAGAAAATATATCTCAGCTTTTATATTCTGTAGACATTACAAATATACTAATCAATTAATTTTAATTTTACATGAATTCCATATATTTGCAATTATAAGTATTCAGTCTCAAATCATGCTCTTAGAATACAGATGAATTTCTTTGTTTGAGTGGATGCGTTGTTGATTAGAGTGTTTTTATTGTTTGTGCAAAACATACGAATTCTCTTATCTTCTATGCAATATCATTTTTAACACTAAAATTGGATTGGTTTTATGAAGCCATATTTATTCGAATTCATTATGGTGATTTGCCTGAAGCAAAGATGAATATTGCAATTGATACCTTTTGAAGCTAGTTGATTGACTTTACGAGAAATGAGTAATTTATTTTATGCCAGACAATTTACTTTTCAATTGCGATTTTATGTGCTCTTCAGATTATCATGTTCTAAGTTATTTTAATATTTAATTTTTAAGTTTACTACATCATCATAGTGCATCTTGAATTTTTTTTTTGGCATATGGAGAACAAGAATATTAAATGCTTGGTAGATAGTATTATAACTCACAATATCCTTAAAGATAGAAAGAAAGTGTTACCACAATTTCAAATGATAATGTCCTGATAGTTGGCTCCGGTAGAGCTTCACTTGTTCTTCCTATGAGTACTAAATTAGTCATTAAAAGTGCGTTATTATATCCACAATCTAAATATACCCTTCTTAGTTTTAAAGACATTTCGAATGGTTTTCACATTGAAACCGACACCGAGAATAAAGTAGAGTACCTCTTAATGACTCACTACATAGAGTGTCGGAAACAAGTTGTCAAAAAACTTCCTTCTCTATCATCGGGATTGTATTATTAATATACCCGTCCTCCTAATCTCCATATTTCAATTAGTTTGAAATTTCATGATCCAAATTCATTTAAATTGTGGCATGAAAGGTTGGGTCATTCGGGACAAAATATGATCCAACGAATTTTATCCAACTTTATTGGACATAGTATGTCAGACAATAGAAATCCTTCTGTAAATGATTTTGTTTGTAAAGCTTGTGCAAAAGGAAAACTTATAGTACGACCTTTTCGTACTAAAGTTGGATTAGAATCTTCTATTTTCCTTGAACGGATTCATAAAGATATTTGTGGACCAATTCATCCAGTATTAGGACCATTTCGATATTTTATGTTCTTAATTGATGCCTCAATTAGGTGGACTCATGTATGCTTGTTATCCACCTGAGATAATGCTTTCGCAAAATTCATTGCAAAAATTATTGAACTCCGGGCTCAATTCCTTGATTATCCAATTGAATCCATTACAATGGATAATGCTAATGACTTCACTTCAAAAACATTTGATGACTTTTGTTGGTCATTAGTAATTAAAGTGGAACTTTTAGTTCCATATGTCCACACTCAAGATAGTGTTTGCTGAATAAATGATCAACGTATCAAATTAATCGCTAGACCTTTCATACAAAAATCCAACTTACCCATTTCATGTTGGGGTCATGCGGTTTTTGAACGCTTCTTCTTTAATTCAAATACGTCCAACTGCATATCATAACTATTCCCCTTTATAATTAGTGTGTGGGAGAGAACCGAACATTTCCCATCTGTGAATTTTTTAATGTGCAGTGTACGTTCCAATTTCACCACCTAAGCGTACCTCTATGGGTCCTTTAAGGGAACTAGGTATCTATATTGGATTTGAATCTCCATCCATTTTAAAATACCTAGAGCCCATTTACAACTCGTTTCGATGACTGCACATTTGATAATTTCCCAGCATTAGGGGGAGATAAAGCTAAACAAATTAAAAGAATGCCGAGAAATTTTATAGAATGTTGAAAATCTTCAATATTTAGATCCACGCACTAGTCAAACTGAACTGTAAATTCAGAAAATTATTAACTTGCAATATATAACAAGTAGTCTGTCATATGCATTTACTAATTATAAATGAGTGGAAATTCCTAAAAATACAAATATACCTGATGCAATTCTGCGATTGAAGCACAAAGAGCCTATGAATACAAAAGATAAAATACGCGGAAAATAAAATCTAACAAAATATTTAGTCACTCAAATATCATCTCATGAGATTCGTCTCAAAGACGAAAATTCTAGTAAATTGCACGTGCACAAACTAATCAAAATACTAGGATTGCAGAATGATCAAATCAACATATTTTGGGAAACGATGTAATATCAATGTTGCAACTAATTTAATTAATACAGGAGAAACTTATAATAGAAATATCATTATTGTCGACAATATATTTGCTTCTACAATTGGTCTTTCCATCTTAAACAATAATCTGGATCCAGAACCCAAGTTAATAAATGAGTATCTGAAGTGCTTAAATTGGGTAAGATGGAAATATGCAATTGAGGCTGAGCTAGACTTGCTTAATAAAAGAAAAGTTTTTGTGCTATCGTACTTACCCCTAATGATGTATCCTTGTAGGATATAAATGAGTATTTGTGCGAAAAGGAAATGAGAATAATGAGGTGGTGAGATATAAAGCGAGATAAGTAGCTCAAGGGCTCTTGAAGAGACCCAATATTGATTTTGATCAAGTGTATTCTCCTGTAATGAATTGTATAACGTTCCGCTACGTACTTAATATCTCTGGTAGCATATATGAATTTAGAAATGCAGTTAAGGGGCGTTGTTACCGCATATTTATATGGATTATAAGATACCAATATTTATATTTATAAAATCTTTGATGGATTTCAAATTCCCCAAATTAGGAAAGATGAAAATCGTAATATGTATAGCATTAAATTACAAAGGTCATTATATGGCCTAAAACAGTAATGGTGTGTTTACTTTTTTGGTTTGGGTTTATAAAACAGCCCAAACCCATGTTTATTTTGATGGTTCCAGGCCCGGGTTTATAAAATTGTTGCAGGTTTGGGCCGGATTAACCGCATGTAAAGGTCGAATTCTAAACCCATCTATTTTGGTGGGTTTAGTCCAAACCCTACAGTACCAAGCGTAAAATTACACTACTACCCTTAATATTCATAATAAAAGTATTTTTATGCCCTTGTACTTCGATTAATTACAGATTTGCCATACATATATACACCTTTTACACCCAAACCCTAATCCTCTCCCCCCTTCATCGGTCTATCGGCTTGCAGCGGCGGCATTCGTCGATTGAGAACCACGCTGCGGCGGCCCGACGACTGACGACGGTGCCTCCATCCGGAAGTCAGATCCTCCATCTATTTCAGGTAACACGTGAGACCCTCATAGGATAGAATCGATCGAACTCCGATATGATTTTTATCGTTCATTTGATCCTTCAATTAATCATTTATCTCATACTTCATCTCATACTTCAAAGTTCAAAGTTCTTCAAAGTCAGATTCTTCATCTCATACTTCAAAGTTCTTCAAAGTTATTGTCTTCAATTGATCCTTTATCATTCCTTTGATCCATTCTTTGGCGGATTCTTTGAATTTCTTGTTTTCCATACTTTATCTATGTTATGGCCAAATGGTTGTTGTCTGGACTGAATTTCCGGTTGAGAGAGCGGTAATTGGAGCTGGATATCTGAATTATTGTGTCAAATTCAGATTTTTTTTGGTTTCCAAACATGTCCTTACTGCGGATTCGGTTTTTTGAGAGTGAATTGCAGATGATTGTACATTTGGTTTGTAATCGTGAGATTTGAATGTTTTCAAGTTTCGATTTTCCCCGGTTTGATTTTCTGTTTGTAGGTTGATTTCTGTTGCAGCTTTGACTTTGATTTTAGGTTTGTTGTTCAATAAAAGAAATTCTTGAAAATGTATATGTTGTCCATGTAGGGGTGAGGAGCCGGTTTCTTTGATTGAGTTGATTTTATGTTGAATAACCAGTTGTGGATGTTATTGTTTTGAGTTGTCTATTGTGGGATGCATCGAACTAATATTGATGTGTTGGGCGTTGACTATATTGTCAACCTAAAAATTAAGCAAAAATCACTAAACTTATGGATAAATGTAATTCAGTAATGGAGATTGTAATGTTGGGTCCACTTATGGAAGACATATAATTTTTCTCTCTTTATTAAAAATGTTAATGTAGTAAAACTCTGCATTTCTGCTAAAACGATTCCGACAAATTTTATTAATAAAATATTTCGATGCCAGTTAAAAACAGTCTAAAAAAATGAATGGGTGTGCATGCCCTAATCGCCAATCAAGCGTGAGTTCAGATCCATGTTTGATGTGATGTTGATATGTAATGTCTGGATATTAATAATAAGTTGATATGTTAGAACGTCTACAATCTTTACTTGAATTGTCATTTAACCAAAAAAAATTATTATTGATCAAAATAACATGTAGTCTTCTTACTCTATCCACTGTGGGCACATTAATATGTGCCCATCACTGATGTGTCAGCATACTATTAATTTCACTTTACATATAATAAGGGAATGTGATCATTATGCGCCATCATTTGACATATTAAAAGTTGCTCATAGTGGATATTTAACATTTTCCACCTCTTATATATATATGTGTAATATATTTTTTTTTTCATCTCGATCGGTTTTGGAAAACAATTTGCACATCCAAATTAAAAAAAATCAATAAAAAATAATTCTTGAATTTTTTGAAGTGGAACTCTGTAAAATTGCCGTATTTGGCAAGTGAATTGTCCAGGCAGGTAAACATGTCAACAATTTTATTTTCCCAAAGCTAATCAAGATCAAATTAACTTATATAAAAGATAATATTATTTTGATCAATATTGCAAAATTTGATTAAAATGACAATTCAGATAAATATTGTGAATTTTCTGACAATTAACCCTTAAATAAATGAGCTAGACTCAAACATAAATTGTGCACCAACATTGCACTTCAACCCGATTCAAACCTGACGTTTGAATTGATGCCAAACCAAACCAGCTCAATTAAAAAGTATTGTTATATATGCTATAGAATATTATTTCGATATTTTCGATTTTTATGTGGCATATTATTTAATATGTTGAAATGTAATTACAAGTTGAAAAGTATTGTGTGTATATATATATATATATATATATATATATTTCTTTTTTGGGAATGTGTCACCTTTCAACTATGAAAGTATTCAGTGACGGACCCAGGATTTTAGTTCGGGGGGGCCGAGTCCACTAGTCAAAAAAAAAAAAACTCTTGAATAACACTGAATAAAAGTTTAAATTTATTACAATTTAGACAGAATTAATATTACTTTATAAAATTATAATAACATCAAAACTAGTAACTTAATAGCGTTTGAACATGACAACGTCATAAATTATAGTAGTAGTAGTAGTAATAATAATTTTAATAATTAACACATATATAATAAGATTTCTCTTTATTTTTCAGTATTTTGAAACTATGCATTATATTTTTAGCAAATATTTCTATTGCCAATAGAATATTCATATTGGAATTATATTTTCTAGGCATCTCATTGGTCTGTATTGACTACGCGCCATACGGCCTGAATCCCCCACACACCCACCCTCGTGCAACCGAGATTCTTGTGGTCGTTGAAGGGAGTCTCTACGTTGGATTAGTTCGTGACTTCCAATCCTGCAAACCCCGACCAGAAGAACAAGCTGTTCACCAAGACATTGTACGCAGGAGACGTGTTCGTGTTCCCAGAAGGCCCCATTCACTTCCAGTTCAATACTGGAAAGACGAATGATGTTGCGTTCGCAGGACTAAGCAGCCAAAATCCAGGAGTTATTACGATTGCAAATGCAGTGTTTGGATCTCAACCTCCCATCTCTGTTGATGTTCTCACCAAAGCATTCCAAGTCGATGCCAATGTCGTTAAGTATCTTCAGGGACAATTCTGGTCCAACAATAACTAAAATTGCAGTACATAATATAAGGATATATACATCCATTTGATCTGAGTCTGTTTTCATCATTATCTTAATTAATTTGTTATACGTATTCCAGAAATAAATAAAACCAGAGGGGAGGGTTGATTAGAAGAATTTGTTCGAAACTTTCTCCATCATATATATGGGCATACTCAATACCATCTTCTCTGGTAATCAGGCATTTCGGGCAAATTACCAGAACAAAAAGTTAATGGGTAAACTAAAATAATTAACTCGTTATAAAATTAGGATATATAGAGAATCTTATTCCACCCTTAATTCATCGGCACAACATATTTAGAAAAAAGAAAAGTCAAATTAGTACAATTGATTTTGTTTGTTCTGGGCATGAAAGATTTGTATTTAATTTTGTTTCAATTTATGATGTGGCAAATAATATTTTATTCATCAGATTTTTTTTGGGGGAAATAAATTACTTTGTATATGATTTGGAAATTTAGGTGGTAAATAAATCCAAAAACAAATTTCACACCTGAAATGACGGCCATCAGTGAGAATGCATTAAATATTTTGAAATTGGGGGCAAGTGTGAAACTGGCAGGGAAATTGAAAATTCCAGCGAAAAAGACTTAAATTGGACAAATTATTCGATAGCAAGACCAAAATTGATAATCGAAATTTAACAGGACTAACTACTATAGATTAGTAAAAATTTTTACATTAAAATAGTGTAAATGCTGCACTAGTTTTGTTTGTTCTATTAGAGATGCCTCGAGAATCTTATTACATTTTGTGTCATCTCTACTATTTCAAAACAATCACCACATGTAATGTGTATTCAATGACATCATTATTTAATATATAACGTGTATTGAATATCATGAAAACAGACATATGACGCGGAAATAACGCGGTTTCCATTCCATTAGGAAATATTATGTACTTTCTCGCAACTCGATTTTGCATTGATTGGGTGATTCAAACTATACTGTTCATTCTATATTAAATTCTTATTCTAAATTCAAATGTGTGTTACAAATGTGGTTGAATTTTGTTTCTCCCTTTTATTTGGCTAATTAAAGTGTTAAACTGTGTATAAAATGACTGGGCAATGCTAACTGCATATCGTACAACACTCCATTACTTATTGATGTGGAACATATTATTGTTGTAAATTTGTCATTTTAATAATTGTCCATCATTGACATTTTAACATTTTTTTATATAAGCTTGGTCAAAAACACGTCTATCTTTTAATCATTCAGAATTGACAGTAAATTATATAAAAGTGATAAGATTGATAAAGTGGCTTCTCTTATAAAAATCTGACCGTGATGTCGTGACGCGATAAAATTAATTAAAATCCTTCCTAACCTAACTAACTAGTAGATAGGACAAGTAGGAGTCGATCCCACGAGGAGTGAATATTTAACTATGTCACCTATGTTTAATTCAAGAAACATAAAAGATGGGGGTTTTGGATTGATTATCTATCACTAAATTAAACTAAGAACCTAGAAAACAAATTAATAAGAAATCAAAGGATGAAAAACATTCCAGTTAACAGTTCAATTATCCCTCAATATCAATTATACCTTAATCAATGTTACACCCTCTCTCAAATTATCATGAAATTATCATCCCTAGTCTAACAACAAGCTCTGTTAAACTGAATCGTCTCTTAAGATTAGTTAAATTAGAATAAGATCATTAATTAACCCTATTCAATTGAACAGCCTAGAATAAACTCTCTAAATTTAATTCATCAAATGCATTAATCACCAAGACGAGAGGATGAACTAGACTCCAAATACATAAGCTCGATTTGATAATTTAGGATTATGCTACCCTAGAGATGCGTGACCTCTAGTTTACTACCAATGAGAATTAAACCACAACAATTAGGATTCATGATTTAAGATCCTAGCAATCAATTATCAAACACTTAACCTAGGTGATCAATCTAAATGAAGCATCGATAATTGAAATCATTCAACACAGATAGCATAATCAATTCCAATCAAACATCGAGAAAGGGAAACGAGATTAATTAAAACATAATTAAATATATGGGTTCAAACATCCATGCTAACCGGAATTGGAGAATTATCCAAGCATCCTTGAAATCGAATCCATAAAAGTTGTAGAATCCATAAGAAAAGAAAACTAATCTAATAAAATAATTATCTCTCTAGAGTGGCTTGGAGAGAAAGAAAAGAAAGATCTCTCCCTTAATTATGTGTGTGAACATATCTTTTTAACCCTTTTGGAGATGGACTTAACCTTATTCTGGCCCCAAATCTTGTACACAATCTCGTTGGGTTGGGCTGCAAACGGATCACATTGGCAGACTGAGCTGACACTAGGTGATCCAGTGTAACTGGCTTTTGGGCCCAAACTGCCCCAACTTCGATTTGTGTTCATTTCTCAGCCCATAAACATATTTCTTAATCAAAATATACTCCAAAATTCCTGAATAATAGTGAAAATGATATATGAAATATTTTGATACCAAAAACATATATAGATACGAAAACAGTGCATTCAATCACATAAAAGATTATAAAATCTCAAATCAAACCACAATAAAATGCACCAATTTTCTACCTATCAAAATCACCGAGTCATTCTATGCTATAAAATTCATGTGACCGGTTTACTTACTGTTATCTATCTTGTTTATAACATTTGTATGAGAATCAAATATCAATTGAAATCCTAAGTTATTTATATTTATTGCAAGGCAAAAACTTGTGTACCCCGGGGGTACGGATCTTAGATCCGTGCCCCCAGATCCGACCCGGCGCGTGGGCAGCCTCCACGCGCGCCCACGCGCCGCCACGCGCGCCCATAGCAAGTCTGGTGTGCGCCCCACACACACCTGATTACCTAGTTGATGATTCAGTGATGGGTATTACACCTATACTCTATTGGTATTACACATATACCCTATAGATATTACAGAAATATCTTTTATGGTATTACACTGATACCTTAATGGTATTACAGAAATGTCTTTATGGTATTACACTGATACCTTAATGGTATTACAGAAATGTCTTTTATGGTATTACACTGATACCTTAATGATATTACAGAAATGTCTTTATGGTATTACACTGATACCTTAATGGTATTACAGAAATGTCATTTATGGTATTACACTAATACCTTAATTGTATTACAGAAATGTCTTTATGGTATTACATTAATACCTTAATGGTATTACAAAAATTGACTAAGGTATCATATACTTATTTTCCAAAGTTTATAAAAAACAGTGAATATCTTAAAGGTATTACACGAATACCTTAATAGTATTACACAAATGTCTTTATGGTATTACACTGATACCTTAATCTGTAAATAATCTAGTAGATTGTGATTTATTTACAATACCAATAGAACTAATATACAATACCAATAGAGGAAACTTACAACACCCACAATCACAACACAATAGTTATACATTAAAATCTTTTTTTTTGAATACAGAGTAACATTTGTAATTATTCTATGCTGTGTCATTAGGCACAACAAGATAGGCAGGAGAATGTTGTGCTTAGGGCAGAAAATGAGAGCTTAAAGACAGAAAATTATCGACTTCAAGCCACTTTGAGGAACATAGTTTACACTGGGCGGCCGATGCAATCAATAGGGCCTAGCTCGGATCATCTCCTGCAGGCGCATTCATTAGAGTTGGATATGAGTGTATATCCAAGAAAAGTACGAGGAGGAGGAGAAGAAGAAGAAGAAGAAGAAGAAGAAGAAGGAAGAGGATCTCCACTGCAAAATCAGAGTAGGAGGAGGAGGAGAGGAAGAAGAAGAAGAAGAAGGAAGAGGATCGAAGAAGAAGAAGAAGAAGAAGAAGGAAGAGGATCGAAGAAGAGAAGAAGAGAGAAGAAGAAGAAGAAGAAGAGAGGAGAGGAGGAGGAAGAAGAAGAAGAAGAAGAAGATCAGAGGAGGAGAATGAGAAGAAGAAGAAGATGGAAAAAAAAAAAGAAAAAAAAATATATATATATAATTCGGGTCGGGTTGGGGGTACGGATCCTGGATCCGTACCCCGGGGGCACACAAGTCCTACTCTTATTGCAAATAAGGATCCGATTTATATCCTTTACATTGCACGATTGAATTAGTAGAAAAATATACTTGATTAAATAATATGCATGATAGGTTAACAAACTGGTTTAGTAGCAGAAATAAGCAGATTTAATTATTTCAAGAAAAGAAGAAGCCCATATATATTAATGATGACTGTAATACATTATTGTGGGACTACAAAATGTGTAAATCAACTGACTCCAAAATGGCTTATATAGTATCACTTATTTTTCAGGGCCAAGAAAACAAGTTTTATATTAACTAGCTTTCCATTTAGTTGCTGTGAGGCCAGAATCGAGCTTGAAGGTACTCGATCGTGTTCTTCTTAACCTGGAATGCCTTTGCCAAAACATCTTTATTGATCGGTGGATCCGAGCCGAAGACTGCATTTGCAATCGTGATCACTCCCGGGTTTTGGCTGCCTAGACCCGCGAACGCAACCGCGTTGCTCTTTCCAGTGTTGAACTGGAAGTGAATGAGGCCTTCTGGGAACACGAACACGTCTCCTGCGTACAATATCTTAGTGAAGAGCTTGTTCTTCTGGTTGGGGTTTGCAGGATTGGAAGTCACGAATCCAACGTAGAGACTGCCTTCAGCGACTACAAGAATCTCAGTTGCACGAGGGTGGGTGTGTGGGGGATTCAGCCCGTATGGCGCATAGTCTATACGGACCAATGAGATGCCTAGAGTGTTGAGGCCTGCTATTTGGTTCACGTTCACTGTAGTCACATTTGATCCAACTGCATTCGATGTATCACCCGCCTTGTTCAGACCAGAGAAGAAGAAATCCTCTGCAACAACCATGTTCGGGTTCTTGCATATCTTCCCATTCACGAAAACTACACATAAAGTCAGTGTCATAGTCGTTATCTAAACATGATTTAGGAAAAGATTGCAACTTTCGTTCTCTAACTTAGCCCTGTCCATTTTTCTATGTACCATCAATTTTAACCTAGACAGAAATTAACATTTTGAGCAAAATCGGACAAAAATTGAAGCTACAATATAGTTGTACATAAATGTTATTACCAGCAGCCTCGGAATCTTTGACAGCAACGCAGAAATCCTGGAGAGGGCTGGGATCAGATGCATCTGAGAATGTTGCAAAAGAGGCAATAAGAAGGGCTGTGACAAATACAAGAGACATCCTCATTTGATTTTAGCTAATAATATTTGTAAATAAATGAATGCAGTTATAAAGAGTAGTTTGAGAGGTGATAAAACTAGCTGCAAAGTGGTGGCTATTTATAGATGGTATTGTCTGAAATATTCATCTCTCCCTTTTTTTCTTTCACGTTTTATTGTAATATTATTTTAACGAGACTTGGTAAGTCTCCAGCACTGACTTGGCTTGTTTCTTTTACATTAATTAATCAATAAATGGTCTTTTTTCTCTTTGAATACAGTTGATTTTATGTTTGGTTAACCTGCCCATATTCCAAAACAGAAGAAAAATTTTAATACTATATTTTATTAGTACTATAACCACATTAGGTGTCTAACTAATCAAGAACATTAATTAGATTTTCAAACTAGTAGTTTTGGATAAAAAATAGGTTAATTAAAAAAAAAAAAAACAACCCCATCTATCGACTTTTTCAAATTGGAACCTAATTTTTTTTTTCAGATTGCCTCCCAGTCTTTCTGTACTTTTGCCAATTGTAAATTTTCCGGCAAAATGGAGATTAATTTGTTCACTTTGCAACCTAAAATTTGTTTTTATTTTTTTATTTATCTAATTGCAACCTGAACTTTGTTTTTTTTATCCGATTGCAATCAAGAATGAAAATTTTGTTTCCGGTGGAAATATATGTATCTTAATTTCACGAAAATAACGTGAAAATGTCGATATCGATGAAAATATGAGTACATATATTTATTGTTATTTTTCCTATATTTACCAATTTATTCCGATATTTTCTCGATATTTATCAATATTCCATCGTTTTTTTACTGATGTTACATGTATTCCACCAATTTTGACCAATATTTCCTTAATATTTATTTTATGAATATCGGTCACACTTATACAACATAAAAGTCATACCCATATAACATAAATGTAACAGTTTGAAGCGAAAAAAAATCATGATTTGCGATTGGACAAAAAATAAAGTTTGGGTTGCAAAGTGAAAAAATTAATTCATTTGCTGGAAAAATGACCGGAAAATTTGCAATCAGCAAAATCACAGAAAGACTGGATGACAATCTGAAAAAAAAAAGATTATATTGCAATTTGAAAAAAGTCAATAGGTAGGGTTTTTTTTTTTTTTTATAATTTACCCATATATATATATATATATATATATATGTCAAACAAAAAAAGGTCTAATTATCAAAAATACCACACCTTTTCAAACTTCTGTAAATAAACCCATATTATTTAGTTGTTTCATTCACTCCATTAGCATTTGCATTCTTACTATTATAGTTCTCTCCTTTTCTTACCTCGAAAATTTCCTAATACCATTTTTGATAGCTGATTTTTTTTTTTGATTCGTAGTCCTATGATCCTTAAGTTAGCAGTCGTATCGTAGAGACATTTGCCGTAGACTATAAAACACTGAAAATGAGGTAATTTCTTATGGAGAAAGAACCCAATCCCACCTCGACTTTTCCCATTTGTTACTTTGAGTCCTTTTCAATTGCATCATACAATACATTTTCCAACATGAAATGGTTTATCAAAGCCCTCAATAAAAGTATTAAGATCACGCATGCATCTTCAACTACTTAAATGACTATCTAGATATTGCTACCTAATATGTTAGAACTTGATGATATGATCTGTATTTTCTGTAGCAGGGAAAGTATTTATAAACGCTATAACAGTCAAAAGTAAGAAAGCATGCTTTATTGATTTGAATATTATTTGTAAGCTGTTAAGTCATATTCATTTGGTGAAACCTCAATTGCACAACTCTGAATAACATTATTAGAAGATCAGCACCCCTATACACGTACTAATGTCGTGTTTACATATGTATAGGGGAAAATTCAATTTTGGTCCACTTAGGAAGCTACTGCCCATTTTTAGTCCACTATGGAAGCTAAATTCAATTTTAGTCCACTTAGATCAATATTCGTCACTATTTGGTCCTATTTTCGCCGGAAAACGGGTTTCGTCGGTGATTGTATTTCAACCGCGATCGGAATTTTTTAAAGGCCTATGTGGCACTTCCGGAGCCCACTTGGACCAATAAGTATTATCTGAGTCATCTTTTTATATATATGCATTTTTTTTGCAGAAAAATTAAAAAAAAATCGTAAAATAATTAAAATTTGAAATCCTAAAATCAAAAAACAAAATCCTAAATCCTAAATTGAAAACACATCCCTAAATCCTAAATCGAAAAGAATCCCTAACCCTAGTTTTAGAATCGACAAGCTACATTGAGAGAGGAATCCAACATTGAGCGAGCAAGCCATCCATCTCCGGCAACCGGTGTTTGAGAATGGCCCCCCGAAAGCGTAAGGAAGCCTCGAAGGGGGGAAAATCGAAAGTCCAAGTCCAAAATCAAAACGTGCGAAAGCCGATCATTCTGAAAAAGCACCAAAACCCGCTGATGCCCAAATCCAGAAGAAGCCGTAAATGTTGAGGACGACAGGTGCTCAAGTCCAAGTTTGGAAGAAATACCTCCACCAAATGGAGATGCGGAGGAGACATTAAGAAAATTGGAGCTTGCCAGGTTGTGGGAGGAAATAGCGAAAGGAAAGGCAATGAAAGGTGAGTACAATATTCCCTTTCTATTTATATGACAGTTTAGGGAATTTTTGGTGCTTGTTGTAGGTCTCCCACTGTTTTCACCATTTAATTATTGGTTGTTGGCATTGAAAGGTGTACAACGTATGTTTTTTTATTCACTTTATGGCAATGTGTGGTCCATACATGTTTTGCTGCTTTTTGGATATGCCTCATGTGACTTTGTTGGAGAAAACACTGTTTTCATTGTGTCTTTTTTTTTATTGTTTTAAACAGTTGGCTTTCAAGAAGTGTTGACTATGGTTTTGCATTGGGGGGTGAATTTGTATATTCACCCCATGCTGAGTATGTTGGTGGTTCCACATTTATTTGGAGGATGTGGAACCCTCATGTTTGACTTTGATGGAGTTGACTGAGCATTGCATAATTAGAGGGATAATGGGTGCACTGCATTATAGGTTTAACTATTTTTGCAGATGTTTTAGACATGTTTCCAAGCCAAGATAGAGTAGTGTCTGAAACTGAATCTGATGATGATTATGAACCTAAAAAGCATGAGGTCTATGTAGATGCAAATGTTGAGCCTGAAACTGAATCTGATGAAGAAAGTGATGATAATGTGGTAGATGCCCAAACTGAATGTTTTGATGAAAATTGTGTGTCTGATGAGGAGAATATGACTGAAGGTTTCCCAATATACAACCCCAAAACATGCTGGAATCCCACCTTTCAATTGGGAATGCTTTTTAGTTCTAAGCAAGAATTTAGGAAAGCCATCCAATCTCATGCAATTATGACTAAGAGAAATCTGAAAACAGTTAGGAATAACAAGGATAGAGTGTATGTCAAGTGTGATGGACCCAAATGTGATTGGAGGATACATCTAAACAAACTTGAAAATGAACCAACTTGGCAAATCAATGATTATCAGCCTGAACATGAGTGTGCCCCAACACATGAAGTTAAAAATATGAAAGCAAAATGGCTTGGGGAAAAGTTTCAACATAGGTTTCAGACTGACCCAAGTAAGAAACTCAAGTCCTTTAGGTTGGATGTGATTAAGGACTTGAGATGCAATGTATCTAGGCAGCAGTCCTTGAGGGCTAAGAAAAGGGCTTTGGAACTCATACAAGGGGACCCTAATGATCAATATAGGAAGTTGTGGTCCTATGTTGGGGAACTTAGGCTGTAGAACAAAGGGAAAAGGAAAGCTTGAAACTGCAACAAGGCTGAGCAGAATAAGAAAGAAAGGGAAAAAGGTACTCTTCTGTTTTTTGTTTCCTATGTCTATAGGTAAATCCTAATATGAAATTTAATTTTATTTGTTGCATCTTGATAGGGTAAACAAGAGGGAAGTGCCCAAGAGGTACCAGTTCTGTCTGATCTAGAAGAACCTAATGTTGTAAGTCTGAAATATGAAAGCTTTGCATAATTTATACTTGACAGTGTTTGCTCATGATAGTGTTTGTACCAGGTGCTCCCACCAAGTGATGCAAATGTGGAGATTGAAGAAATTAGCAATGAAGAAATGACACAGATAGAGGCTGCCATTGATGAATATCTTGTGACTCAAGAAGCTAACATTCCACCACCAACAATGTATGAACAACTTTCACAATCCCAGAGTCAAAGATCAAATGCACAAGAGGAAATCAACCTTTCCCAACTCAGTCAAGGACCATTTACATCACAAGAACAACCTGTTGGGCCTTCAATACCACCATCAATGCATCCAAGAGTAAACATTAGAGCACCTGCTCCATTCACAAAAAGTGGAGTGAAAGCAGCTTGGGTGAATCCAGAGGATATTCAACCCATGAAAGAGAAAAAAGTGGTCGTAGAGGATGGCATCAAGTATCTAGACTTGTCACTGCCACCTAAGGACAAGTAAATATATATTAAGTAGGTCTTGCCATGTATGTCCAAAAACTGATAGGAGTATTTTGAAGAACTTGTGTCTATGTTCATATTTTGGCATAACTTAACAACTTTTGGAATTTGGTATTTTTGTGCCATTTCATTTTGCAAAACAGTGTTGGATTGGAGTTATTTTGGCATAACTTGTGTTCTATGCTTTTTGAATTTTGCAAAAGAGTGTTGGCCCCTATGCTAATTATAGTAAAACAGATTAACAACAAGTAGTTAACATTATAGTCATAATAATACTTGATAGACAACAAGAGTTAACATTTTTGATACACAACAAGTTTCATACAAACTACCAATAGAAAATGATTACAAACTACCAATATCAGCCTACAATCCACCAACATACAAGGAAAAAAAATTTGGATTGCAATGAATCGCATCTTCATCCTCTTGCACTTGTTCTTCCACATCCTCTTGTCTTCTCTAAGGGTATTGTTTTGGTTAGCCAAACTCCGGAGTTCTTCTTTTAATAGCTTCATATCTCGTTTGAGGTATTTCATATCTTCTTTCAAAATCTCATACGCTTCTCTCAAGTTCTCATACTCGTCATTGTCATCTCATTCGAAATAATCACACCCCCCCCCCCCCCGCTTTTCTGTAGAAAACGTGGCACAACAATTTCACATTAAACACATCACAAATATAGACAAACAATCAAAGAGCATGCGAAATTGAATTCAGAATCTGAGAACATAAACAACATTTGCAATCTGAGAACACTTGCAATCTGAGGCATAAAGAACATTTGCAATCTCAGAACACACCTATCAAAATTTAAAATTTGCAATCTGTGAATTTACAACCAAAATTTGCACCTCACAAATGCAAAATCGAACACTTAATTCTGCCTTAAAATTGCAATTCAAAATTCTCACTTTCCACAGTTTCAAAAATCAACTACCCCCATGCCCAATATACATATGAATCTTGTTTTATTCCTAACCCTAAACCTCCAATCATCAACTATAAACATTAAAAGAAACAAACTTACATTATATCTGAGACAACCCCAAAACCTCTTCCCTCGATTTGCATCTGTTTTTGCGGTTCATAGAACCGCTTGTCGTCCACACAGACACTCGTGCGCAGCGGATTGTAAGGAGCAATCAGACATTTTCGCTCCAATTAAATTTTGGAAAACTAGGGTTCTTCGATGATGATTTTGGGGAAGATTGGTTGATTTGCAGAAGCCCTTTCTTTTCCCGTTGATTTAGGATTTAGGGATATGTTTTCAATTTAGGATTTAGGATTTTGTTTTTTGATTTTAGGATTTCAAATTTTAATTATTTTACGATTTTTTTAATTTTTCTGCAAAAAAAAAAATGCATATATGTAAAAAGATGACTCAGATAATACTTATTGGTCCAAGTGGGCTCCGGAAGTGCCACATAGGCCTTTAAAAAATTCCGACTGCGGTTGAAATACAATTGCCGACGAAACCTGTTTTCCAGCGAAAATAGGACCAAATAGTGACGAATTTTGATCTAAGTGGACTAAAATTGAATTTAGCTTCCATAGTGGACTAAAAATGGACAGTAGCTTCCTAAGTGGACCAAAATTGAATTTTCCCCTATATGTATATATATGCATTTCTACATGAATGGAAAATTGGTAAATATGTCTTGTTTTATAGTTCTTTTTGAGTGACATGGATTTAGAAGGAAATTAAAGTAAATAAAATATCGATTCCACATGTAAAATTACCTGCCATGTTAACATGTCACCTTCTATAGCTGGTAAATGAATATTTTCGACAACGGAAAAATTGGTAAAAATACCCCGTATATTGACCTTAATTATGCTCTTATCCTTTAAGTTTTTGAGTTTAAGCATACCTCATGCTAATATTTGTTGTGGAAAAAACCTGTACTGTCTATAACAGGTGACATGTTGACACAACAAATTATTTCACATGTGCAATCAGTTTTTTCTTTAGTTTTTCCTTCAAAATTCATGTCAGTCAAAAAAGAAAGATAAAAATCAGCAAATTTAACTAAAAGTATTGAATTACTAATATTATTATTATGTTATTACGTTTAAAATTTTCAAAGCAACAATTAATATTGAAATATTATTTAAAAGTATTGAATTACTATATATTATTATGTTATTACGTTTAAAATTTTCAAAGCAACAATTAACATTGAAATATTATTTAAAAAAAAATTAAATCTGAAAAAAATAAAAAATCATATAAATATTTTGGGTATCTAAACAAAAAAAAATCTAGAAGAAGTGTAATATAATAATAATAATAATAAGAATAATAATAATAATAAAATAATAATATAATAATAATAATAATAATAATAATATATAATAAGAATAATAATAATAATAAATAATATAATAATAAGATAATAATATAATAATAATAATAAGAATATAATAATAATATAATAATAATAATAATATAATAATAATATAATAATAATAAGAATAAGAATAAGAATAATAATAATAATAATATAAATAATAATAAGAATATAATAATAAGAATAATAATATAATAAATAATAATAATAATAATATAATAATAATAATAATAATATACTATATAATAAAATAATATAATATAATAATATAATAATAATAATAATAATAATAATAATAATAATAATAATAATAATAATAATAATAATAATAATAATAATAATAATAATAATAATAATATAATAATAATAATAATAAATAATAATAATAATAATAATAATAATAATAATAATAATAATAATAATAATAATAATAATAATATAATAATAATAATAAATAATAATAATAATAATAATAATAATAATAATAATAATATGGAAAATTATGTCAAAATTTCACAAATAGAATTTATTATACTTATTAGGTAAATATAATAAATTATAGAAAGATTTTATTACTTTTTTACCCCGTAAAATAGGGGGTCTGCATTTCCGGACTGAAATGTTTCGGGCTGGCGATTTTGCTCCGTATTGATTCAAATGTGCAAATGTTGCCCAATTTCAAGCCCGAACTGCTTAATTGGGCCCAAATTGCACGTGCTATGAACGTGTCACCTTCACTTCGGGCCAATCAAACCAAAATCTGCCACGTGGAATTATTTAGATTATGTGGCATTTTTAAGAATAAATATTAAAAAATAAAAATCAAATCCAAATAAAAAAAGATCATCTTCATCTTCTTCAGCATCCCACACCGCGGCCGCCATCATCCCACCACCACCGCTGCCATCTTCTTCATCTCCAAACGCCTTCTCCTCTGATCTTCGTCACTTCCGCCACCATCATGACCGCAATTTCAGTGAGCTTCTCCGCTGATCTCGAGCGGTGATATGCGGAAGCACACGGTGGAGAAGCTCCTCGGGACCACCACCTCGAATCTCTATTAGATATTGCATAGCTCTGCATGAAATTGCATGGCATTGTATTGAATAGAACTTTAGGATTTCTGGTTCCAGATTCTTCTTCTGTTATTGTTTGTTAGGCTTGCCACATCAGCATTCTTGTTAGCTTAGTGATTAAGTATCTCGATGTATAAATATGTTTGTATCTCACATTTGTGATTTGAATGGAAATTACATTTCTCATTTTTTTCTCTCTCTATATCTACATCTTTAGCATGGTATCCTGAGCCGGTGCTTTTCTTGCTTTCTCTCTCTGTTCTTCTACTTCCATGGCTCAATTCTCGTTTCCTACTTTTACTATACTTTCTCTTCGTCTTGATCGGACGAATTTTACATTTTGGCGATCGCAAGTGGTGGCCACGGTTGCTGCTCATGGCTTTGATGAAATTCTCTATGGTGATGAGAGTAGTGTTCCAACTGAATTTGTTCTTCATGGTGATGGTGCTCAGTGTAGGAGTTCTGCTTGTACTGAGTGGATTCACAAAGATCAGTTTCTTAAGAGCTGGTTATTGAGTTCTATCTCCGAGTCTATGCTCGGATTTGTTAGTCGCTACACGCATTCTTTCGAGATTTGGCGAGCGCTTGAGCAGTTGTTTAGATCGCAGTCCAAGGCTCGTGCTTTGAACATTCGATTTCAGATGCAAACTTTGAAGAAAGGAGACTCATTAGTTGCAGATTATATCATGCAAATACAAACATTGGCCGATCAATTGCGTGCGGCTGGTCAGATGATTAGTGATGATGATTTGATTCTATATGTGCTTGGTGGATTAGGCTCTGAGTATGAGAGTGTTGTTGTTAGTCTTACAACTCGAAGTGACGATCTCTCCTTGTCTGAGGTTCAATTGTGTTGCAGACTCATGAGATGAGGATCTCTCAACTTAGTTCTGTCTCTTCTCACATTGTTGGTTCAGCTCCTACTGCTTATGTTACTCATGCTAGGGGTTATTCTGAGAGAGGCAGGGGTAATTTCTCACCTCGTGGCCGTGGTCGTGGTCGGTTTGGTCGCGGAGGTCGTGGTATTATTTGTCAATTGTGTGGCAAGCCGAATCATATTGCGGCTAAGTGTTACAAGCGGTTTGATGTTTCTTTTCTTGGTTTGGAGAGCTCAGCTCAATCTCCTCAAGCTAACCTTCTTCGTGCTTCTAATGCTACTTCTCAGGTTGTTTCTTCTACTCCTTCATCTATTTCTGATAATGGTGTTTCTTCTCCTTCCACGGATTGGATCATTGACAGTGGGGCTACTCACCATGTTACCTCGGCTTTAGAAAATCTCCATATGCAAATTCCATATCAAGGTATGCAAAGTCTGGTGGTTGGTGATGGTTCCTCTGTTCCTATATCTCATACTGGTTCATCTTTTCTTCCTTCCCTTTCTTCTTCTCTTCTTCATCTTCAAAATGTGCTATATGTTCCTGATATTACTAAAAACTTGCTCAGTATATCTAAACTTTTACATGATAATGCTGCCTTCATTGAATTCCATTCCTCTTGTTGTTATGTTAAGGATCTCAAGTCTCATCAAGTCCTGCTGAGAGGGGTGCTTAAGGATGGATTGTACCAACTAGATCTTTCTCATCTTCCATCTGTTGCTAAGTCTAATTCTACCTCTCCTTCCCATGCTGCTTATTCCACCTCATGTAATGCTTCTGATTTACTATCTTTGTGGCACAATAGGCTAGGGCATCCATGTAATAATACTCTTGCTACTGTTCTTAGATCAATAAATGTGCCTGTTTCATCATCTAAAGTGTTTTGTGATGCTTGCCAAATGGGTAAACTTCATCCAATGCATTTTCCCTCTGTGTTACATACAACTTCCAAGCCTTTGGAAATAATTCATAGTGATGTTTGGGGTCCTTCTTCTTCTGTTACCAAGGAGGGATATAAGTACTATGTTTTGTTTGTTGATAATTATACAAGGTACTCTTGGATCTGTCCCCTCCAAGCTAAGTCTGATGTGTTGTCTATTTTCCAAAAATTCTTGCCTCTTGTTGAAAGGTTGTTTGACACTAAATTGCAGTCTCTACAATGTGATATGGGAGGGGAATTCAAAGCTTTGCTTCCTTATCTTCAGTCTTTGGGTGTTAGTCTAAGAAATTCTTGTCCTTATACTCATCAACAGAATGGTCTTATTGAGAGAAAACACCAACATGTCACTGCCATAGGTCTTTCTTTGTTAAGCCAGGCATCTATGCCCTTACACTTTTGGTGGGAAGCTTTTCAGACGGCTGTTTTCTTGATAAATCGTCTTCCTACTCCTGTTTTAAAAGGAAAGTCTCCTTATTTTCTTTTGCATCATAAGTCTCCTGATTATGCTTTTCTCAAACCTTTTGGTTGTGGGTGCTTTCCCTATCTTAGGCCCTATAATTCACACAAGTTGCAACTTCAAAGTCAAAAGTGTGTGTTTCTAGGGTATAGTGTCCCTCATAAGGGTTACAAATGTCTTCATCCTAGTGGTAGGTTGTACATAGCTAGAACTGTCTGTTTTAATGAGCTGGAATTTCCTTATTCCACTCTTTTCTTCACCCTCCTTTTCATCTTCACCTGCACATACTACTTCTGCTCTTCCTATACTTGCCACACCTACTACTACACCTACTACACCTTTTCCTGACTCTAATTCCTCATCCTCTTCATCTAGCGGTTCTGAAAGTCCACCTGCAACTCCTCTCTCAGGAACTTCTCCTTCTATTAATTCTCCATCTACCTCTCCTATTATATCTTTGCCACCTTCCATCTCTTCTCATCATATGGTCACCCGTTCCAAACATGGTATTTTCAAACCCAAACTCTACATTATTAATCTTGTTGATCATGAACCTACCACTGTCACTCAAGCTTTGTCCTCTCCTCATTGAAAACTTGCTATGGAAGATGAATTTAAAGCTTTACAGGCCAATAAAACATGGGTGTTAGTTCCTACTAGCAATGATATCAATCCTATCACTAATAAATGGGTGTTTAGAGTTAAAAAGCACCCTGATGGTAGTGTTAGCAAGTACAAGGCCAGGTTAGTGGCCCAGGGTTTTGAGCAGCAAGCTGGGGTGGATTATTTTGATACTTTTAGTCCTGTCGTGAAGCCACTCACCATCAGATTGGTTTTTACTCTTGATGTTACACGTGGTTGGCAAATTCAACAAGTTGACATCAATAATGCCTTCTTAAATGGTGATCTTAATGAGGTTGTTTACATGCTCCAACCTGAAGGCTTTGTCGATTCTCAACACCCCACTCATGTTTGTCGACTTGTCAAAGCTTTGTATGGTCTCAAGCAGGCTCCGAAGGCTTGGTATGATAAGCTTAAAGGCTACTTGGTTTCTCTTGGTCTTCAGCGCTCAGTTTCAGACAACTCTCTATTCCACTCTCATTCAAATGGCAAGCTTCTAATTGTATTGGTTTATGTAGATGATATCCTAATAACTGGTGATGATCCCTCCATGATATCTGCTCTTATTCATAAGCTACACTCTCATTTCTCTCTCAAGCATTTAGGGGAAGTTAGCTACTTCCTTGGCACGGAAGCTCATCGCACTTCACAAAGTCTACATTTGTCTCAAGCTAAGTACATAAGGGATATTCTCAATACTGCAGGTCTCTCTCATTTTAAGCCAAGTCCTACACCCTATCTCTCTGGACAAAAGCTTTCATTACATGATGGTCCTGCCTTTGATCAACCTTCATTATTTCAGAGCATTATTGGGAGCTTGCAATACTTGACTCTTACTCGACCGGATATTGTGTTTATTGTGAATAAACTGAGTCAATACCTTCATCAGCCATCTGTTCATCATTGGTCTGCTTGCAAGCGTGTTCTTCGCTATCTACAAGGCACACAACATTTGGGAATTCTTTTCAAACCAGTCTCTTGCATGTCCCTTCATGGTTTTGCCGATGCTGATTTTGCTAGCAATGTGGATGATCGCCGAAGTACCAGCGGCCATTGTATTTTTCTTGGTTCTAATCCTTTAACGTGGAGTAGTCGGAAGCAAAGTGTGGTTGCTCGGAGCAGTACTGAAGCGGAATATAGGTCTCTCACCTTGGCTTCCACTGATCTTATTTGGTTACAAAGCTTATTTGTGGAGCTTGGCATATCTCTTGAGTATCCAACGGTCCTGTGGTGTGACAATATGGGCGCAATAAAACTTGCCTTTAGCCCTGCCTTTCACTCACACACCAAACATATTGAGTTAGATGTTCATTTCATTCGGGAAAAGGTGCAACACAAGTCTCTTGATGTTCGATACGTTCCATCTGAAAATCAGGTTGCTGACATTTTTACTAAAGCACTTTCCGCTGGTCGCTTTTCTGCTCTTAGTACGCAGCTCTCTCTTGTTCTTGATCCAGGTTAGGATTCCAATGGAGCGTATTAGATATTGAATAGCTCTGCATGAAATTGCATGGCATTGTATTGAATAGAACTTTAGGATTTCTGGTTCCAGATTCTTCTTCTGTTATTGTTTGTTAGGCTTGCCACATCAGCATTCTTGTTAGCTTAGTGATTAAGTATCTCGATGTATAAATATGTTTGTATCTCACATTTGTGATTTGAATGGAAATTACATTTCTCATTTTTTTCTCTCTCTATATCTACATCTTTAGCAATCTCCGGTCACCCTCCACCATCCTCTCGAAGCTCTGAGATTGGCCACGCCATAGCTGCGAAGAATGAACCAAAGCTTCACCGACCAGAGCTCGCCGCCCGCTAGAGACGGAGCCGGCAGTTGAGAAGGCCATGGCTGGAATCCGCTGAGTCTTTCAGCGAGAATGTGGGAGGGAATCTGTGAAGTGGACGAAGCTTCTCATCCCCACCATTGATTTCCTCTGTGAGTCTGTAAAGTTTGCAACAGGTTTTTTTTTTTTTTTAATTTTTGATTTTTATTTTATTTTTACTTTAGGTTTTTATTTTATTTTTTAATTATATATAATTTTAGATTTTTTTTATTTTTCTGTTTTTAATATGATTATGTGGTGTGTGAGGTGGAAATTTAATGTTCATGTGGATGCCACATGTATATCAATATTACACATTGACAAAATTGGCCCGAGCATAGCACATGCAATTTGGGTCCAATTAAGCAGTTCGAGCTGAAATTGGACAAAATTTGCACATTTTGAATCAATACGGGGCAAAATCGCCAGCACGAAACATTCCTGTCCGAAAATGTCAGACCCCCTATTTTATGAGGCAAAAAAAGTAATAAACTCTTATAGAAATATTTATTTAATAAACTAACTTATTTTATATCTGTAAAACCTATATTTAGTAACAATAATAACAACATCAACAACAACAACAAAAACAACAACAACAATAATAGAATATTATGTTTGGAAGTTATAATTTATTAAATATTAAAAAATGATTTATATAGCTAATAATTTATTTAAAATATTTACCAAGAAAAAAAATCTAGCAAATAGATTTTTTTTTGTTGAAAATTATCTTAATGTAACTATATAAATATCTTAATGTAATATGCTTAAAATAATAATTAATAAATGATATAAAAATGCTTACAATAAAAAAATTGATAAAGTAATCTTCTTCTTCTCGTTGTTGTTAAAGTAATCGTGTTATTATTATTATTATATTAATTTTAATTTTAATTTTTAGATATTTTAAAATAATTCCCGATTTTAATCTTATTAATTTATTCCGTTGACAAGTAAATACTATATTTAAAAGAATTCATCATATTCTTTTTACCCTTTAACTTTTTGGTTATGGTTATTTTGCCCATTTATCTTTTCGAACCGGCGATTTTACTCTCTATATTTCTGAGAAATCGAAAATTTGATCCAAATTTCGTCTGGACGACCAAGTTGAGCTTAATTTGCATGTAATTAGCACGTGACACTCTATATGGACAGATAACTCAAAAACTTAATGGACGGAATTGTTAGAAGAAATAAGTTATGGAGTAACATTGCAAAAACGTACAAGTTACAGGGTAAAAATAGTTGAAAACCAAAATGCACGTGATGATATCACGTGTGAATTTACTGACGAAAATAATAATATACTTAGAAAAGTACAATATAATAGTTGTTGAAATATAATTGATGTTTTGACCGAGAGGTAAGTTAATCTTTGGTTTCTACAAGTAATTAATTTGCCCATATTCAAAGAAGTTGTTAAAGAAAGTTTCTCGAGGAATTACGCTAGAAAAACATTGACAGTTTCTTCAAATAATTGAGTGGGGAAGAGAAAACTTGAAATTGCAAACATTATCTTCTTATACAAATAGAATGAAAAACCATCAAAGACTTGGCAAGACTTATTATAATATGTATAATATATATATGCACGCCAAAGAACGGAGAAGACGATTTCAAATTATTAACAT